>JAVLVB010000466.1:185969-244189 GCA_032876305.1 Orestias chungarensis
TGTCTGATCGGTTTTCTTTTTACTGCAAGTGCAAATAGCTGCTGGTAATCTTAAAGGAACAAAAGGAAATACATTTTTTTACTGCTGCGCGCGTGTTTGTCACATGTGTTGGCAGTTTTTCAGCAACCTAAACTGCCGCCTTTATTTTATTTTTTTAAATCAGCAAAATCCGGTCTTACTCAAGTGCAGTTCCAGCTTGGAGGTAGCTTTTGAGTGACCTTCGAAGCCAGTGGGGATCGGGAGGGTAACTCGAGGAGTGGGTCTTTGAAAATTCTCAGTTTACTTGACAGAGTCGTCCATACTTCATTTGATAAAGAAGGAGAATCCTGTAGCACTGCTGAACACAGCCGTTACTCACCTAGCTCCTCTTAATAATACTGATGTGCCCACTGAAGATGACACAGAGCGTTTTGAAGTTCATATCTGTGTTAACTGCGTGTGAGATTTGGGATTCAAAACCGTTTTTTTTTTTAGGAGTTTCATCCAGAATGCTGAGTCCTGTTGATCCGTTTGCTTTAGGGAGCTTCAGAGGACGAGGGAGGAGCAGAGTGGACACACCAGCATGACGTTTGTTTTGTCGTGTTCGGTCTCTTTTGCACAGAGGAAGAAAAGGTGCAGCAATGAGTTGGGGGGTGGGTACATGGTGCACGCTGAAAAGGGAGCCATTGTTGGGGGCATTGTCTTTGCATCATAGCAGAATGCAGCAGCGGCAGAACCTCTGACGGCTTCCCCCGACGGAGGGGGGCGGAGTGACGGGAGCAAAATACGCGTGCACTTTGATGTTAGGCAGATGAGTCTGAGGGAAGGAAGACAAATGGCAAATGGGTTAATGCCTGGAAAAATATCTATATATTTTTGGAGCATCAGTTGAGTCAGAGCATTCAACTCCAATGGCAGCAAACTCCTGTTTATCAGCGTAATCTCGCCATGATGATTTGTATTTGAATTGCATGAGATTAAACGATGACAAGGCCAGCTTGTGATTACCGGTTTTGTCTGGGTGGTGCAGTGACTCAGAAATCAAAATTGAGTTTAGAGAATCTATCGAGAAAAACAACAACTTGAATACACAAAAACAATAATTAAGAGGGGTAAAATAAGAAATTTGCATTGTAAAACAATTTGAAAACTCGTATATACCGTTAAATAACACATAACTGCAATTAAATATGTGGATATATGGAAATATTTAAGATGTCTGAAAGCTTTTCCAAGGCACTGCAATTTCATGGTTAATTTTGTCTTAAGAAAATACAATAAAATACTATTTCACAGCTAAAGAGATGGGCAACAAAGTATTTATGTTCTAGTTCAGAGGAAAAAAAGCCTAATGAAGCATTTGAACAGAAAGTTCCTCATGTCACATATGCGCTTATTTTCCTATATATATATATATATATATATATATAAAAACCTCTCATTCAGTGCATACTGTATCTTTAGAAAACGAATCCTCGCAGAACATGGCATGTGTAAATCATCACTCAGTATTGACAGTTAAAATTTACCCTTAATCTTTTGATGCCTGCGCGGGTAATCTGCTGGCAGTCGTAAAGCTCGATGCGGTCCAGGCTGTGGCAGCTTTTCAGGTGCTCCAGCGACGCGTCTGTGATGAGGGGGCAGTTGTCGAGCTCGATCACCTCCAGCCGGTCGTGAGCGCAGGGGCCGCTGCCGAGGTGTCTGATACCGTCGTCTGTTATCAGCTCACAGTGAGACAGACTCTGGGGAAACACAGCAATGCCGCCACGAGAGCCCGGTTATTCAAAGGAAGCAAAGATCAGATTTCGGAGGAAAAAGAAGCACGAGTGGAGGCCAAAGACTCACCAGGACTTGGAGACGAGGGCAGTGAATGGACAGCTGGATCAAAGTTCCATCTGTGATCTGATATTTCAACAACAAAAAAAAGGGTGAAACTAACAACACTGATGCTTATTCGTATACCCTTTTGACTGCAGAATCCTTATTTTTAATATCTGCATTTACCTGTACACATTCCTCTAAATCCATCTTCTCAAGCTCATGACAGTTCTACAGAAAATAAAATATTACAACTGTTTCTTAGACACTTTGTATTTTGCTTTAAAGTTTGAGTTTATATGCAAAAGTCTCGCTGGCGTCCTTTTGAACAGACAAACACGACTCTTACCCTTGCTAATGTCGTGAAACCAACATCTGTGAGCTGAGAGCAGCGAGCCACTTCCAATATTCTGAGAGAATAAACAGAAATTTAGACAGAGTTTACATTGTTTTTTTTGCAGGTTGTTAACACTGGTATATTCAAAGTAAAGTCGGGCGATGTAGATGTACCTGAGACGCGGGCAGTTTTGTCCCAGGGCGTGCAAGATGGCGTCCGTGATGTTGGCACAACCCGACACGCACAGCGATTGCAGGCGATGGCAACATCGACAAATGGTGATGAGGCCCTCATCGGTGATCTGCTGCTCATTTTAGGGGGAAATAATAAATAAGTTTAAAAAAAAGGTCTTTACCTAAAATTCTCATCCTATTTAAACACTTAAATGGAATATTGGGTTTGAGTTTACAGTACACAAAGAAACCCACATCAGTTGTTTCATATTTTTCCAGAATTAATTCTCCATTTTCCTAGTATGATCTCTGGCCTATTTAGAACTCTTATACCTGAGATACCATTACTAGTATTGATGACATTTTGTAACAAGTACGTTTAAAAAAAAGGAACAAACTATTTCTGGCCCATTTTGATTTGCTCCTGATTACCTGGAACAAAACTTAAATATAGTATAGCCTAAAATATAGTATTTGTTTTTTTTAAAGATGCTGACCACGTAGGTCATGCACATTCAGAAAAATGAACCTATTGTGCATAGCTTTGCACATGTCCTTTAGATACCGGTTGGAACCACACTGTTGAGTAACTTGTTATACTTCTCTCATTTTTCTGCACTCGAATGTAACAGAATGTTTAGTAACACACATTTCAGGGCTTCTCTTGATTCTGCTTTTTAGTCCAACATCCATATCGTAGAAACAAAATGTTTTACCATAGACAAAGAGTAAGGAGCTTTAAAATTATTATTTGACATGTTTGGGGGGGAAAGGAAAATAAACTAACTAGTGAAGACTACCTGCATGTGCTGTTAAATAATAAATTACTTTAGGCTAACCTGACTTGTATGTGTCCAATATCCATAACAGGCAACCATAACCTATAAGGGTCAATAAAAAAAACCTATTCAAAACCTGTCTGGCAGCATTAAGCAAGTTAAAAGATCTAAAAAATAAAATAAAATAAAAAGTTGCAATCTAAAGAAATCCAAGACAAATGAAAAAATTGCATTCATGCACTTTTAAGACTTTGACACTCCTTTGCACCACGGTGAGAGTGGTTAGGGGAAACATAAAAATCCAATCAAAATTACTCCAAGGGCGAATAGATGACCTAAAACAAGCCTCAATCCTATCAGTTAAGACCTAATCATGACTATCTGGAACATTTTGTGAAATACCGATACCCACAATGTAAACATGGTGGTGGTACTGTGATGGTCTGGGGCTTTTTTTAACACTTGGTATTAAGGGTTCAAATGGATTATTGAACTCTGCTCTCTAGCAGATCATCGTAAAGGTAATTGTCCACTTATTAGCTGACGACCTTGAGAACAAATACGTTATGCAGCAGGACAACGACCCAAAACACATCTGCAATTCCATATCTGTCCTGTAGAAGCCTAGTTAAAGTATCGATTTATTTCAGAAATTAATGCCATCACAAAAACCAAAAACCTACCAGTGTTCTGGATTAAAACAATTCGTCGCACAACGGAGGACTACAATTCCTTCACAATAACATAAAAGTCTTACTGTCAGTTATCACAGACACTTAAAAAGGCATCTGTTGCTGGAATAAATAAATAAAAAAATTTTTAAAAAATCGCACATCATAAAAATCATTATTATTTTATCTCTTTGATCTGTTTGTTGTTTGATCAAATTTGTCTTTGCACCAGACAGGTACTGCAAGCAGTTCAGAGAAAACAAATACTTTGAAATGATGTAATTCTTTACTTAAGGACACTGAAGGAAGACGCTTCCCCGCAGCTTCACCTTAAGGGTAATTAAAGAGCCGCCCAACTTACCTGCAGTACTTCTAGTTATTTTCAAAGTTAGCAGTTGAACTACTTGTTCCGTAGGTCCTTTAAGAATGTACTCAGTGAATAAGGAAGGTGAACTTTTTGTAGCTTCAATGCTGCATGTCTTTATGACATTGCAAGCTAATTATTAAGTCACAGCCTTACATGTCTTGCATTTCAAAACAAACTTCCTGCTTCTTTAGATGCACTTACTGAGCACGTCTGCAGATTGAGGGTAAGCAGCTCTGGACAGTTTGCCCCGATATGCTTCAGAGCCTCATCTTCAAGCTACAGGGAAAGAATGACAACGGTTAGAGGATCAGGTGTTAAATGGAACCAGATTGTATTTGAAAGCCAATAAACGTTGTCTTTCAAAAGACTTGTGTTACATCAGAGTGGTCTGTGACACCTTGGACCATATTATATAGCACAAGGATGTTGACAGTTAATAAAATGGCTGCATACAACATTCTATTGCCGTAAATACAATAACCACCATCTCTTTCACTGAAAAACATCCTCCGCTGAACTGGAAGTTACTCATTCGGTTTGCTTGTTTTTATTAAGAAACAAATACAAGGAGCTGTAATACCGTGAAAACATCCTCTCGTTTCCAATGTGCTGTTCTGCTGATGTCATTTTCTTAAAAGACTGAAACGTTTTTTTAGCTCTCAATCAACACCCACACCAGTACCTGTGTGCAGCCCTTCAGGAAAAGGCCTTTAAGTCCAGGGCACGAGCGCACCAGAGCTTGGATTCCATCCTTTGTGATCTGATCACACCAGGAGATGTTCAGCTGCTCCAGCAAGGGACAACCCTCACTAAAAGGATGAAGGTATGAGGTTGCAAACGAGAATTAATGACAACGGCAAAGTCAGTTAGTACTAGTAGTGCTGAATCCTTTTTAAAGGTTTTCCTATGTTAATGCTACAAAGTCTGTAAAAAAAAAGTGCTAATATAAGCACAGACAACCTTAAATTACAAAATTTCTGAAGCCACTTTTATTAAAATTTCATCATTCTGTCTTCCTAAGTTCAAACCTGTTATCCTTACAGGGGACCAGATTTACTTTAAAAATGTTTGTTACTGAAAAAAATACAGGTCTTCACCCAGCCAGGAGGAAATGTCCTAAATACTTTAAAAGTTATGTGCCAGTGTCGAAACAAACTAGATTAAAACAGTGCATCAATGAAGATACTTCCTCATGATCTGGAATTAACTTTACTTCAGATATCACCTAGGTTTTTAAGAAATTAATCTATGAACCACCTGGGCGATTAGATGCTAAAGCTTCAGATGTAATCTGAAAGGCAAAAATGTATTTAATTTTACTCCACCACAATGACTCAAAGAATACAATAAGAAAAAATGAAAGTTATTTTAAAAAAAAGAAAAGAAAAAAAGGCCCAACAAGAGTACAGAACTAAATTTGACAGAAAATTACTGGACCCATATGAGGAATGATGTGGTCACAATCTGCTAGATCTGGACAACTATAGTCTGATAGAGTGAAGCTGGGAAGCTGATAAAAAAAATACAGCATATGCAGACTCACATGACCAGTTAATTGCACGTTGTTCTTTTTCTTATTATTCATCCCCCTCACATTTTTATCATGTTATGTTTTTAGGATAATGGTGACATTAAAAGGTCAGTGAGTGACATACCAGAGTTTCACTTTTAACATCAAAAAGTTTAAACAAACAACAATGTACTGATGCATACATACCTGAGAGCTTTAAGAGATAAGTTGGTGATTGAGGTACAGGAGGCAAGGTCCAGGTGCTTCAACTTTGGACAAAACTTACTGAGGCTATTACATGTGCTGGAGAAACAGGGGGAAATAAATAGCATTTTCAAGAAGAAAGTGTGTTAAAGCTGTGTTACCGTCACAAAAACTAAACACATACCTGTCAGTAATCTTGGTGCAGCCATTTAGACTAAGTAGCTCAATATTCCTGCAGTTCTGTGCAAATGTCCTGGCGAGAAATTACATAATAACAAAAGCTAAAACAACAGATTCTACCCGATGAAGGTTTAGACAGAAATCAACCCATGCTTACCTCAAGGCGGTGTCGCCAACACCCAGGCAACCCCTCAAACTCAACTTTCTAAGGAAGCCTCCGCATCGCTTTGAAATGTTCTCCACTACCCGGCCCTGAAATGAAACAACTCGGTCATCTACAGTAACGTCTATGACTTCGTATCATCTTAAAATATAACCTAACCAATAGGTTAGGATGCCGCCCTCACCTCAATGTCCCTCTGAAAATCAAAGAGGTCGATTCGCTGCCAGTTGCTGCCGTCTAAGGCCAGAACATTCCAGGACTGAGAGCAAAGAGCGAGATGCAGACATTCAGAGAGTCAACATCACTCCTGCACTTGCCAACGAGTTACACATGCAGACAACGTGCAGATGTGGCAACGGTGAACGCAGACTCACCCGTGAGACCTGGGCACATCGACAGAGTGTCACCACATCCAGAAAGGAAAATATTCTGGAAGACAGACAGGGACGACTTAAGAGACTCTGGTCCCCACAGCTAGATGTCGCGTTTGTTATCAAACTTATTTCGATCATAAAACAAGCATACCCACATCATTTGAAAACGTCATGGCGACATAGCGAGAGGTTTAATAGTAATGTCACACTTTCAGGGGCGATTTTTGAGGGACGAAACTGGTGTAGTTATAGTAGGAAAAGGCACTTATCAGATTTGATTTGTACTATGAAAAATGTATTATTATTATTATTATTATATAGTATATTGCTAGACAATTTGAAAAATCCTTCATTTACAGTAGAAGAAGTGAGAACTATGTGGGTCATAAAGTGTTCATTTCAGTTTTCGTTTCATTTCATTGTACATAAATCTTAAGCCGCCAAACACAAAAGCTCTGTCAACGCCAAGAATGGCCGATGACTGCATTTTGCCGTCATGGTCAACTCTGCAGCTGCTCCCATCCACACCACTAGGCAGTGAGTAAAAATGCCAATATCACAGGGACAGAAGAACACTAAAAAAGAATCCAAGTAAACATCTACAAGATCTTACAATGCAGCTACAAATCAAACTGGGGTCAAAGTAGGGGAACAGCGAGTCGTAGCCTTGTCTGCCAGCTTTAGAAAACGCAGCTCTGCACCTGGCCAAGCAGTCGCACTGCAGGGGGATTGTCTGGCATGGCCCAGGCTTGAGTTATGGTGTTCATTTTCTGTTAACTAAGGGATTTTCTTTTTTATTCCTTTTTTTTTATTTATTTTTTTATCAATTGAAATGTTTTATAGCCGCCAGCATCTGTTTTTAATGACACGTATAGCCTTCGGGGAGCAGAGCAACTTGGGTTTTAAAAGGGAAAATGGTGGACTGGGCAAGTGAGCATACATGGAACGACTGCAAAATCCACAATGCGTGTGTGCGAATGTGGTGCTTAAAATGACAGAAAGAAAGGGCCGTGGTTGGGTGCATGGGTACCGTTGGCTTTAGTGTTGTTAATTCAAAGTGAGACTGTGAGGTATGAGGTAGGAAATGCGCCAGTCACCCTCAATCTTACAAAACCTGCAGACAAGCTGACACAGGGGTTTTGAAATGTCACTCACCGTAGCAACAGCTCCTTAGGCAACTTCTTATTGATGACTGCCTCGTCACTATTTGTGAACATCTGGAACAAAAAGAGAGGATGTCAGCCTCAGGATATTAGACCTACCATAGACAGGTAAACCCATCAACAGAGGTGGATTCAAAAATGATTTTTTTTTTTTTGTCCTTCTACAGATTTTTTCTGAGGTATCGCAGCACATAACATGCAGTCTTGGAATCTTCAAGAAAAATCGGCAGGAATGGACTTAGTCTTGTGGACCAGCCGCTGTGACGGCCTTTGCTTTCACGTTATTGTTTAGGGTGCGTATTATCGTAACTCTTGTTTACACTAATCTGTGGACATCGGCATGTTCTGGGAGTCTACACCGGAGTCAGCCAGCTTGAATCTTTCACGGCTCTTCTGCTGCAACCAGCTAATGGACTTGCAACCAGTAACTGCATGCGCAGAAACAACAAATACCCTTCAATTGTCATGCACAAAAGGTCTTACCATACAGAGATTTTACATAAAGATGATTTATAGATGCAATAACGCACAAACCCACTGTCTGAAAAATTAAGGGTACCGTATTGATTTGTGGGAAAAAGTTGGACTAGACTATACTGAAGAATGGAAGATGGTGATGTTTCAGCGCAACCGCAGATTAAGCAACGATCCTTATTCACAAGTCAGGGTTGGGAGAAAATAAATCGAACTCCTAGTAGGGAGGGAGTAACGGGTGGGAACATTAAATCGAAGGATTTTCTTAGTTTATTTTACAGCTAAATAAATCAGCAAACCAAAATAACACTTAATTAAAAGTTTGTTTACTACCTTTAAACATTAGTAATAATTTAAAATACCCAACAGCGTGCCGTTGTAATTGTGGTCATTCATAACCACACAATGGCTTTCGGATATTGTGGGACTTCAACCCCATTCATCAGTAGGAAAAAACACAAACCGACATGTCTGCCGCTTGAAATTAACCCCCGAACTTTTAAGAGCCAGTGAACCTTGGGGTCAAAGAATATCTATGTCGTTCTGTTAAACAAGAACTCAGCGCGCACACACAGCTGTCCACACAAGGCTGCCTTCCAGCACAGATCTGTAAAATTTTGGGAGAGAACGAAGGGACACATTCGCTGTTTGGATTTGGGGCAAACCGGCTGTGACAGCTCGCCTTCCCGGAGTACTTCTCTGGTCAAATAATCCAGGGTCATTTCCAAGGAGGCAGATGGGCGCGTTTGTTTACCGGGCATGCACCGTCCCCTTTCCCAACAAAATGAACCTGATGCTGCATGAATGCAAGAGTTATGTCGTCTCCACTGGTCAACTACAATCTGTAAAGCAAGTCTGGGTGAAAGCTTTAAAAGACGCAACCGCTAACCTTAAGATTGCAGCGAAGCACAGAGAAATTCATTTGAAATATTTAAGAAAATGCCATGAAACCATAAGTTAGGCACTATGTGTGAATATGAACTTGCTAAAAATGGCCCAAATGGGACAATATGTGATACACATTAACCATTTGTCATTTTAAAGGTACTTTAGTCTGGGAATTTATGGACTTTACGTTATATGTTAGCAAAGACCAATTGACAAACTGGGACCTGGCTAAAGAAACGGCAGAGTATTGAGTCTACACATTGGTCAATATGACATTTTCATGGTCTGATGTAACTTTGAGTGGAAAATATTGCAATTGTACATGATTTACAGTTGACATAGCTGCTTTTATTTAAAACCAGAAAAGCGACAATTATTTGTACGACCGCTAAAACAATAACCTGATCATCTGTTACATACGTAGGCTCATGACACATACGTTTGAGAAACATATCTAAAAGCCTTAAAAGTTTAAGTGTCTTTTGTTCAGAGTACTTAAATTAATGCAGTTCTGCTGGTTAGAAAATAACACAAAAGGAAGCTAATATTAGTATGTTTATTAGTACATTTCTTTAAGCTAGCCCAACCACTCAAGAGTTCAACAACATAGTTTGTGCTAATAGCTAGTTTTAAAATGCTGCTTCGTTTGGAATCCCAATGGTTCAGGAGCATCACTGAATTTGCCTTTTACTGCAGAAGATATTTTAAAATAAGTTAAAAATAGTCTCACAAGTGTAGAAATTGAAGAAGTATGCTTTCATCAAGCTGCCTGGCATTGGTAACAACAGATGGGGGAAGGTCAGTGCTACATTCACCAAAGCTCAATACAGACCATAGAAGTTTTTGTGTCATCTCTTTCAAAAAACAAAACACTTTTAAATTACATTACACAGTAGGAATGGAATGACCAAATGTATTTTAAAAATACCCTAGCCTTAGACTCTCCGCAACTCAGTAATATCTATTTGAGTTTACAAACCGCAGCTCAGAAAACAACAAAGCTTTATATGAATCTTTGCAACCAGCACTTCACAGTATTCCCAAAGCTTCAGTTTTTCAAAACAAACCAACAAAGAATCAAAAAACCAAACAAAGAAAGAAAGAGAGAAATAAAGAAAAAAAAATGCAAACTAACAACGTAATTATAGAAGGGTTTTTGTGTTGCTGGAATTAAGTTGATAAATCAACCGGAGACAACATTTAGTTGCAGTCAGGCTTGTAATAACCCTCATCAATAACGTGACATCATCTAAAATCCTCAGTTGTTCTAAAGGCAAAATGCATTCAATGGTAAAGTATGTCAATGTACTCCCCCATCTAATTTAGACATTAGTCATTAATAAGCTGCTATAAGCTCTAAATTAAATAACACCAAGAGATTTTGTGTTCAAACTGTATGAGTATCAATTGTTCTGTTTAATGACACCATTTTGGAAGAATATAATTAAGAAACAGAGATTTCCAATTAAATTAGCGATTAATTTTCATTTTAAGTGAAACTTCTAATTGTCTTACTTCAAACAAAAAAACTGAAGCCTTGCTTTTCACGGCCAAGACTGGAACTACAGTTTAAGTTGTTGTGGTTAAGAGACGGCAAACAAAGGCTGCGTTGATGATGAGAGTTTAGAAGGATTTCCGCAAGGGCGTTTCAAAGTAAAAGCCAAGCAAACGCTTACATCTTGTACAGAGGAAGTATTTGACAGTGAAACTGAAATCAACTATTACCATATATTTTAAGCTTAATAATGAGAAAGTCCTTAAAACATCTAATGAATGCTTCAAGTCTCATTAGGTATTTGGGTATGTGATTGTGGAGAATACATGCCTGAAAAAAAAAAAATAACTTGTAAAAGTATTAAACCATAAACAATAAACAAGGGGTTTGGACCTGATTATTAAATAAACAAGATTGTACAGACTGACAAAAATGCAATAGATACAACAGTGGTGACTGTCTATTATTATGGACTACTAAGCCATAAAAATAAATGATTAAAGTCATAAAGGATTTTTTCTTCATGGTTCTAACTTTCTGTACAGCAGGTTCAGGCAGGTAAGGAAGTTTCATTCCTTTGCCATTTTTTGTCTTTGTAGTTTTGCACCCTGTTTTACAGGTATAACCCACAGCTGCATGTAACCAGACAAACACGTAACATACAATAAGCTACCTAATCTACCATAAAAAATATGCGGTTAGATGACTCCAACAAACAAGGACTCTCCTTTTAGGGCCTAATCTGTCAATTGAGTCAACAAGCTAAAAAAAGAGGGCTCATGACAAAAATAAGCCCCGATATTTTATTTAAAAAAATAGAACAAAACTTTCAGTTAAAGAAGGGAAACTGTCAAGTACATATCACTAAGCCTCAAAATGCTTTTATACTGAAGGCCTGGACGAGTCACTTCCGGTTTCCTCTTGTCGGAAATCGCAGTTAGCTTTAGCAAATTGGCCGCAGCTGTCGGGCCAGAAGGTAACACGGCCTGAGTCTTCCTAGTAGTCAGCTGTCGCTCCGTTAAAAATAAATAAAACCCACACGCAAATCCCCGCGCTAGCTGGGGATTAAACAACGTCAACCGGAGCAATGTCACCGGCGAGACGCGTGATTACCCACCTCCCAAAATATGACCCAAACATGCAGCTAACACAAAGTTTCTGGTTCTACTTCTGCGTCCATCTGCAGGTGGCCTTCCTGCTGACAAACACGGACGTTTCAGAGACAAGTTTGGAGTCATTAGTTTGTATTTAAGGCTAGCACCCAAAAACAGAAGCCCCCCCCTCTCTCTTCTTCTTCTTCTTCTCCTACAGTTGAACACAAATAATCGGGTTAGCCCAAACAAAAGCGCTACAAACATGACAGTGTAACGTGTTCATAGAAGAGGAAGAGCCGATTAGTTCGGCCAAAAACAATGACAACTACTTTCCTGACACGAACGATGACAGACACGCTCCCCGACTTTTGCAATCTCTGCTTCGACTGCGTTAAATAAAGTGAACGTGTGAACATTTGCGGCAGTAACTTTAGCCTTTAGCCGAGGCACAAACGGCGTCCTGCGTCTCCAGGCGGGTGACACGACAGGCCCCGACTGTGTTTTGTTGTAACTGGGTGTAAAAAGACAAAACAAAAACAAGACCAACAACACAAACCCTAAACACCGACCGCGGAAGCTACAGCGACGGTTTAGTTTTGTTTTTATAACAGCCACGGCGGTTGCTAACGTTCGGAACCGCCGGCTAACGGCTCGGTAGCCGACTGTCGGCCGACTCTCACCTCAAAGCGGCTCCGGGAGACGCCGTTCACCTCCTTCCCCATGTCGGGACGCTGGCTACCGGGGGGGGGACTCAACGAGCTCGGCGTAGGCGCTGCAGGATGGACATACGGGCCCGGTCCGCGACTATCATGTTCTCTCCCCCGTCGCTCCCGGGGATTGACAATGTTGTCGCTTCACGGCCTGTAACACAAACGGCAGATCTCGTTTTCTGGTTGGAAAAAGTAAAAAAAAAAAAACAAATAAAATAAAAACAGGGTTTTAGTGGCAGCAGCCAGGCAAACAAACCCCTTCTGCCTCTTCTCTACTCGCCCTCTCCTCCTCCCCCCGTGTGCAGCTTTATATCCATCAACACAAAAGCCCAAAACGCATGAGAGCCTAAAACTGAGCCTGAACCACTACGATAAAAAAAAAAAAAACTCGATGTTATCCTGTTGCGTCTGCTAACAGATTCCCCACGTTGAAAAAAAAAAAGAAGTCTATCGGAATCACTTACTTGTTAGATGGACCATGAAGTGACGATCATTGTGGGGTGTCAACCTTTTAAACGCAAACACGTAGACAAATACCTGGCCCAACAGGCTAATCCTAGCAAAACTAGTCCGTTCGATCAGACACATTAAAACAAGAATGCATTATCACAGACAAAATAACTCATATTCCAACATTTCCGCACGCAATAATAAACAATACTGCTATAATTGTTACAGCTTAATGTTTAATGTTCTGTTTGGGGTGGAACTGAGAGCCAAACACTGGAGACAAATTGTTTTGGGCTTGTGTGACTCAGCTGGCCATTTAAATACCACAGTTTGTCATATTTACATACATTACGACTTTTGTTATTACACTACGAAAGCGCCACTTCCTCCTTTATTTAACCGCGCCCACACGACCGGCGGAGCCAATCAGCGTCCAGAACGGTGGCTCGTCACGCTGCATATTTGGAAACACATGCTTGGCAAATTGGTCAATATCATATTGCACTTTTTTACCCTTGTTTGGCGATTTTTAGTTTAAACTGCAGCTGGGTTAAAGTTTTGAGGTAGCGAGGCATTTCAAGTATTTTCATCTTTTGTTCTGTTTTTTGTTTTGACAGTTAAAAAATCCTTTGTAAGGCATGTATCATTATATTAGACAATAAAAGTATGAAATTTCACACACACACAAAAAAAAACCCAATGAATTTTGTGTTATTTTAATGATTTACACTTTAAATCAATAAAACTACCCATCTTATTAAAAACCAATAAAGTCTGATTACCTTTTCGTTATTAGTGCCCTAAAAATTGCCTAACATACAGAATAGAAATAATAATACTTTAGTAAAATAAAAATAGCCTTTGTCAACTATGTCAAAAAGTAATATATTATGTCAGGACCTAGACAACTTGATGAAACCACTTAACAGTTTTCTGAACTTTACAGTTACACTTATGTTATGCGGTGAGACAATTATCAAAATTAACACCAGCGACTCTCTTAAATGATCCAAAAAAAAAGATAAAACAATCCAGTCTCAGCCCTAAGAGTGGGGAGGGATTCCTCCAGTGCAATATAATAATAAAAAAAGATATTGCCTTACATGGCAAAACCTTTATGGGGGATGCTGCCATTTAGGATGGCGAAAAATAATTGAGTGCGTTCGTTAACTGCAAAATTACATTTTGTGGGGACAAATACTTGTTCACAGCACTATATGTTCTTAATCAGGATGGCTACAACACAAATTTCGTTTGCAGAAGCTAAAAACTGTATTTATTTTAAACAGAAATTCAAAAGGAAATTTTTTAAATTTCGAGGTAAAAAAAGAAATTGTAACTCATATCTTTGACGTGTTTTCAACAACTTGTTGTGGGTGATGGCAGTGGGCAGAGAAATCTTGTGGTCTGTAGTATTGAATATCAAAAAAAGCCTCTGAAACAAATGCAAAAAAACTAAAAGAACACAAAAGCACATATGAACATGTAGAATCACCTGATGCTTATGTATTTTAAAATATAAGCGTACAGACAATGAGGTTGTTTAAATTTTTGTTTTGTAACATTATTACATATTAGTTGTCATCAGAGCAATATATATTAATATTTCTTGAACGTTTTTATGGCTTTGGCTGTTGAAGGAAGATGCTATAGTCTTTTGTCGCCCCTTTCTGACCTGCTTTTTTTGCAGATTTCTGGAGACGTAACGTTCTGGGGAAACCTGGAATGGTATGGCGATAAACATCACAGCTCAATTCACGGGAAGGTAAATTTCCCTGGAAAGATTGGAGAAAAAGGTGTTATAGGTGCATATGTGTTGGTTTTTTCTGTTTTTCTTCGGTCTGACCAGTCTTTGCGTTTCATAGGTTTTCTCACATGGATTCAACTGCTTGTTTATAATGTCAATATTTTCATACTCTGCTGGTACAAACAACTGGTTTGCTTATTTACAGTGTGAATCTACAGTTTCAATAATACAATAATAATAATATTTGAAATGGTGTCACCCTATAGGGCTATAGTTATTTGCAAAGTAGAAATTGTGAAACTATATTAGCAGGTATTAACATAAGATTTGTATTGGTTTGATGTAATAAGCTAATTCTAAATGACATGCTTTCATTGGTTAAACAAAAATCCTGATAATTGCCAGAAATAAAGGCTTGAAAGCATTTATCTATATGTAAACAACCTCTATGTGTTTAACTTTCTGAAGGAAGTGAGTAGATAAAAGTACTTTTCACTGACATTCACATTTATTAAATATGACTATATGTATTACACATGTATATATTGAAGAATATTGAGGAAGATATATTAAAATTTTTATCTTTATTTCACATTTACCATCTACTTTCTTCCGTTGGACTTGCTGCTGTGAGCATCAGCAGGGTTTTCCGCTTAACCCGTGGGGCTGAGTTTATTCCCGTCTGGTTATCAACAGCGGATAATAATCAAAATACTCTATTAATACTAGCTACGCCATCCCTGTAGGAGTCAAGACCTAAAAACAGCTGAAAAGAGTCCAAAAATAGCCACAAAAGTTACCAAAGATCCATCTAAACTTGTTTAAAAGGGAAATTTGTGTAATTTTTGAATCGCAGTTGAATTTTTATTTACATCTGAGTGGATTTTCAAAAACAGTAAATAAATATTTTAGCTACAATAATAGATAAAAGTTAACCTGAAAGTGTGGTGTATGGTTTTCTAAATAAATGTTACGTGAATAATACTGTGTGGACGCAGATGTTATCTGCAATTTAACTCCTGTTAAAAGACTTGTAAATGTTGAAAAGAATAAAGATAAAACAAACTGAGTTATGTGTTCAAATATGTCCGTCTCAACTCCAAGGGTTAATCCTTCACTACTTGACTTGATATTTATTTTACAAAAAAATGATGTTTAGTTTTGTTATATGTAAATTATTAAATGGGGCCATAAAAACAGATTACGTTTCTAAGAAGTAGCCCTTTGTGTCCTGAAGCAGCTCTCAGGGTCAAATATGTTGATGACATCTGACCTAAAGGATTTCATAGGATAAAGGGATTTGTGATACAAAACATGTTATGAAATATTTCTGCATGTAAAATTTATATTACCACAAGCTTCTACTTAAGAGGGGGACTGATTAACAAATAGCCAATATCTCTAAAAAAAGGTCCTAATTAACCTGACCAAAGCATTTTCAACAGTACCTTAACATCACTTTAATTCAAGTGTGGTAGAGGGGGGCAAGATGAGCAACTTTCCACATTTAGGATCATTAATTACATCAAGGCAATGACAGTTTGGTCTTTAACTTTAATATATCTTTATGTATTTGTAGCTGTTGTGCATCTCTTCAACTGTACCTGTTTTGATAATATTCCCCCGTCTGATTTGCTTAATCAGACACGTTTCCCCCATTTTTATCAATGATTCAATGGGTACAACAACTTTTGTATGGTTGCAAACGACAGCTGAAATTTAAAGGCCCTTTCAGTTGAGCTTTGGGAAGAAAGCACTGGAACTTAATCCTCGTTCTGAAGATAGTTTTGTTTACATCGTTAGAGAGACATGGCTTTATTTGAGCAGTCTGAACTGAAACTCACAGTTTTAGGAGTTAAAACAGAATCGTTGTTCTCTAACTGACAGTTAAAACAGTTGTTAAGCAACTCGTCACGTTTCTCGTTGCTGAGGGGACATCGCGAGAACAGGAGGATGACTCTTTCATGTGATTGGCTGAAGCTGGGTACGGTCTAGATTGACAGCGCCCCTTCTTCCGGTTTAGTCGCTGGTGCGCAGAAGTTGCTAGTCACAGGAGCCACAATGGCGATTGTAGTCTCCTTCAGATAGGGCTGTGGATGATACTAAATCCACTAGCATCGCCCGAAATATAGGCCTGGTTGATTTCCAGAGCCATTGATAATAAACAGGAACATCTACTACACACGAAAATACTATGATTTCTGATCAATATTGAGTCTATAGGGGATAAAACGTACATTAAAGGGAACATGTAAACAGCACCAACCGGGTCAAGTTTTCATTTTGTTGGAGAAAGGAGCGTCTGTTACTCAAGGCGTCTTCTGGTTTCTTGAAAGCTAAGACCGTAATTCTTGGGAATAAAAAAAAGATACGTTTTCCTAACTTGGCACCGGACAAGGACAGCTCTTACAAAAGGACTTTTTTTCGATGTTGCTTTTTCAGGAGCCTGCTCGCTAGCGGTCGAGCTTTAGCTGGCTATGCTAGCTACGCTGAGACGGAGGCGAAGCCACAATGCTCTAATGTTTGATTTGGACCTTCCTAAATCCGTGATTTAAGAGTTCCAACTTGGCTTCATAGGAAAACCAGCCTGGATGTTTTCCCTCTTGCTTTGGAGAACTACCCCGGTGAGCTAATGCAATGAATTGGCGCTGAGGAGGACTGGACGTTAGAGGCCTTGAGTTTGTGCTATTTTCTGCTCGTGTTTTTTTCTGGTTTTTGCGACACTTTTTTTTTTGTTTTGACATTCTGAAGTAGTCCTCTTTTTCGTTTTTTCTTGTGGATGAATCTCTCGGAACAAGAAAGCCGGCGTAAGGAATGCCAGGGTCGGACCGACACCATGGGACAAAGCGGAAGACCGACTCGAGCAGCGGCGTGCCAAACCAGACCCCAGGCCCGGCTCACTCCTCCGAGGGAAACATGACGACCAGAGACAGTAAGGCGCTGCTGAAAGCTTCCGTGTCATCCCTGAAGCGAAAACGACACAAATCCAACAAACCTACTCGTGACTGCTCGGCGCTACCGGGACCCTTCGGCTTTGCCCCCGGTAACACGGCGCCTCCTGGCGTCAACACGGTGAAGCCTCTGGTGGAGTACGACGACATCAGCTCCGACTCGGACACTTTCTCGGACCCTCCGTCGTCCAGGCCCTCAGAGAGGGGGGGCGTTGACCGACTGGATCCCTCGCCTTCACCCGAGCAAGACGGGGAGGAGATCAGCAGAGAGCCTGATAGACAGATCAAGGGTCAAAGGCACTCCCGGAAAAAATCCAAGGACCCCAATAAAGTTAGAGACCCCGGAAACGGGGAGCGTGGGTTCAAGAAAAAGAGCAGCAAAGATTGGGAAAAGGGGAATTCTGGGAAAGTGAGGGTGAAAAGTGCTTTTCCAGGCTCCTCGTCCAAACATCAACTCCAACCAGAGGTTGAAACCAAGCGTGCAGAGCCAACGCTCTCCGTACAGACCGCAGCCAGCGTGGGCAGCACCACGTCCTCCTCATCTTCATCTCGCAGCAAGGAGAGCGGCCGCTCGGGGAAGTCTTACAAAGAGAAGCAACAGCGAAGGGAAGGCCGAGGAGATGGAAACCGAAGTTCCTCCCACAAGAGCCGGGCGGACCGGACTCACCGAAAGTCCTCCAAGAGCCACAAGTCGAGCCCCAAGGGCAAGTTGTCAAGCAGGGGAAGCCCCCGCAAGAAGCCCTCTGCTGTGTCACCAAGTCCCAGAAGAAGCAGCGAGAGTCCGCTGGGCATCAGCTACGGACAGCAAGGGGAGGACAACTACTCCAGACGGAGGTTGGCCCAGAAGAGCCCCAGTCCCTACGGAGACCTGTCTCGCCGCAGCAGGCAGCGATCAGACAGTCCTTATGGCAACAGACACAGGTCCTCCAGCTTTGAGAGGGACAGCAGCCCTTACTCGAGGCGGCGCTCCATCAGCCCCTATGCTGGCCGCAGGTCCTCCAGCACAAGCCCTGTGTCTCGGTGAGTGCTCCTTTTTAGAGACATTGAAACACCTTAAACCTGATAAGAAGGGGAAATTCTATGAACTTTAACCTGTTACTGAAGGTAGATCTTCAATTTGTTGGGAATGTGAGAAACCTGTTTAATAGGTTTTGTGTCAGGCTCCACAGGTTAACATTTACCGTAGCAAACCTTGAGTAAACTTTACCGTTGTTTGTTTTTCTGTTTTCTTTCAGACGATCGGGCCGTTCCAGAAGTCGATCCCCGCTCCACTACTCCTCCCGCCGCTCTTCGTCCCGTTCCCGCAACAAGAGGCATTCTTCTTCGGCTTTAGGGGGTGGCAGCTCCCACAGCAGTCGACCGGCTAGCCGCTCCCCTCCCTCTTCCCGCTTGCCACTCAACTCCAGCTTGGGTGCAGAGCTCACCCGCAGAAAAAAAGAGCGCCTGGCTGCTGAGGCGGCAGCTGCTCGCGCCAACACCAGTGGTACTGCTTCCCCTCTCCCAGCCACCCTGAAACCCACAACTTCCACATTGTCACGGCCTGCTAAAACTGAGCCGCCACAGATGGAAAGAGACTCCGTTGTGAAGGTGGAAACCCAGACTCAATCAACTGCACAAGTAGCCTCTGATACTCCCCGGAACGAAGATCAAGTTATGACACCTTTAGCGTCCTCTCCTACCAATTCCCCTGCTCCTCCTCCTCCTGAGCCCTCGTTTCCTGCTCCCCCCTGTCCTGTCACACAGGCGCCACCACCTCCTCCACCTCAGCCAGAAATGGTCAATCAGGCCATCCCACATCATATTTCCCAGACAAAATCGCCGGGGTTTGTTTCTACGCGGAGTCCCGTACGTCAGACTGCACTCCACAAGACGTCAACTCTGCCCCCCCTGCCTTTACCACCTATGCTGCTGGGAAACACTCAGGACAGGTAAGGAGACGTGAAGGGAAACATTTACACAACATTACAATCTAATATTTACATACAGACGTTTGCAAAAGTCTTAATTAATCCATAGTATCTTAATTATTGTTCCAAGGTATGAGACCTTCATATTGTTGTTTAATCCAGATTTGATAAGATTTCTTAGATGTTTTTGTTTGTTTTTAAAGGTTTAGCTTTGGTTTTAGTATACTTTGGGGGGTTTTCACTCCAGTGCTTGTGTATAATGGTTAAAACATGTGTGTTGTAAAAAAGGCACTAAAACTAAAGAAACACTGTTTTAAACAAAACTCCAAATGTCTATATAGACAACTGTAAATTCTGACTTAAAGGTTTTGCTGCTTAGAAGCAAATATATTAATAAATTTGGTTCCTTTTTCTAGAGTTCTTTTTTCACAATTATTTATTAAATCGGGCATTTTGTATTTTCTAAACTGAACGCAACAGTTATTGTACTTCAAAAGATATTTTTGCTTCTTCTAAATCAAGGAAGTAGGATATTGTTCCAATATTATGTAAAAAGGCATTTGATTCCCTTAAAACACCAGTTGTAACCAAAATACGTTTTGTTTTTTTATGTTTGTGTGACCCTTGAAATAGGTAATAACAAATACTTTACTGTCAGTTTCCTGCCGCAATTGCAACAACAACAAAAAATCTGCTTTTTCTCTTCTGGTCTTGGATTGGTAATGTTTTGGATACTTCTTGAATTAGAACCTGTCTTTTTTTTTTTTTTTCTCAAAATTGGGCTTTTCTCTGAATTACTTTGCTATGTGAATTTCCCCACTGTGGGACTAATAACGAATTATATTATCTGATGACAATCCACAGTCCAAAGAAATCCACACCTCCGCAAAGGCCACCAAGAAGGGAGAAGATATCCAGCAGCCGGCCTTCTCTCATTGATCTTCCTCTACCGCCCACCTTGCCTGGAGTTGATTCGTCGCCTCCTCAGTCCCCTGTCCGTCAGCCTCCTCCTTTACCCCAGCAACCCCTCAAGAAGAGACCAAAGTGGGCCTTTTTTTCATTAATCTCACGGTAGCTGTTGTTTGGTCAGTGTTCTTATATTTACTCCACCTTGGTTTCCAGGATTTGTTGCCCTCGATACGGTGAGAGAAAACATAACCTGAGTGACTGGGGAAAACGCTGTGTGGACAAATTTGATATTATTGGGATCATAGGCGAAGGGACATATGGCCAAGTTTACAAGGCAAAGGACAAAGACACAGGTAACTTATACATTTGTTAAACATTAGTGATTATGCAAAGGTAAGTTGAATAAATTCCAATGTTCATTTCTTTTGACTGTAGGGGAACTTGTTGCTTTGAAGAAAGTGCGCTTGGACAATGAAAAGGAGGGTTTTCCCATCACTGCCATCAGAGAGATAAAGATCTTAAGGCAGCTCAAACATCGCAGCGTTGTCAACATGAAGGAGATCGTTACCGACAAGCAGGATGCGCTGGACTTTAAAAAGGATAAAGGTACTGTCGCTACCACCATGGGATACAAATGTTTTATTGTTGTGAATAAAATAAAATCCTGTTTATAATCTCAGTATTGAAGTTTAGATAACCATAATCTCACAACTTCATTGGTCTTGGCTAAAATGTGCAAAGAATATGTTGGTGTGCATTTCCTTCTAGTCTTTAAATTTTTCTGTAGTTTGAGTTGCTGGAGGCAGTTTAAAGCTTTATTCAACAAACGCAGGATTGAAAAACAAACACCATTATTCTTGTTTCACAAAAAAGCCTCCTGCATAAAAATCTTTAGAGCAGCTTTAAATTAAAGGCTTCACACTGGTTTGCACTGCAAGAGTAAAAAGAAGCTCAGTATTATTATTATTATTATTTATGAATAGTAGTGCAGTCATTTCTCTTTAGTTTTTTAAAATATTATGTGGTCACTAACTGGTAAACATATTTAGCAAATACTGTTATTGTCTCACATTTATTGATACAAATATTTGTGTGATCGGGTTAGGGCTGAACGATCTAGCGTCTTCAACCGAAAATCACGATCTCAGACAACACGATTTTGTTATTGTCAAAGCTGCGGTTTTTGTCGGTGCTCCAATAATTTTGTCAATGATAATGATGATAATTTTGTTAATAATTTCACATGTATGCCCAATGCCGGTGTAGATGGGCTCTGTGTCAGCTACCAATCAGAAAGCTGCACCAGGTCACGTGCTCTCCACTCCAATCAGTGTGTATCTAGTCATTCAATTTCAAACATGGCTTAAGCGGGAGCAGAAGCGGAGCCAACGAAGTTAATATCAAAGAAAAACAACATTTGAAATCTGTTGCCAGCAGCATTTTTGCGTCATTTTAATGGAATTCATGGAAACTCGATTTAAAGAAATTAAATCATGATTGAAATTGATTTCTTAAAATTCCTCAGCCCTAGATCAGGTACATCTTTGGAAATGCAACGTCATATTAGTTCGTTAAGATGGTCCTGCAACCCAAAAAATGCCATAATCAAGTGTATCAGGATGCATAACACATAACTTGGCTGATATTAACTGGCTGCAACCAGGAGGATATATGCTGCATTAAGTAATGTTAGCTGACCCATCTGCTGTGCTCTGCTTGTCTGGAAATGTCCCCTGGACTAAAAGATCAAGATGGTAAACCCGCGCATACTGGTTCCCCAGCAGCACTCTGTGATAAACTGCGATTTTTGTTTTTGTCTTTACTCACAGGTGCATTTTACCTAGTATTTGAGTACATGGACCATGACCTGATGGGCCTTCTTGAGTCAGGCCTGGTTCAGTTCTCCCACGAACACATCCGCAGCTTCATGCGGCAGCTCATGGAGGGTCTGGACTATTGCCATAAGAACAACTTCCTGCACCGTGACATCAAATGCTCCAACATACTGCTAAACAACAGGTTGGAAAACAAACAAGAACCCAGTTAACATTCAGTAATTTATCATTCGTGGGAAGTTGATTTATTTGAATTACAATTGTTGGTGAACAACCTTCCTGACAGTCAGTATCTTCACCACTAACATGTAGTCATCTATTGTTTTTTATTGTAGTCTGATTGAAATGGAGGAAAGACGTTGCTCCACACGATGCTTGTTTGCTTTGCTTCTAATCCCAGATGTTGATTTTTCTGTTCGCAGAGGTCAGATCAAGCTGGCAGACTTTGGTTTGGCTCGGCTTTACAATTCTGAGGAAAGGTAAAAAAACAAAAACGCACCGTTTGTCTACCGTAAATTTCAAACCGACGGCTGAAGAGCAGCTGTCGTAAATCTTTGAGATTCCTCTTTGTTGCAGTGTACCTGAATCAAATGAATGGTTTGTTACTAAGCCTACAGTCATTTAGTTGAGGAAAGCCAGTTTCCTTTAAGACATTAATTTGGTGACCCCTACTTCAGTCCATAGAATATCTGCATGGTCATACATGCATACCTATATTGTCTTCAGTAATTCTCCAGTAGATGGAGCCCCAATCGTTTTCACTTCCAGCTGAAATACGTCTGTTTGGACACATGGTGGCGTGATTGGTTTACGAATGCCTTGTGTTATCTCTGTTTTTTGTCTTTCGTCACTTGCAGTCGACCATACACTAATAAAGTAATCACACTGTGGTACCGTCCCCCTGAACTGCTGCTTGGGGAGGAGAGGTATTCTCCAGCCATTGATGTTTGGAGCTGTGGGTGAGTCTGAAACTGCCATAAGCAAGTTATTATTATTACAAAAAAAAACACTAAACGCAACAAAAATACGATATTTTTTTTCCTTTTCAGGCACATAAACTCAAAAAATTATAATTTAATTTAAAGGTATTGTTATATTTTCATAGATCATTGTGATCTGTCAGATGTTTCTTGAGCACTTCCTCCGCATTGTAAGCAACAACAACATTGACAGTTTGCAAGATTGTTAGTATTTCTTTGGGGAGCCAAATACATTTTTAGCCCTGTGTGGATTTAACTGGTAAAACAAGTACTGAACCTTTTCCTGTTACTTTTATTTATGTGATGTTGCAGCAACTTTGAAGGTCAATGTTTAGTTTTTTGGCGGATCTTGATTTTTAGGTCTAAATTGCTTAGACAAAAGGGATCTTAAGCAAAGCTTTTTTTGTTTTCTCCTGAGTGTGTTAAAATAAAATCCTGCCCAATACTTTTAAGCTGTCTGGAAAAACTTCTGGACCATACATATTTATCTATTCTTAGCAAAGATTATTTAAAATACTTTGAAATATACACACATCAAATTGTGTTTTTAACGGTTCTGTGGCATTTCGTGCAACTTTCACTGACTGAATTACCAAATCCACTGGTCAGGGTTTTTTTAAATTAAATGTTAAAATGTTTTCTGAACAGATTGCTTTTTTTTTTAAATAATTGTAAACCTAACTTATACTAACAATACTCAAATATGTATGTTAGACTGAAAATATTATTTTAATCCCAGTTGTTTATTCATTTTTGACTCTTATCTAAAAAAAAAAATGGCTCAATTTAAGGTAACTAAGTATGACAAATTTGAATGAAAGTGGAAAACTCAACTCTTATGTATCGTGTACTTTTATTTTAATTTTTGGTGATGTTTTTTTTTGTTGTTTTTAGGTGTATTCTTGGAGAGCTCTTCACTAAAAAACCAATCTTCCAGGCAAACCAGGAACTTTTACAACTGGAACTCATCAGGTAGAGAAACTTCTACAGTCCAGAGGTGGCTTATGTGCTTTAGCTACTTTTAAAGACTGTTTACGGCAGATGAAGGAAACCATAAAAAGCGAAGGAAAGTTTTACTTAAAGTCTTGAAAACCAGTTTAGTGTATAATTAAAAAACTAAAGTTCAGGTTCTTGGACTTTTTAACGTCTGTTTTTTTGTTTTTGTTTTTTTTGCTGTGATGTCCATTTGGTCTCATTCTCAGAAGACAAATTGTCAACACAAACTTTAAGTAACCCAAGAGTTTCATAACTTCTTTACTTTAAGTGTAGCAAAGACAGAAAAGAATTGTGAAGGGATTACATTTTTTCTCATTAATCTTGGAGAATTTCACAAATGTACAATTTAGCAGCGTTCATATAAGTATTGGTTATTGCTATCGTGATAAAGTTCTTATAAAATTTGAATTATTGTCACAAGGATAGGACAAATGTTTCTAAACTCTAAAAACTTTTTTTTTAATAATAATTTTTAAAAAAGTATGATTAGATGCAGTTACTGTAGGGTTGAGCTATTTTGGAAAGTTTTTCTGTTGAGAAAATACCTTTTATTTTGTAAGGTGTTAATTATAAAACCCGACATATTTCTTTCAGCAGCCATCTTTCCTTGAGTCTTTATTTCTGGCTCTCCTTTCCCTGCGCTGGTTTAACCCTCCTGTTTCCTGCAGCCGTCTGTGTGGAAGTCCTTGTCCTGCGGCGTGGCCTGACGTCATCAAACTTCCCCTCTTCAACACCATGAAACCTAAGAAGCAGTACCGACGGCGGCTACGAGAGGAGTTCGCTTTGTACGTTTTTTTTTTTCCTCCCAGAACTCTCGTCAAGTTTGTCGTTTTATTTTGTTTCATGGTAAAACATGTTCCCGTTCTGCAGTTTGCCTACTCCTGCTCTGGAATTGCTGGACCGAATGTTGACCCTTGACCCTTCACGTCGCTGCACGTCTGAGCAAGCTCTGCTCAGTGACTTCCTCACCGATATAGATCCTGGCAGGATGTCGCCACCAGAGTTAGTAGAAGACTTTTAAAATGTTCAGTTTCTTCACCACTGTTTTTTCTAAAACGGCAGCTGTCACAAATGTTTGATCTGTCTGCGTTGGCTTTGCCCAGTCTTCCTCATCATCAGGACTGCCATGAGCTGTGGATTAAGAAGAAAAGACGTGCACGTCAAAGTGGCTCGTCTGAGGATGTGCCTGTGCCCAAAGTGCCCCGTAAAGATGCGGCTGGGACCTCCAGTGGAGAAAACAGCCGACCCCAAAGCAGCCCACCAGGAGCCCCGCCCCTCCCTCCAGGAAAACCACCTTCCGCAGCCAAATTAGACAGTGAGCTGACAGGTAACAGATACATGTCAACGGTTTTATCAGAATAAAAGTAGTTTTTTTTGACCATTTTCCGGAAAATAAACAGATGTGTCCAAAGTCTAAAACCAATTTTTTTTTTACATATTTTGTGGAGTTTTCAAGCTAAATTTGTTCATTTGTGTTTTCTCCAAGCTTTTATTTCTAGTATATTGTTACAAATGTTGCTTTCAAAACAATTTTAGGCTTGTGGTTTATTTTTTTATGCGTGCAAAGTCAACAAATATTTAAAAGTGTAACAAAAATGCAGTGTGGGTGAATCTATTGGTATAAGAATGGGACTCTCAACCATTTCTTTAAGCACAGACCAGCTGGCTCATCTGTTTAAGCTCTGGTAATATTGAAGTGATGACACATAATTTTTAACTTTGGGCAGACCCTTAGAAAAACAGCTGTTAGTCCAGCTCTGTCGGCTGGGGACCTCTGATTTATAACACCGACACTGAGCATTGACTGGTAACTCAATGGCTGTAAAAGATCAGTCTTCAACCAACAATTAATAGGTTTATGTGAGATTTATTTAAGGAGAAATGTTTTCTGATAGCAATTGCCAAAGTTAAGTTAATGGGTACCAATATGTGTGCCTGTCGTTTGTTACATTTCAAATTTAGGTGTACTTCGTAAACTCCGCCTTGTTTTGTCTTGTGTTGCTACCCTGATGCGGTTTGGCGTCTAATACAAAAGTATTGAATGGAAGCAGCTAAGATTTTCGATTTTTTTATTTATTTCACAAAACCAGTCTGTTTTCCTTGTGAAAGCTTAACAGCACCATAGTATCGTGTCTGTCAGAATGTAAAGTTGAAGATGCAGTCGACCCACAAACTGTAAAGGTCTGTAAACGATTAGTGTTTTTTTTTGTTTGTTTTTCCCAAACGTGATGATGACAATATTCTTTAAATTATGTGGAATCTCTTAAGCTGTCAGTGTTGGGTAAATTGCTAACAAGTACAAACATTTATTTATCCATTTGTATCTAACAAGGTAGAGAAACCTTTTAAATTACAGTCAGATTTTTGTTGGATTTTAATCTGTTACTTTTTCAGTTCATGTTTTTTGCTAAATTCACGTGTAATTTCAGGTCCTGGAACGGCTGCAGAGCAACTGAATCAAACGGAACTGGCGGTGCTGCTCAACCTCCTGCAGGGACAGACTGACATCAAGCTGCCCCAAGTGGCCCAGCTCCTTAACCTCTCTGACTCTGATACGATCAGTCAGCTGCTGTCAACACTTAATGAGGCCACTGACCACCAGGGGGCTCCAGAGGACCAGGCTCAACCCCCTGGTGTGTCCCAGCCACCAGAGCCGCCTCCTGAACCTCAGGAGGCCTCACCCACATCTGGAGAACCTCCCCTCAGCCAGGAAGACCAAGCCAGCCTGCTGGCTCTCATTCTGGGCCAAATCATAAAGCCTCAAACCGAGGAGCAAAGTGATGAAAGCAATGGTGTTAAGTCAGAGGAGGCTCTGGCACGCGGCCCGTCCGCTTCTACTACTGATTCCAAGGGCAAGTCTGGGTTTAGTCTCTAGAGAGTGAACAAAGAGGAAACCAGAGTCGGGAGGGAAATCCATAAAATTTGGAAAGGAGATGAAACGATAAAAGACCTATAAACTTTTTTCAAATTAGATTTTAGATGACCCAATGAAATGAACAATAATCTAAATGAATCTGGCTGTTAGACCGATCATACATCAACCCATCTGTTATTGACAAACTTTCATCTCCTTCCAGCACCTGTCCTTTAAAAAAAAAAAAAAAAAAGCAAAAGAAACCTGTGAAAATCTCTGGTGCATTGGCGGTCATGTGACCCTGCTAAACGGGTAGCAGTCCGTGCACGTGGACACGACTAGTGCCCTGACCGAAGTACTCCGTAAAAACCAAACCAATACAGTCATGATGTTCAGCTAAGTTGAAAAATAAATAAAAAGTAAGGTTCACACTGTGCTGTTCCCATGAAATCTCCCTCTTGTTTATTTCTCCACTCTTTGTTTTCTGTCCGTCTTCATTTCCACATGTTTTATCTTCACTTCATTTTCATCGTAAAGGTGGTGTCGAGGCTTCGCAGGAGGAAAAAAAACCCACAGTCTGTAATGTCAGGATTTTTATGAAGAACGTCTAATAAATTATCAAGTGAAAAAATAAATATTTTGAATCTTTTTAGAGCTCACCTGCATGTGTTTCTTTTAACTTTGGTTTGTCACATTTTTTTAAATTATTTTTACTTACAGTGCGTTAGTGTAAACATTAAGCTGTATCTGCTGACACTGGATTTATTTATTTATTTTTATTACTTTTTAAGTCACAACCTTGATCTTTCTTTTGACTACACTATTTCTATAAATATCACAGTGGTGTTTAGACCTCATCTCCCTTTTCTGCCAATACACAGAAAGGAAAAGCTTATGTGAAGGGTACTAATCCGTTTACACGCCTTAAAGCATGTGTGTTGGACCAAATATTAATCGCAAACTCTTAAAAATTGCTTAATTAACCCTTTAAAACTCATAGTTTGATCTATTGAACAATTGGCTTGATGCCTCAACATTTGTCTTGGTCACATCATCTGAAAACATGAGATGTATACATGCTCCCCCTTGTGGTGGATATAGGAGTTTCAAGATTGCGTAATTCAAAGTTTAACATTTTAATGCAAGTAAGAGGTGAATAATGCTGAGGGTCAAAGAAAAGCTTAACATTTAAGTTAAAATGTTCCTTTATTTTTAATTATTTCTATTCTTTGGGTCCATTAGATGGTGCTGTGTCAAAAAGGAAACGGGTTTTGGCTGACCAGTTGCCTCCGAGCGGCGAGCAGCGGCCACCGTCTCCGCCCGGGTCACCTCCAGCAGCCCCTCTCCTGGTGAACTCCCAACAAGCCGGGTCAGGAACTCAGCCCAACAACCAGGACATCAGCCCCGCCGTTGCTGCCGCCTTGCTTCAGCTCATCTCTCAGCAGGAGCTGGAAGGTGGGACCTCCAAGCCGTCTAAAGACCCTTCCCCGGCTGTAGATGCCGCAGGCCGCGAAGAGCTTCTCCCACCCTGGGTTGCAGACTCCTCTGATAAACCTCCGGCTCCCGCTGAAGCTGCTGCTCCCACCACTTCAGCGCAGTTCCCGAAGGATCAAGATCTTCGGTTTTCCCACGGAGCCGCCCGCTGAACCTGAGTCTGCCGGTGACCCTAAACGTTGGGTTTCATGGTACAAGCTCCTGCGATCCCGGCCTTGAAAGGTAAACGGCAGATGGAGAATGCAGCCACAGAAAGTGACTCACTGGGCCGAGAGCAGGTAGTGAAAGTCGAGGCAAAGGTTCTGAATGAAAATGTTTAAAAATGAAAGAGATTTAGGGCTTTTCAGGTAATACATTGGGCATTTTTGCCCAACGGAGCGAGCTGCTGTGTTGCTTTGGTGGGAGTGTTTCCACGTGGACGTCGGTCTGTCAGGTAAAGGTTCAGTTTGCAGCAGTCACCACCTCCAAATCTTGGCTCTTTTCCAAACATCTAAGAGTCTGAACTCCTAAATTCAGCGCTGTGCAACTGGTGACTTGAATCTTGAGTACCTGTGCGCTTTCCAACCTTTTCAATGAATGATTGTCAGTTCCACCACCCTGTGGCCCCCTTCAGTGCATTTATTAAGAACATTTTTCTGTTTATTCTAAATGCTCGCTTCCATTTCTTCAGCCTTAAGTTCTGATGCCAGTGACCTGAACAATAGTAGGACTTCAGTTCTGCTTTGTTTGTTCAGAGCTTTTCCTTTGTTTTATACCCCAAACCTCAGTCGATTGGATCCTACTGTCCTACCTGACCTATGACCCTCCTACACCCAGCAGTCGTCTATGTTCCCTTGTTTCTATCTCATGGTATGTTGCACATGGCCGCTGCACATGCTACTCTGCCTGTTGACATGAAGTTAAAACAAATGCGGGCACAATATTCACCTGGATTTCCTCAGTGGGCCCCCCTTCAGCGCTTCGCCTCTCTGACAACTTTTGCAACACGTTATTTTTCCCCCCCATATGTTCTTTATTTTGACAAAATTATTTTCTAAATAAACTTAAGTGGTAAAAAAAAAAAAAGGCTTTAAAAAGTAATGGTGAGCCATTCTATTTGCTTTTTTGTTTTGTTTTTTGCCTTGGAAAAAGATAGGGAGATATTATGTCTGTAAAATAAAATACAAAAGAAACGACAAAAGCAGTTGTAATGTGTTTTTTTTAGGCGGTGAGTAGTTTATTCAAAGGTTATGCAAGCAGATTAACTTTTTTCCGCCATCTGCAATTTCTGTACATTTCTAAGAGGCCACCACTAGGTTATAGGCATCAAGTCCAACCAGTTTTTTTTTTTACTTTAAAACGTGACAACAAAGTTCGTCCAGGTTAGGCTTTTTAAACTCTTTGTGCAGATCTCGAAATGCATATGAAAAAAACTTTCCAAGTAACACATCCACTCTGGTACACTAGTTGAATTAAATCCTAGTATTGGAACCCCCCCCCCCCCCCAAAAAAAGCCTAAAAATACAAAATTTTGTATCAATTTTTGCATTCAACTTTTGCAGTCTTGAGTGTATAGCTCACACTGACAAGCTTTTAAAACTGTCCCCATCTGGCCCTGTTGAAACTACAACCCTAAACAGGTTTGGCATTTTATGTGTTAAACTAACTGCAGCAAAGCTAAAATCTGTTGAATGGACATCATCTCTCACTGAGATTTAGATCTAGACTTTGAGTCATTCCAACACGTACATTGGAATCAGAAATGGTTTTATTGCAATTTATTTATTTATGGACATACTAAGAAGTATTTTTGGTCTGTTTTTTGGGGGGTTTCCAACCATCTTTTAATACATTAAAATTATATAATTTGTTTTTATATTTCTGGTTGTCCAGGTGGAACTTTGCCACATCTCCTTTTTTACCTTCTCTAAAGTTTTGTTTATCCCAGGTTTATCCTCGCTACATCTTCAATGACTACTTTTCCTTTCTTTGGTGGAGTAAAGCAATCCCACAGCCTAAGGTTGCTTCAGAATCTTTTATTAGAAATGGTGTTTTCAAGGAAACAATCCTTGTCGGTTTTTTACGTTAAACATAAAGTTTAAATGCAATTCATCCCGTTTTTGAGCAGCAAAGGTTTATTCGTAGATGTCTTAAATTGCTGCATACATTTTGTCTTTCTCTCAATAGTCAGTCGTATTTGCTTTCGTCAAATGAATAGGTTGGGGAAGATCGATTGGTTGGAGCATTAATGTATGAGAAAGGAAATCAGTTGGTCAGAGATCAAATCAGTTTAGGAGGTGAATCATTTGATGTGTTCGTTTTCTGGTTCAATCTCAATTGGTATCTAACCTTGTCCTCTTCATCATCCTCTACATTGTCTTTTGGAGTGTTCTCAGATAGGAGCTGGAGGGCGGTGGGGGCCTTTTGTTGCCGTTTAATATATTAAATTAACCACTTGTGGCTTTTGGAGCTGCAGGTTGCAGAGCCTTGACGTAGCAGATAAAAAAAAACTGTTCTTACTTCAATACGCCTGATGCTAAAAGTGCAACATTTTAATTGTTGCATTCACTGTCATAGTAAAACTGTGAACATGATGACCGCTCAATGATGAACTGTGTCCTGTGAAACCGGCAATTAAACTCTGGCACATTTTAGGGACTTGAGAGGCCTGACCAGGCCCGGACTGGCCATAGGGAGAACCGGGATATTCCCGAAGCGCCGGCCTAATATTGGCCTGCTGATCTGCGTCTCAGTAAAAAAAAAAAATTATAATAATATTAATAAAGTCTGCAGGGAGTGCGAATATCAGAAAGACAGACCAGCGCTGGGACAAGCCATAGAGGCAGTCAGGCCAGCAGCATGTGAGGAGGGAAAGACGATTGGTTTATTTCTATTAAGACCCGACCCAAAAGTCCGTATCAACCACACAGGTGTGGAGGAAGGGAGGTGGCGTGTGTCTGTTGATGGCAGCTAAGACACCAGCGAGCCGTGCAAGAAGTGAGGAGAAACGACTCGGGCCTCCAGACGGAGTAAAAGGAACAGAGAGGGAGAGACACAAAAAGAGAAAGGCGCTGGAGGAGGACGGGGCACAATGCAGAAAAGTAACAGATTTATTTATTCAGTCCCCCCTTGTTGCCATTAAAATAAAGATTACAAGTAAGTTATAAAAACAAAAACAAAACACGCACACACAAAATGTTGGTACAAATATTACTTTAAGGTTAAATATATCTATTTTTAATTTTAATAATTTTATTTATACCAACATTTTTTTGTTTAAAGTTTAAACAGAGACCCATGAAGGAACTTGAGGCTGCACACATTCAGTCTGCAGTGTCACATATGGAGCCTATATAGGTTTAGCCTTTAAATTAAGACAAGGACTGGGAAGTTAAAATCACTGATTTACACGCCACTTTATTATTTACTTTTTAAATTATTTATTTGTCCAGCTAATCGGATATGATCTTACAATTATCGTGTATATGAGTACAAGGCCAAATCAGTGAGACAGGCTAAATAATCTTACTGTATGAAATACAGGTTATGGAAAAACTGTAAACATATGTTTGCTATTCAAAGGTGGTGAAGGTTAGTACACCAGTCCTGCTGGTACTTTAGGAGAAGTAGAGCAGTTGGGAGAAGTTACAAAACCATTTCTACAGTAGAGCAACAACACATGAACACTACCAGATGTTAGCATAGACATAAATGGTTCTCAACTGTAATAATAACTTTCTTTGCGATTTGGCGTTATTCTATTAAGTGATTGTGTTGTTATTTCTGTCTGCTGCTGATTTGCTGTTATTTATCCCAGATCCAACATGAACAATTGTGTATTCCAACCTTGGATTTACTGTAGGTTGGGGTTCATTAGTATTCCCTGATGATGATTATGTGCCACTGCGGCAGTATGTAAAGCTCTAACTTAGACACTTATTATTGTGTAAAATCTTTATTATCTTAGTACTATTGGATTAACAGCAGTAAAGTTGCTGTATATTACAACCTCAGAAGTTACAGTAAGTCTAATAGGTGGCCCTTTATTTGGATTTTGCTATAAGTGTGTGTGCGTCATCGAGTTGTGATAATTAATGCCCTACCTTTTCTATCTTATATTATTAAAGCGTTTTCCATAAAATGAATCCAAAAGCTAAATATCCCAAAGTTTTTGAGTGTTGTATGCATCTATGGAAGTGGTTTTGATTATACCAAAGAAAGTGTGCAGAAGAATATCAATATATATGCATCAACTGTGGGGCCTCTTCTATTGTTATTTGGATGCGTAGGCAGACCTGTAATATGGATCTGAATCCAATATAAAATTTAAGGGACTATATTCCAACCCAGTCGGACGGAGACGTGATGTCCAGTTGGTTGGCTCCCTCTGTATATTAATCATAGTTACACATCGGTTATTTCCCCACTCAGTTTGATCTCTCAATGAAGATCCCGACAGGCAGCCAAGGATCATAAAACCTTAGATGGGCAAATGCAGCAGCTTCCAAGGATGGTGCAGATTGTGTTTTGTGTGTCTGTGTGTGTTAGTGTCTGTGTGTTGTATTGGCTCCACATATACCCAGACCATCTCTTCACTTGGCAGCCTTACAGAGCCGCTTACCCCTCTGGCCCAGCGAACAGCTGAGCCCTCTGGGTGGGATATCCATTCAGAGAGAAGGCGGAGGGGAGGCTCACCTGCCCTCTAGCACACAAGCCTAGTGTGAACGAGATGAGATGGCGCTGCGTTATGTCTGATGCTTCTCCCCGTCGGGACTCCAAATGATAGTGAATGCGCCCGCGGGGAATTTCCACTAGGAGGACGAAGTGGGCAATGCCAGTGCCAGTTCACAAAGACGAGACGAATAAATCAAGACGGAGGAGTGACGAGAGGGAGGCGAGCGAGGCAGTGCCATTAATCAGAGGGGCACCTTATAGGGAATGCCCCAAAAGGTTGCAATCTGAAGCCGGTGTCGTCGCAGTGGCAGTCAAAAACGAGCATCCATTTTGAATACTGGCACCTCATTCGCTTCCAGACGAACGGTGAAATTACTGAGGGTCTGTTTCAGTCTCTGATTCAGGCAATGCTGAAGCTTTTACGCCGCAGACTTTTCTCAATCTCTCTCAGATCTGGTGACGAGTGATATTAAAACCTGTTCTTGGTCTCATCTGACTTCTAAAGGGTCTTTCAACAGTTTCTAATAAGAGCACAATGTAAAAAGACTTTCTTTTTTTGTTATATTACATTATATTGTAATATAGCAGCAAACTTTGAAATCATTAATTTTCTAGTTTTCACACTTTTGGGAAAATTAAATAAAGGATGTATTGACAACACTTTTAGACTGAGGATGTAACTAAGCATAACGTCTGAGGTGTTTTATTAAACAGTCTAAATCTTTTATATCAAGTTTTAAGATTTAGTTTGAACATATAAATTAGTATGAATAAAAAAATTCTCAACTGCCTTTATGCAACGCAGCTCAGCAGTAAACCTCGACTTTGTGCTTGCATTGTGTCTTTGCGATCAATCTGCCGGCTTGATTAGCAAAGCTGTTTGATCAGCTTGTGAACTATCACAGCTCTGCATCCAAGGCGCGCAGCAAAATAAAACAAGATAAAAGGCAAAAATCAGCACAGAGCTCCTAAATATTTGCAAATGTGCATCTTACACTTTAAAGCAAAACTGAGACTCCTATAGCTTTCAGTTGAGTCGTGAATAGGAATCTTAGTTATAAAGACAGCTTGCGAGTAAATAGTCCTGCCTTCATCGACTCTTCTTTGTTTTCTATCAAATAAAAATTTTATGTCAGCCATTTGGTTTACGAGTACATCGCTGTTGATGCAATATTTCAAAAATTGATCCTCTTCCTCACAGCTGTGATGTACGGTTTACTGCTGAAACAGCAGATTTTATAGATGCTATAACATGACACCCCCCCCCCCTCCTTTCCTCTTCATTTTATGGATTTCTTGGAAATGTGATGTTCTTTGCTCTTTATGTCCAGAGTCAGTGCGGGGTCTGCTCTGAGGTAAAAGCTGAACTAAAACTCACTCGTTGAAAAGTTTACATGCAAATTTCTGTTATAGATAAAGAATGTTTTTTCTTTTTTCTATTCAGGTTGAGAAAAAAAAATTACCTGCACACTGTTATCCTTTATAAATGGATCAATAAATAGAAAAGCCAGTGATGCCTGCCGCTATAGGTGGATATCACACTTAGTATTGTAGACCGTCGATTTATGACAATCAACCCTATGAAAATGTTGGATTTTATTTTCTTAAAATGATGAATGCATTTTTTTTTTTACTACTAAGAATCAATTTTCTGTGACTAAGTTAACTTAAATTTTATTTTAAAGGGGCACTAATTTAATTATAACAAGCATTTGAAAAGATCTAATCAATAAAATGTCAAATTATTTTTGAAGGGTATGTTTCAGCCTTATTTTGTAACTACATCTTTCTAACTTACTTTTACTTTAGAATAGAATAGAATATTTAATTGTCCCATAACGCAATCAAAATAAGTGAAAAAAAAAAAAACTCTCTATGGTTACATATATCCTTCTAATTAATCTGTGGATGAGTCGTTATTCACATTACAGCTTTCAAAACATGTTTCCTCTGATTTTCAGTTGATTTTCTTTGGTGTTGAACTCGCAAGGCTTTGAGATATGAAGGTCTCTTTTCCATCACCCTAATCTTCAGCTACGTCTACAGATTGTGAATGAGGTTACTGTCAAAACTCTGGTTAGGACATCATTAAATATTCATATCACAAGTGCAAAAATGGTATAACCCAAATCTGTCAGGGATTTAAAATTATGTGTAAATGTGAAAGACGTGACTCTGGTAAAGCCCCAACAAAGGAGCATTATAAATCAGATTTTCGAGTAAAAAAGGTCAGTTGCTAATTTTAATTCATTAATGTTTCATTAGTTAACTGTAAGATAAGTAGTTTTAAACACAGATGGTAAAAACAACCTGGAGAGGCTGTAATTCAAAGGAAAATTCTGAAAAGATTACACCGCTGTTTTTCTTAAATGTCTTTATGTGAGTTTTTATCTCACTATCAACCAGAGACGTGCCAACCTCTCTGCGTGATACTGCACTTCTAGAAACCGGCGTATTCCCCCCCCCCCCCCCTAAGGTCTCACCTTCTTACCATCAATTAAGTTCAAAGACCTCAATCAGCACGTCTGTATCCCTGGCTTGTCTCCCCCCTCTGCGCCTGCATGTGTCCGTGCTGCCTCTTTAAGGCCACAGGGGCTGCTGGGAAAGCAGTGAAAGAGAGGGTAGGGGTGTGTGTGTGTGGGGGGGGGGGGATGTGTGGAGGGAGGGAGGCAGGGGGGGTGGGCCTTGCAGGACCATTTGTGCTAAAGCTCATTTGCACAGCGACACTTAATTGGCTACAACAATTAATTAATGTGTTGGAAAGTTGGCACAAAAAGTTCATTTAAGAGGGTTTTAATAAGCAATTAGAGGAGAAGCAGCGAAGAGGGGGAATTACTGGAGAGGAAAAGAGGAAGAAGCAGAAATGGAGCGAACGTCTGGCTACCACAAACGTGAACAGCCCTCTGTAGCAGGCAGCGGCGCTTTGTCTCCTTGTATCACCTTTCACCTCTGTGGAGCGCATGAATGATTAGGCGTTGTCACAATACCGCCGTGTCTCTCTCAGTGTTTTTAAGTGCACTCAGAAACCCACAATGCATCTTGTATTGTAAACGTCTCGACCCCGTTGGACCCCTCGCCGCAACTCCCGTTCCTGCTCCTTGTCCCGGTGCCCAGTGTAAAATATCGCATGACTAATGAGCAGAGCAGGTTGGAATCCTGGGGAAGATGTCCTTGGAAGACGAATGCATTTTCAGCAGAATAATTAACTTAATTAACAAGTTCGCATGCATATTCATCAGCCTATTAATGTCTGCTTCGTGCTGCTTGATGAGCAATGCAATAATAACCGTTTCATTTGCATATAAGCGTTCACACTCGCACCCTTCTCCAAATAATGAAGAGAAGATGACGAGGAAATAGGAGAGGGTACAAGGAAAATTTGCTCTGGCTCGTCCCGCATGAAATGAACAACCAGCACATGTTCATACCTGTGAAGTTTCGTTTTGTTTTATGACTGGAGATGACACTCTTAAATAGTGCTCCCTGCACCTCCAGCCTCCTTCCAAAGCTCACTGCAGCTCCCTTGTTGCTTCCTCTCTTTCAGCTGCAAACTCCATCTTTCCTTCCTGTTTTGCGTCTTTTCCTATCATCCCCCTCTTTTTACTAATTAATCCCCGTCACACTTGTGTTTAATTTATTTTCTTTCTTGCTTTTGAAGTGTGTGTCGACTCCCCGTCTGCGTAACGTATGTTTCACAGGAGAACTTCAAATCTCTGTATGTTTGTGTTTGAAACTAAAGCAGCTGTAAATGGGGGTGGGGGTAGAAGTAAACAAATAAATGTGGGATGTACGTGTTCTTTAACTTCCTTGAATTTTTGTTGATGTTTTGATGTGTTGGGGCGTTTAACCAGCGTGTGTATGTGGGTGCTTAACTTCTACACGGATTTGTGTCAGGTTCAGATGATGTTTTGCTCAGCTTCTCTCTTTGATAATGTGTGTGTTGCATGGGAACCATCATGTATGTGTGTGGGTACGCTCACTGGATTTAACATATACAGATTATCTACATTGCTTGTGTTTGTTTGACTTTGAGATTTTGAATGGCAGGAGAGAGATGAAAACATTTCTGTGCCTTGGTGAGTTCAATAGTGTAGCTGCATTTTGTGTCCAGGAGGAAACGTGTGTGTGCGTGCGTGCGTGCGTGCGTGCGTGTGTGCGTGTGTGTGTGCGTGCGTGTGTGTGTGTGCGTGCGTGCGTGGGTGTGTGTGTGTGGATATGTGTCTGTGTGTGGCCAGCCTGTGCTTTGACACCAGCAGTTTGTTGAGTAAGAATAAAAAAGCAGGGAGTGATGCCAAGTGAGTCCCTGGATAAATATAGAGGATGCAGAGAGAGAAGAAAGATGATATGGAAACAATTTTTCTATCTCTCTCAGACACACACACACAAAGACACACTCACATCTTACACCTTTCTATCTTCACAAGGATTTTGCATTGACTTTGATCCATTTTACATTCATTTCTATATCCTGATATCTACCTTTACCCTAACCCTAGCCATTACTGGTACGTCACTGACCCTAAACCTTAACTCAACTCCTATTTTAGTCCTAAACCCTACCTCTAAAACAGGAACAACACTTCTGTTTTCTTATAGGTTTGGGCTTTATAGGGAAGAGTGGGTTCTAACAAACACTGTTCGTTGGAAAAACTGACCTCGCTGGCTGAATAGTGGTAAAAAGACAGAAAACATAATGAATAAGTGACTCATGCAAAGCAAGCTATCTCGGCTGAGGTGAATTTCAAAGCTCATACACATTTTAGAGAAGGTTTATATTTAAGTAGGCAAGGAAATATGGATGCATTACTTCTTGGATCAGAGGTGATCTAAAGTTCTATGAGGCCTTAATCTGAGTCAACCCAGCTCAGGAAAGCGAGACATAATTATACTAATTATAACAATAACATAATTTCTATTATAATTATTATTAGTGATTGCAGTAGTAATAAGGGTCAAAACAATTCTGACTTCAGGACCTTGAAAATTAAATTATAATACCTTATTAATACCTAACTTAGGCATTATTATTATTCATTAAACTAAATGCCATGTGAGTAGCGGTAAAATATCTTGGTTTTTAAAAAGGTCGATGTTTAATACATTTTTGAAAAAGTAGGTTTCCGAACAGAATAAATCAGTTCTAAACATGTGGTCATGTTGCCTTTTCCGGACTGTGCACAAAACTCAGATCTTAGGCCTAAACCAGACAAAACCATATTCACTACATTTCTGGGTGGTAACATTTTCCTTCTTGTCCTTCTTTTTTTTATTTTTTCACAGATCCATTTACAAACAATTACACTGTGCATGAAAAAAATGCTATGTTTCTTTATTTTACTAGTGTATTTGTTTTAGGTTAGCTAAAGTTCTCCTGGGCCCATCGCGGCCAGTAAAACTATTTATAACTCTTGAGGAGTCAGTGTTGCATCGTCAGATTATTAAAAAAAATATATAAAAATATTGTAGTAGTGTTTCCTTTGCACTGAAACTCAGAATTTTTGGGGGATCTTGGACTTTTAGGAGAATTTCACCCCTCAGACTGTTCAAAACCCTTCTCCCTTACAAGTCCTCTCAAAGATAGAAGCAGAAAGAAGAAAAAAAAAAAAAGGAAAAAAAAAAAAAAAAAAAACTCGCACAGCTTGAGGCCGATATCTCACCTTTTTGTCTCTCTGTCCACTCTCCTCTCCTCCTCTCTGTCTCTTTCTTCTGTTTTCCATCTCCCAGCTTGCTGAGGTGACACCCTGTGTCCGCAGTGTGCAACAGAGCTGTCACCTCCTACTCCTTGCATCACACCTCTGCCCCCTGCTGGGGAGATTGCGTCACAGCACCAAGACGCCTCTGCCTCCTCCTCCTCCTCCTCCTCCTCCTCTGCCTCCACTGGCATAACTTCACATTCTGTCACGATTTTCTGTATATGGACTAAGGTTATCTGATATTTCCTAAATTTATTTTCTATCCTATTATTTTGTAACTTTAAGTTTTGATTTCTCTGTATTTCTGGTCTGACATCTTAACCTAAGGAGGTATTTTTCAGCACCCCTTATGAAGATGTTATAAAAGTCTTGGTAGAAGATCAAATTGCTAAGTATGAAAAAAAATTCAAACTTTTAATTTAAGACAAACACGAGTATACATCCTTAATTGAGAAAAAAATCCCAACACTTACATTTTTCCTATCATATTCCAGACCTTTGACCTTTGTTTACCTATTCTCTCTAAATCATTAGGACTCCTTGATCCTCTCTTCAATTTCTTCAGGCCCATCCGTAGAGATTATAGGTGTTTCTTACAAACATCTGCGATGTGGAAGACAGTAAATGTAAAAAATTTTTATTATGTATTACAGGGGGTTATTAAAATAAAACCGGGTAAGATTATGGGCAAATCAAAGGTTATGGATCCTCGGTTTGATATTTCCAAGGTCCCGTCTTGACGAACTGGAGGTGAGCCACACATTTTGCCATATGCAGATGCTCTAACATCAAATTGATATCTTTTACAGAGACTTTTTGGCTTCTGTTCTGCAGGTTTGATGAATATTTTAGCACTTGCCGCAATTAACAACCAGAAAGTTAAGAAAGTAACCAGGAAGTAAAACTGAGAATAATTTACCATCTTGTACATGTGTTGAATAATCTGGCACAATAAATTCTCTCTCATATTTTGAGTCTTTTATGGGACAAAAGGATATTCTTTTTTTTCTTTTTTTTTTTTAAAGGTAGTATGGTGGTAAAACCCAATGGGATAAACAAAAAACAAAAAATTTGACCCCACACAGATCTTATCTGTTTTATGTTTTATCACACTTGTAAATTTTGGATCATCAAATAAACGTTATTATCCTCCACAGATGATCTCAAATCATTTTTAAAAGAATATGTTATTATTTATTAAAATAAGCTTTCATAGCTGGCGCTTTATGAAACAATGATTGTTACCAAACACCTATTTTTTCCATCCTAATTACAGATTTCCATTAAGATTTTGTAACTATGAGTCTTTAGCACTGTTTTTATGTAGCCATCTAGATGTTTTTGAGCATCAACAGTCTATTGGAGGACATAAAGTGTATTTTCAGAAAATGTATTTTTGTAGGCCTTTGCGTTCATTTTAGTCGTCAACATTGTTTCTTTGGTGCCGTTTCTATCCTGTCTGTTTCTAAGTGCAGAGTCATGAACACAGATTGTAGTCGAGACAAGCGAGGCCTGTAGATGTTCTGCTGTGGTTCTACAAGATCTCGAAGAGGAAAGTTGACCACCATCAATCCATGTCTGTGGATAACGGCTCCTACTGTGACTCACTGGAGTCTGTAGGAATATAACATATTTTTGTAACCCACCTAGACTTTCTAAAATGTTGGTGAATTTATATAAATCAGTGCAGGACGAGTTCCATTTACAACTTTTGTCCCGTTTCAGACAGGCTTTCTTTAAACAATCTAATTTTAAAAGATTGGTATTTATCAAGTCTAGACTTGGTTTGTGAACCCAAACAAAAATGTAGTGCCTACGGTCTAAAAAGCCAGACTTGCTTCTTTTCTTATGGGTCAGGTTGGTTTTTCCATAACTTTTTTCTCAATATAATACAAACGACAGACTATATCCTTATAAACACGCAACAACAACAACAACAACGCACGAAATGAAACATTACCAGCTGCATTTTAATCGTTACACAAACACACACACCAATTAACACATGGACTTTGAAATCCCTTACCTGCACTTTCGTCTATTAGCCATTATCGTATATAATGGTTGGATAATTCACTGCACAGTCTGTACATTCCTAATCTGGAAATACTTCTAACATATTCATGGAGGGACATGGCCATGACAATAAAGTTTAATTCTTTTCTTTTCTTTTCTTTTCTTTTCTAAAAGAAATCAACATTAAAAATGTTATAGTTACTTTTTTTGATAATCAGAAAGTTAAAAGTGAAAAAAAAATAATAAGGAAATCCCAGTTCTGTCTGTAAATTGCTTTTTAAAATGTATTTGTAGATAAGATATTTGACACCATTTAGTGAAACTGACTTCTCAGAATGCAGCGTAATCTAAACCGCGTTAGTCCTCAGTGGTGGCCTGCTCAGCTGACTTTGTGCACGTCTCTTTGCCTTCTAAGTTGCTCTGTGTGTATCACTGTCCGCGTCCAGTCAGGGCGAGCAGGGAATGAGCGATTGAGATATAGAGCATTAGTTGGTGTCATGAGAAAATTAGAGGCCAGATCTGTTTTCTAATCAGAGCACAAGCACCGTGTTAGAGGAATTAGGGCGACAGATGCTGGGAGCTTTTTACTCCTCTCTCTCTCTCTCTCTCTCTGTTTCTCCCAGCCAGAGACAGGCAGACCCCAGCTCAGGGACCACCTCTTTACCGCAGCCACCTGTCAACGACGGTGTGTGCGCGTGCACGTTCACATCCGCGTTTCCACCCATCCCCCTCGTTTCATGACATGCACACTCTCACACACACACAAACAAACACACACGCATGGGAGTGTGCGTTTACCGTAGCTCCACGCCAGCTTGCACACGTGTTCGCACACACGGGCAGGCCGTCTGGTACGCTGACCTCCCTCGGTCGCTGAAATTAATGACAATTCAGGTTCCATGCACGCACGCATAGGCGCACAGGCGCTCGTGGTGTGTTTATGTTTTCCGACAAGTGTGAAGGGCCCTTATGAGATACTAGATTTAGCTAAGGTGGAGCAGTGGGCGGCATTGCATATGTTTGTTTACTATGAATTCTTGCAAGGGCCTTGATGCCGCAACCACAGATTAATTCACAGCTCCAGCTTTCCATGCATGAGATTCAAGAACCTGAGAGGGATTTTCCAATGGAGGAAAACAACAAACCCACTGTTTTTTTCTTTACTGTACTCTCATGTTAATCCCTTAAAAAATGCTCAATGTCCCCCAAATGTATTTTATTATGATAAGTAAAGAAGGAAATGATTGTTCTTATTCTAAGCATGATTGATGACACTGAGGATGAATAAATACAATGTTGTGAGCAACTTGCTCGGATTTTGCAGCTGACATGTCTTGTGCATGGGCAGGAACGTGGGAGGGTGAGAGGTGTAGGAGGCTTTAAGATTCACACACTCTAGCATTGAGAATGACACCCATTTATCTGTCTGTCTGTCTGTCTGTCTGTCTGTCTGTCTGTCTCTGTCTGTCTAATTTATAAAAACCTAAGAATCCGCAGAGGGTTTTCCCAAGTAAGTAAGTAATGGTATAATATAAATTAAGGATGGCCTGTATAAATTCTGTAATCTGTAAATATTGCTGAGCCAATGTGGGCATCATTGACAGTTGGGAGCTTGAGAGGAAACCCTACTCTGATGTCCCTAAATAAAATGTGGAAAAATCTTTATTGGTTTTTGAAGTCACCTATCACATGGCAACTGTGGAGGAGCTGCAGAGTCCCAAAGCTATGTTGGTAGGATCACCTAAGGGATGCTGTCGTCAGGTGTTGTTTTGAGGTTTCAATATGCAAATTAGAGTGTGTAGATGCCTCCCCATGATTGTTGTACCCAATAGCTGGGCGGATGCAGACTGGTTACCTAAGAAGAGATGAGAAAATTTATGAAACAGTGCTGTGTTTCAATATTTATTTATTCCACCTGTAAAACTGTATGTGATGGAGTTTATAAAGTGTACTGCTCTGTATGTTTAACCTAGTTTATCTCTCAATCTATTTAGGGACAATAGTGATTATTTGGTTTATATGTTTAAAGTAGGTAACAAAAAGGATTTCAGATATTGTTTGCTGTTTTGGCATACCTTCCAGTGTTGAAATCTGAAATGTAGCTCAAACGCACCATTTAAACACATGGGGAAACGTGGTGGTGGTGGCGGCATCATGCTGCAGAGATACTTTTCTTGAGTGGGAGAAGCTGGTCAAAGTTAATCAAAAGACGGAGCGAGCTAAATGTTAAATTCTCCCGGTCAAAGAATGAATAAGACTGGGGGCAGATATTTATGTTCCAGTCGGGGAAAGACCCCGTAAACATTCAGCCATGGTTTAAAGCATAAAGATGTGTTAGGACTCGGTCAGACCCAAATTAAGTCCAGAAGGGGTGGAAAGACAAAGTTCAAGATGTAAAATGCACAATTTCTGCTGGTAGGGATGTTGTTTAGCTTTTAGTGAAAAGCTGGGCTATAATCTGACACGTTTTTAGATTTTCTATCTGTAAAAATACATTTGGAAAGCCTCCCTCTGGAGAAAACACAGTTTGTAGGTTTTAAAATGTAAAAAAAAACAAAAAAAAAAACACACACACACACACACACACACTTTTTAAATTATAAAACAAAATATGTGAAAAACGACGAACAATAAAAAACTACATGCAAACATGCATAAAAGCATAGAATTTGGTGTCTTTCATTTCAGCAAGACAAGGTGAGTTGCTAACATTAAAACCAACTGTTTTCACATTCTTATTTTGTTTGTTACTACTTATTTTGAGTTTAGCATATGCACAAAAACTATTTATTCCTTAACCAGATTTTTGGTTATTTTCTTGTTGTAATATTTACTTAACCTTCCTAGACATTATGCTAGCACCGGAGAATATTTTTACAATCACTGAAATCTTAAAAGAGCACTACTTTTATCATGCTTCATTGTTACTGTTTTTACTGTTAAAAATTGTTTTTCTAGAGCAAAAATGTCACATTTAAAAAAAGAAAAACATATTCCAAACACATTTTACCTAGTAGGTTATTAGTTATGGAAATCTTTGCCGAACCCTGGATTTCAGAGAAACAACTTCATTTTAAGATCCTTTAACAAATGTACAAGAGTAATATACTAAAAGGATTGCATTCGCAAAGCTGTCTGTTCCCAAAAATAATATCACACCCACTACTGTTGCCACTTCCTAAAGATAAGCACAGAAAATATTTAGCTATAGCATATTGACTCTAACCAACCAATAGCTGGTTGTACGAACCAGTCTCCCTGTAAGAATCTGTTTTCTGTCCATCCGTGGCAAATTTAGGCGATGTTCTCGTGGCTTTGGAGGGTAATTTGCTTTTGGCTGAAGTCTTAAAGAGAAACAACTCACACATCATAACCTGTGCGCAGACCGTCCTCCTCTTCCTTTTGCAGATCGCACACATGTGTGGCCCCACACAGTGTCATAAATAGACAGACAGTGCCAATCGGAAGGCCTGGAAGGATGCCAGCTCTGCAGCAGCTCTGTAGTTAAATTATTAACACCAACTGGGAGGCAGACAAAGAGAGGAGCAGATCGGGCTGCTTGGCAGAGAGGAGATCTGCTGAGGAGAAAAGAGAAGTTGAATCAATACGAGATTAACATCAGAGGGGCTTATAGGACGAGAAAGATTCAGATTCGTCCAAAATTTAGATTATTTTTAACAGAGTGGGAGATTTTGGGTTGAATTTAGAATGTTGGTGAACGCTAATTCTCAACGCTGGTGTGTGTTCAGCAGAGCGACGCGGAGAGGAGGAGAGACTGAGAGAGACATGGAGATGTTGGTTCGGATCCAGAGAGTTAATGTTGCGCTCATTGATGGATAGAGTGCCAGGAATGAGACTCCATGCTCACACAAGATGGATGGAGTGCCGCTCCTTCCTGCTGCCTCCCAGAGTTTGATGTCTAATCTTTCTCGGCTCGCGTCTCCAAAGCTAAACACTGATCAGAGAGCTTTGTCACAAGAGACGTCGTCAGATCCCAAAAGGCTGTGGCGGTGCAAACGCAAACAGTTTTCATGATTTGTTATCAAACCTTCTTCATTTTTCTCTAATTTTGTCTCGGGTTGATATGAGAAGTGAAAAATAAATACCATGCAAAACAAAAGAAAATCCTGTTACTTTAAAGTTGCAGACATATCTTATTACGGTTTACCTTTGTTTTTCCTATTTGTGTGATCCACGAACGAGACGACATAAACCCAAAAAGGATGCGCTTCAAAACTAAAGTTTGCGGTAGTTAATTGGTGACTGTAAATTCACGTTATGTGAAGACTAAAGTATGGAGCATAATGCGTTTTGCAGCGGGCCTTTTTACAAGCATGCACAAAACAAACATTGTTTTAATTCACAAGCAGAAAAGAAAACCTTGTCTACTGTTTCCGTGAGGCCCCCCACCATCTCCTCAGACAAATACACACCCATACATGGAAGCTTTTTCCCGGCATCCTCCTTTATGGCGGGGGCATCAGGAGGTGAAGTGATCTGTGCGAAAGCCTCCTGTTCTATGCACCGCACGGCTGAGGAAGAAGAGGATTGTGGGTAGTTGCTGTCTGCAGGGGTGGTGGCGGCGTTAGCGTCGAGAAAAAGGGGTGGATGGGTTGCCGGAGCGGGAGGCAGCAGATGGCGTGCCACACAGTGAGGCCTGTCGGCTGGCATCCAGAGGAAGAGCAAGGGAGGGGATGGGGTGGTTGAGGGGGAAGGATGAAGATGGAGGGGACGGTACAGGGATTGGAGGGGCACTGCCCCTAGAGTGCCAGCAGGAATCAAGAGAGAGACACAGAGGTGAGGGGCTATAGTGGGAGACAGGCTGGTAGACGTCCATGCTGGAAGGAACCCACGGATTCTGAGATTAGAGTTTAAGCAGGGCTTGGAAATGGGATTTCATTGCTAATTGCGTCCATTGAAGAAGAACCAAATCACCAGATTTAGTCAGTGAACCCCAATTTGCTGGTGACTTCTGACCTTTTCCACTTCCACACAGGGCCGCCCAGCTCAAACTGCCGAGGTATTGACCCTGCGGGACAAAAAGAGGTCCCCGACTGGCACATTGTTGTCTCGAGATCGCTGCGGCTGAAGCGTTAGGTTAGCATGTGGAGCGCATCAACTTGGCATACGTTCTGTGAGGACTTGACACAGGGTCTGCTCCAATGTGACACAAGTTTGGCACACTTGGCATCAAGGTTGCATAAGACTGAAGGAGGGTTAGTGAGGGGTGCTGAACGGTTATTGTCTGTCACAGAGGTTACTGTTGATGCAGTTTTACTCGTATGCTTCACGTAACGGACAATACTGAAAGAAGTAATAAACCTGGGGCCTAACAATGTCCTTTTCTCAAATACTTTTTAGTAGTATAATTTGTTGCCAAAACATTCTTTTTACAAAATAAATCAAAAAAGTGCGACCTAAGTTTACCGCCTGGGTCTATACACTCCAGAACCATCTGTTGTTCCAGTTACAAGCAGTGAGCAAAGGTAAAATAACTACTTAAAGTTAAGGCTAGGTTAGCGAAATTTTACCTTAAGTTCAAAGTGTAACCTGTAAGTTACATAGATAACATTCATCCTTAACTCACCTTATACTGATTAACCTTCAAAAATGAGTGATTTCCTTCCATCACTCCATTTTCTTCCACTTAATTCACAAAGATCAAGATCAACAGGGAACTTAGCCTTTTGGTCCAACTCTCTCTTTAATAAAACAGCAACAATCTGCTTATTGATCTTCCATTCCGTTTTTTTTTTCTTTACTATTTCTTGAGCAAGTTCAAATTAGATCCCTAAATCCTTCGACAAAACCTGCTCCAGTTAAACCCTAAAAATCCCTATGTGATGAATCCAACAGAACCGTTTCATCTGCTAAATGCTGATATCTAGCCTTAAGGCTCTCAAAGTGGATCCCTTCAAACAAATCTATTACAAAAAAAAAGTGTCCAAATGTAGTTAATTAATTGTAACCAACATTAACTTGTCCAGTAAGAAAACGTAATAAAACAAACAACAAAAACAATCTATGAGACATTCATAGAACAGTATTGTTAGTTTGATTGGACACAGTCGGACTTACTTTACTAACAAAGCGACTTTTTGAGGTAAATGAATGCACTTCATGGCTTTACAGAAAACTGGTCTGAATATGAAATTATACTCAGAATTATATATAAAAAAAAAAAAGCCAAATTTCACTTTTATTTCACTTCACCTTTCACTTTTCATTAAAAACCCTTAAAATCCCACCAAACTCTGTTTTCTTAATGCCTTGTGGCTTAATGTGAGATGTGTGCTTTTCAAAGACATTAAATAAAATCACTCATCTTTGTCGACATAGTCAGGAATCATGAAAAATAAATACTAAAGAGGGTTTCTGACGCTTTGAAATTCTTACTCAGGAGATGGTGCACAGGATGTAAATATTTCATCTTCTATAGTTATGTCCTCTCATGCACATTGCATGGTATTGCTAATCCACCTTCTGTGCAGACTTTTTTTTATATTTGCTTAAAAGTGCTTAGTTCAGTCTTGGAGACCGTCTGGTAATTTTGGTTAGTTTGCAGGTTGCCCTGCAGGAGCTAAACTCATTGTTTGACCTTTTTTGTTGATTTTTGGGACACATTGTTGTAGCTTTGTGCCAAGCTATGTGACATGCATTGTGATTTTTAATCAAACGCTTTGAGTTTGAGTTGTAATTTAGGTCATAATCGGCGCACCAAGGGGGCGTCACAGCTTTTTTTGAGGTGAACATCTCCCCCCTTTGTATTCACTGTGAGAATACCTCACAATACCTTACAAGTACCGTTGAAAATGAGTCTCCCTCTCCTTCCCCAATTAGTGTGCGGGTAACAACCAGCACCTTCAGCAGAGCATGCACATATGCAGACAGACACAAACACGACAGCAGACATACTCAGAGGCATCTGCATACACAAACATGCACAAACACGTATACACATCGGATATCGCAACCTGCCGCTGCTTGAAGAGAGAAGGGCTGAACAGATGTTGAGGAATTTAAGATGCAAAGGGGAACTGGGACTCCCCCTCCCCTCCCCACCTCTGCTCTCTCTCTCTTTCTCACACACTTGAAAGTTCATATTTCTACCCATATTAGAAATTTGCATTGACTCACTTTAATTTTTCATTTATTTCTGGAGCCTGACCCCTAAAATATACGCATCCAGTATATCACTAACGCTTCTTATGGGAGCCTAAAGAGCGGTGATGAGTCCTCACAGTGGATTAATCGTTAGAAAAGTAGGGTTTACAAGGTGAGAAATGGTAAAACACACACACTGGCACACACAGACCCCGTGCTTCACCTTAGTGTGCCCCTCATAAATGTAAATTCATCTACATCCACTAGTTTAACACTTGCATAAATCTACATTTATTAACAAAAAAAAGTATGATAGATGTGCCTTGTCAATTTCAAAACGATATGTAAGGATAATCACATATAGCTCACAAGTGCATGCACGAAAGGAGCCACAAACACACATGTGCGCATGCATTGTGGCCCATATCCCCCTCCGGGCAGGCCCCACTCAAAAGGGGCACCATGTGGCACTCTATTCCCTCTGGCACGAGACTCCGGCTCTGCCAGCGTTGCATTGTCCTCGGGCCGCTGGAAAGCACGTGCCTAATCCACCGACCCTCTCACTGCCTTTCCTCTTGTTTCCAGCATACGAATTGAGATGGATGCCGTTTCCTTGCTTCCGGTCTCACAGGTGCACCGAAACCCCCGAGATGAATGAGGATGTGTGCTTGTGTGATGGCACACTTTTGGGAAAACTTCATCCAGTGCTTCATTGTCTGTGTGTGTGTGTGTGTTTTTTTTCTTCTCTGGCCAACTTTCCGACCTTCGTGCAGCCGAAGTAGTAAATATTGTGCTGGCATCGATAATTGACAGTTTGAAGCTCATTCTGGTAAAAGCCAACATTTACACCCAAACCCCACTTTACAAGCAGCAGCCTTTTTCATAATGGTGTTGCTCGACAGCTGAGCAACTTTGCATTTTCTGTTTACCTCAGTGTTGGTTTATTCAGTGCGGACTGTTATTTGGAGCCTACAGCAGCAAGGGGTACGGCAAAACAGCACCAGTAAGGATTTAAAGAGAAATGATGAAAATCATTATATTTCATGTACATTTAAAGTAAAAAACTTGAATTGATGTACACTTAGAGAAAATTTTTTGATTATCCACCTGATATCCTGTAGAACGCTTGTTAAATATGGGCCATTATTCTGTTTACCCATCCTAATGGAAGTATTCTAGATGCTTTTAGGCTTCATACATGCAGCTGCCCTGAAGGATTGGGGTTTTAATGATTCCCTAAAGGGGTGCTCCTCAAAATCGCGTGTCAGTCCATTTCTACTTAGCATAAATGAATGTCCAAATCTGTCTACTGAAGGAAAAGACAAAGCAAATAATAAACAAACAAATGCTGTTACCACTCTGCTAGATTCTATTAAATTTTGTATTCCTGTGATAATTTCACAAATGAGTCTCTAGAAGATATAGCTAATATGTAACTATTTTGGAATATCAAACCCAAACATTTTTCTGATTGCGAAGTTAATTTCAAATTTCCAGCCTATTTCAATTGGGAACAGCCTTAAAATACATAAAACTTTCCCAGCCTGTTTCATCTTGAAAAAAAAGACATGCTTTTCCTATTCTTTATTTTCTTTTAAATAGCTTTGGTCACCCACAATTTTAAGTATTCACCATAAAATACACTTTTGGTAGATATCAACAGGCTTCTGGCGTAACTATGGATATTTTCTTGGCAGAATATTTTGCCTCAACTTAGCCTTTAAACATAGACTGTACATTTTTAACAGCTTTGGGAAGGCCAATCCAGAAGCCCAATCAAACCCAGTTTCTATGAACATTTTGGATCATTGCCTCGTTGTAACACTTAATTGAATCCAAGTTTCAATATTTTAACTGGTAAGTGGAAGTTCAAATATTTAGATGTATCAATAGTATCACTGACAGCACAACTACCCCCCATGACAATAAAGTCACTACTATGCTTGACATTTGGATCTCAGGTTTAAAAGCCTTACTTTGACTCATCCAACTACTATTCTTCGGATTGTGTTGTTATAACTTAAGTCTCTGGCTTAACTCTGGACAGTGGATGCAGGTGTTCCAGCAGTTTCCAATATTTTGATAACTCTAAAAAAAAGACAGCAGATTTGTGACTAAACAGATATAAAACATCCCTTGTTTTCCAATATATGCTAAAAAAAAAGCTGTCAATTAAAACAGTGTTTTGAAGTTGAATCGGAAGTTTAATGTTTTGAAATGAAAACCAGTCAGTTTAGCTTATTTTGGTTGTAACTTGATTGACTTTCTCGAAATGTTTCCTTTACAATTCTGTGTCTTCTTTCAGCCACGTGATCCAACTTTGCATTAAAACGTTATACGGTAAAGTGTAGCGACAAAAATGCTTTACTTATTGTAGCTGCTGTCTCTGAACAAGGCGGCAAGCAGCTTTGTGCTCTCTAAGCAAAGCCCAAAAACTATAACAATAAAATAAATGAACTAAGCTTTTACCGGGGGTCCTATAGTGGACAGGATTTTCCAGAAAACTGATTGAATAAAACCGTGCCCACGTAGAGAAACAACGTGGTTGGTTTTACCTCCAATTAGCACAGCAAGAAATATAGCAAGACAGTCGGAGGATTTTCTAGAGTGTGCATCAATTAAGTTGCTGATATAATCTCTTGGTTTAACACAGAGTGAAATACATTCGGATAAAAAGAAAATTAATTGTTTAAAAAAAATAAACCTGAACATTTCAACTTCTTTTTGTATAAATACAGGATTAAAATATAAAAGTGTTATTTTTATTATTAGGTTCAAAAATGTAATTAATACCAACTTGTATATCTGACACAATTTGAAGGGGATCAGGTTAACATCTGATCTTGAGAACGAGTAAAACCCGTAACTTCCTCTTTGTAGATGCTCAGTGTTGGTCTGGAAGTTATAGCATTGTGTATGTTGTGGTAAGAAGACAAAGTTTGGCTCTGGTCGAGCTCTCAGACAAAAAATCCCAACAACTTTTAACTGCAGCAGCCCTAAAACAAGACTTACCAAATATAAAACAGGTTGTTCAAATCCAAAAACTGTAAACTGATAAAGTAGATCACATTTTGGATCAATAAACGACTTGAAACCCTCGCAATGTTAAACATATCCTTTCATGCTGCTAGAGAGAAACTACTAGCTGCAATTAAGCAAGATCAAGATGTAAAAACATGTGGAACTTTCATGACCACATATCAGAGTTTAATCTGCATCTATTGACACATTTGCGCTTGTCTTTATAAATCTAATTTAAAATCTTCTTAATTAAAGCATAGGTGGAGATATAAATGTTCATACTAAATCAAAACTATTGTGTTTTCTATGAACAGTAGGATTTGGTATGCTATAATAACCATTACTGCCTATAAAAAGCTAATGAATGAAGCTGTGAATCCACAGTTTCCTTTTCTTTTTTTCTGCTCAGACGGAAGAAGCTCCGTCCCGGCTTTCCATCACACAGCTGCTCTGAGCAGAGAGGGGCTCTGTGGGGCTCTGAGTAGCTTTAGCTCTGTGTGCTTGGGTGAGAATTAGCCAATTTTAGTGCTCGCCTTGCCTGCTAATCCGTTAATCTGGTGATGCTGAGTAGGGAGGCTCTGGAGGCAGAGACGGCGTGTCAATCCACGTCTTCACGTCTCTCTTGGCACATGCAGGCGAAGAGAAAGCAGGAAGAAGAAGGCCTTTAAGAGTTTTAACGCACCTCAATAAATTAGACTCTAATATTCAAGATGGTGGATGTTTGCGCTCCAACGTTTATTTTAATACAATCATAGTCACGATTAAAATCCCAGTTTTTTTACATTGCTGTCTGTTGCTATATTGGTAATTGGGTGTGAAAAAGTTTTCATCTCCAGTATTTCATATTTTACTGAGATCTACACAACAATATTTTTTATACTGTAAATGCTGCTTCTACTTTGCTTTCCACAATACATAAGCACTAAACCACTTATCCTACCTCCCATGCTCTTTATGCCAGCTTCACTCCAGCGTCTGACGGTCGTGCCGGATGTTGGGGTTTGTCCTTTGACTGTTGGGTCGTCTGGCAAGAACATTTCACCCGCCACACATGTTAACGGTGATCAGAGGGTGTTCTGTAAATTTCAGGAAATGACTGATTTTAGATCTCTATGACTGTTGATAAAGTGCTTTGGAGTCCTCAGACTTTACAAGCTACTGTACAAATGGAACGCATCTCGTTTCAGCAGGAAATCTGCTACTATGTGAAGTGTAGAAAATAACTACTTTTTGGTTTTAATTCTCTTAATAGTCAATACATTTATGAAAACCTGTTGCTTTTAAACTCATAACTGTTATAGGGAGATTTCACAGTACATATTTGGCTGTCATAGAGGCTAGACATGAATAGGAATTAAACAAAACAATAAATTTAGAGTAAACTGACAGATAAAAACTCCAAAGCTCTGACTTCAGAAACATGTAGGTTCACTGCAGGGACGGATTCTGAGCTGGTTTCCATTCATTTTAGAGCCACAAAAACTAAAGTATTAAAATATTATTCTTGCCTTGGTTTTACATCTTTTTGAAAAATAAATAAGTTAATAATTATATTAAAGTAAAAAGCACATTACTGCTATAAATACCACTAAATTAATCAATAATTAAAAATGTACTCACCTATTTAATGTTAGATATTTCAGTCATTATGTAGAAACCAATGGTCAGTTTTGGTGTTAAAGGCGTTATTTTCAAATTTTGTGAGCAAAACAAAAAAATAAAATCTAAATCTTTTGATAACAAGAAAAGGCATTGCATGCAAACATCCTTATAGTTTGTTACCACAACATGTATTTATTACTGCTGCCTAATGTGTGGGGCAGTGTTATAAGAAGTTTCAACAAAAATAAACATAAAAGTCCAGAGTAAAGAAGAAACACCTAGAAGTGAATGATTAGTTATTAAAACTACTTGGAAGTTTCACACGGTGTGAGCGCTACATTTTTATTTAGTATTGAGTTCAGCATTTAGATGAAACTCTATAGGAATTTCAAGTAACTTAAGTTAATACAGTAAAAACTGGAACAATTAAGACGCTGTGCTGTAAACCCTGTGTTGGTAAATAAACCCTTGTATTAGTTTGTATACCAACTCAGTTTTATCCATTTCTGTAACAGCTTCTCTGTTTATCCAGTAGACCATGAGCGAAATACAAGCACATATGTATGGATGGGAAAGAGAAATCCTTCTTTTTTTCTGTGAATGTGTTATATCATAGTGCACTAGATCACAACTACCACAATTAGAGTGAAAGATTTAAAGATTAAAGTGTTTAAACACAGCAGAAGTGGTGTTGCATGATGATTAGATCATACCTATGATAATGGCATATGACTAACAAAGCTCCCAAGCATGTCAACATTGCCCTGAATGTGGGAATTGCCTGGTACAGCTTGTGCAACCACATGGTAATGAAAGGCTAAAGTGCAGATGCAGAAGAGACGTTAATGCCATCCTAATTCCCCTTTAGCTCCGAGGGAGCCTCTCCGTCCCGAGTCTGTAAATTTGCACCCCTTAAACCCTCAATCTGGGAATCTATCCCACGCACTCGCATCACAACCACACAGATCCAGACCCAGTCAACCTGCCACTGCCTTGTAAAAAAAAAAAAAAAAAAGCAGCACATACCTGTCACACCTCTGTTTGGTTCCCTGTCTCCATCTCTGAGAAACGTGACATATTGCCCGCCTGCAGCGAGATTCTTCCCCATGAGCGCCATTCCAGAGCAGGCCGTCTCCTGGGAATATAAGAGAGAGATGGGTCTGGGCAGAGGTGGAAGTGGGGGCAGTTAAAGGGGAGTGGGAGGGTGGGGGGCAGTTTAAAGGGCTTGTTGATGCAAAAGCCTGAATGGATGATTAGAAACTGCTGTTCATGTTTTTCATAAAGTGTTGCTGCAGCAGGACAAAGACACTCCTGTCGGTCTGTATTCATGATCACTGATCTTCAGAATGCAGTTCTGCATTGATTTTAATGAATACGATAAAATTATACACACCAGTAGTTTCTATGTCTTATTTCTTTTTCTTCAAATTAGGTAACATTGAAAGGCAACTGGTAGCAATCCGTTTTACTTAAGGATGTCAGAGCAAATGGGGATGATAATCATTAGTTTTTGTAAATCCCCGCATTTGTATAGGACTTTATCTAGTCTAATAACTCCAAAATGCTCCAGCATGTTTGTGTTGTGGAAGCAGGTGGAGTGTTTTGCAGAAGGACCAACAACCTAAGCTACCCTTCGCCACCCTTTGATGATACAATGTAACCACTGTATATTTGCTAATTCCAATGATACTTTCTTAATATTATACAAAGCCTTTCATTGCTTTTTGCTTGACCATTTACATTGAAATATAAATTTTTCTACCAAAATGCAATAAACTCAGGTCTCATGTATCATTAGGGGTAAAGGGACTAAATAAAACTATAGTAAACTTAAAATGTGGTGAAATGTGGTGACATTTAAAAGTCTTGAAGAAATGGAGATCAGTAATGTAACAGTTTTATAGGTGGTTCATGCTCTTTTGAAACAAACGAGAAACAGATTTATGTATTAAAAAATGGATCCAAAATATTTGGCAGTTGTATTTTCGTTGATACGTAGTTAAAATAATGTTTGTTTATAAATATTAGTGATATGTTTTTGTGCTGTTTGAACCTATCTCCGATCTGAACCTATCGTATATTTTCTCACAGCAGCATGTCCGCTGTTTTAAACTCTGGTATTTATTTATTTTTCTGTTTGTTTGTTTCAAGCCTTTTGTCAGTGATGTGTTTTGATGGTGCATGCCTCCCTAATGAGACCAGGACAGGGAGTTATACGGAGACAATGGGTGTGTGGAAGTGCATTTTTGTCACAAGTTATCTTATCATTTCCCCTCATTCTCCTCATTTGTCCTCACTCCTTTCCTCATCCGCTCTGTCTCCTCTGTTAATATTTCATTTGCCCTGCCGTATTAGCAGGCTGGTACATTAACTCGTGGTGCCAGTCGAGTTCTTTCCTTGTGGCTGACGGTATAAAAATAAACACACTCCAGTTGTAATGAACAGATGTCACAGAATTTAAGCATGCATGCCTCCTTCTTTGATTCTCCTCATCCACACACACAAACACGCTTTATCTTCCTCCTCTGCTTTTTTTTTTTTGTTCATGCATAAAGAAAAAAGCACAAATGCATGTTACACTCTAAAATGTAAAGAAGAAACACCAGAGGAACTGAAACCCTTGTGCAGATGAGGGCGCACATGACTTTGGAAGCATATATTCCCCAGCGAGTGCTCTCTTGCTGAAGTGCTTGTATGGCAGACGTGTGTTGGTTTCTTCTTTTTGTCTCCATATTCCTCTTTTCCGACCTCATTTTTTGCCATCTATCTTTTAGTGTAAGAGCAGGCTGACACATAGTCGTTTTACATATTGCTTTTGTGGAGGCCCTGCCATCCACATCGCGGGACCAGCCTGTCATTCACAATCCCTGATGGCATTATAAAAATCCATTTTCTTAGCGAAGGACGGGTCTGAGTATACTACCGTGTGAGTGTGAATGTGTATGTGTGAGTGTGTGTGTTTGTGTCCATCCCTGTTGTCCCTCCCGATCCTGTTTTTCTTTTTTTCTTTTTGTGTCAGTGAGTGTGTGCCAGCTCCTTGTGTTTTCTGGCTGACAGCAGTGATGGAGAGACAATGGTTCCCTACCTACCCAGAGACCGTCCCCTGCCAAGACTGGGATGAAAATTTTCTTTCTTTAGTGCAAACTCCTTACAGCCGAGCCTCTCACAACAAATCACCCACGCCATCAATCCTCCGGGCGGGAGAGTGATACCAGGGTACAAGAGTCGCTGAGCCGTGCAGCGATCTGGTGCAAACAGAGCCGGCCAGAGGCATCAGCAAATCAAGTTGTTGCATAATGTCCCTAGGCCAGCAGGGTGCGCCCAAGAAGCCTTGATTTCTCATGCAGTATACTAATGTAAGTCCGAGTTTGCAAGGCCTGCGTTGGAAGTAAAACTAGAAAGTCTAAGGAAATACGCTCTTATCATTGCTGTTCTTCATGTGATATACAATACAGCTGCTGTGATTGTAAAACATAGAAAAGGTTCCTGGTATGAACTACTTAATTGCACTTGCGACAGTTTATATCTCTAAATATACATATCTCTTTCCCCCTTGCTTATATATATATATATATATATATATATATATATATATATATATATATATATATATATATATATATATATATATATATATACTAAGGATAAAACAGCAAATTAGTAAAACAAATGTGTTTGGTCAAGTACGGGAAATGGGCTTCAGTTTAAGAGCTGTTTAGCTCCTCATCCTACCTTGGGCTTACCCTTGTTATAAAACCAGATTTTAAACTGCATCACACTTCCTAGCTGCAAATAATAATGAGCTAAATACTTTGATGTGTTCAGCAATTAAACACAAACTGTTTTCTAAAAATATATCAAATTTTCCCTGCTTTCTTACTAATTGGCTAAATTAAACCAATTCTGTGCCAGTTAGTGATTTTAACACATTTCAGCTTGGCTTACTATTTTAATCTGACTCATTAAAAAAAAATGTTTTCAAAGCCAAATCTTTTTGGCCTTTAGTGTTAAAATTAGCTTTCAGTTTTAGCTCCCCCAAAGAAAACAAAGTAAATACTGACAAGTAGTGCTTAACAGCAAGTCAGATTACAGTTTTGATCACTTCTTATTTTAATCTTTAAGATACAATTTTGATAGGAATGCATTAAGGCAGTACTGAACAGGAAGAAGGCTGCATTCAGGAGCAGGGACAAAGAGGAGCTGAGGAGAGTACAGAGGGAACTGAGGGTGAGGATTGAGGAGGGGAAGGACAGCTACAGGAGGAAGCTGGAGAGCAAGCTCCAGCAGAACAACTTAAGGGGGGCGTGGAGTGGGATGAGAGCCATCACTGGTTACAGCAAAAAGGGCGACCAGCTGATGGAAGGAGACCTACAGGAGGCTAACCAGCTAAACCTGTTTTTCAACAGGTTTGATGAGACAGTCTCTAACCGCCCTCCCCCCAGCTCCTCCAACAACGCTGTTAGCACCTCATTGAACACGCCCGTCCACCCTGCACCCCCCACACACCACCAACTCTCCTCAACTGCTTCAGCATCAACACAGCCCGCCTGCCCATCTTCATCTGAGGGACTCTCCCCGCCATCCCCCATTACAATCACCGCAGAAGAAGTAAGAAGAGAATTCAGTCGCCTGCGTCAAGGAAAGGGAGCTGGTCCTGACGGCCTCACCCCCCGGGGGCTGAGAGGATGTGCCACCCAGTTGTGTGGGATCTTCCATCACATCTTCACCTTGAGCCTGAGCCAGAGGGTCGTTCCCAACCGGTGGAAAACTTCATGTCTGGTTCCTGTGCCAAAGAAGAAGACACCCACCACACACAGTGACTACAGGCCGGTTGCCCTGACATCGCATGTCATGAAGTCACTAGAGCGGCTCGTCCTGAAGCACCTGCGTAACGTCGTCGGACCTTCACTGGACCCCCTGCAGGTCGCGTACCAGCCCCGGATGGGAGTGGAAGACGCCATCATCTACCTGCTGCACCTAGTCTACTCGCACCTGGAGGAGGCAAACAGCAAGGGGAGAGTCATGTTCTTTGACTTCTCTAGTGCGTTCGACACCATCCGACCAGCTCTCCTCAGCAACAAACTCCTGGATATGCGGGTGGACGCTCCACTGGTGGCCTGGATCAACAACTACCTAACAGGCCGCCCACAGTATGTAAGACTGCAGCACACCACATCAGACATCATAAGGAGCAGTACGGGGGTCCCACAGGGGACAGTACTGTCTCCGTTCCTATTCACGCTCTACACCTCTGATTTCAGCTTTTGCTCACAGTCCTGCCACCTGCAGAAGTTCTCAGACGACTCTGCCATCGTGGGCTGCATCAGCAGGGACCAGGAGGCCGAGTACAGGAGTGTGGTGGACAGGTTCCTGGAATGGTGTGGGCTGAACCATCTGCAGCTTAACGTCGGGATGACAAAGGAGCTGGTTGTGGACTTCAGGAAACAGTGGAACCGCCCAGACCCCGTCATCATCAACGGCTCAGCTGTGGACATAGTGGAGGACTACAAATACCTCGGTGTCCACATAGACAATAAACTGGACTGGTCTAAGAACACACACACTGTCTACAAAAAAGGTCAGAGCAGACTGTACTTCCTCAGGAGGCTCAGATCTTTCAACGTCTGCA
>JAVLVB010000466.1:252734-275335 GCA_032876305.1 Orestias chungarensis
GTATCCTTTTAGCTCTCGTTAAAAAAAGAAAGAACCCCTGCATTATTTTATTTTTTAATAATGAGTGACAAAAAAAGGTTGACACATAAACCAAGCCTGTTATGGTCAGTGGCGTTGTCACAGCCTCGTGCAGAACGTGTAAATCATAATAATAAGAATAAACTGGAGAATAATAATTAAACAAACAAAAAAACAAGAATAATCATATGATTGTTAACCTTTGTTTTTCAACCCGTGAAGCTGATAAAATGCAAAAATAGAAACAAAAAATAACTATTATTTGTCTCTCTCTCCTAATCTTTTGTTCATTAGTTCATCTCAGGAATCTATACAGCATTTCTGTGTCCATGATTTTACGCGCACAGGGAAAATCCTCGGGATTGATTGCAGGAAAACAAACGAACCCAGAGGATGGAGAAACTGGCAGAGGTCAACTATGAGACAGCGTTTGTCCTCCAGGTCGGTCCTGGTGTCAGAAGTTGAAGGACAGACATGTGGCACATTACTGTCGCAGAGCATGCCCTATCAGGGTTGTGATGTTTACTCTTACGGTGCCTCGAAAACACGCGAATCTGCTACAACTATTAGACGATAAGATATCCGCGTGGATCCGTGCCAAAAAAAAAAAAAGCATCCCACATGTATCTAATCAATCGTTAATGTGACTTACCTTTGCTTTTCGCTTTTTTTGTGTGCAGCGGATAAGATGCAAAAACAGTGAGGATGGAAAAAAAAAGAAAAGAAAGAAAAAGATTTTAAAAAAAAGGCGCTTTGGTTTTAAACCATCTTCCGGGACGCTCGAGTGAAGCGCCGCTCTCCTTTAGCGTGCAGGTGCGGGAAGGACCGTCGCTGATGGGTCGCTCTGTGGATCCTCCCGTCCTCCCGTCCTGGCGTGTCTGCGTGTGCATGCGAGACTGCATGCGTGCATGGATGCAAACGCGCGCCTCTGCGTCTGTTGGTGTGTATGAGTGAAATAAAGAGAGAGAGAGATTGTGTGTGTGTGTGTGTGTGTGTGTGTGTGTGTGTGTGTGTGTGTGTGTGTGTGTGTGTGTGTGTGTTTTGTGAGAGAGAGGGAAAGGCAATCGTGAGCTACCGGGGAAGGGGTTACATACCAGCTAAGACTGTGATGCCAGCGCCCATATGGCTGGCAAGTCACCGGCAAGAGCCTTCACATGAGAGCCGGGTGATTGACATGCGCCCGCATTCGGAGAGATTTGCCCTCCCGGGGGAAAGAGAGACACGCACAGAGAAAGAAGGAGAGAGGAGAGAGAGAGGAGGAGGAGGAGATCGTGGTGGAGGAGGAGGAGGAGGGCTTCGCCATCTGTCACCGCGGCAGCGCTCACGCAGCCAGAAAAAAGAAGAAAGAGGGGAAAAAAACGGAAGAAAGGGAGAGGATAAAATGAAGGAACAACAAAACTCATCGTTTTTGACCTGAGCCGCTGCTTCCAGACATGTAGGCCGCTTTTTCTTTCTTTTTTTTTTTATCCAGATTTCCCATCTACCTTCCAAACTCACTGTTAATGACCAATGAGTGAGTTGTAAGGCGGCAATCACCACATGGAAGATGCTGCTAAAAGCTATAAATATGACATGCGAGGTCGACGTATAATCTGGCGAGATCGTGTTAAATATGCTTAAGTGACAGTACAGTAAATAGGCCATGGCCTCACCCTGATCTGAAAGAAGCACAGCTATAAAATCCATTGAGCAAGCAATTAATTAGACGCATATACAAGTTCTTAGTTTAAATGCATTAAAAAAAATAAACAATGCTGTATTAAAGCTATTGTAAAAGTCTTCACCAAATAAACTGAATTTAGTTCTGATTCACCCTCCATCACATATTTCTTCATGCATGAGTGGGAGCGGGAGGGGGGTGGGGGGTGGGGATAAATTATAAGTGCATTAAGGCTACGGAACAGAAGGCATATTGTTTATTTATTTACCTAATTGGATCAAATTATACCTTCATGAAATTCAGAGGAACGGCAACCAAAACCAATTTTGATTTGTTCTGACTCTTCTGGGCTTGGCTCCGGCTGAGGCCGACCCACTTGCCAGGGTCTCGGATGAAATCATGTTAAAAATGTGTCACACGGTATAGACAGGTGGACGTATCGGTAGCGGCTGTCCGAGAGCTCTTTCCTCTCTCCCAACGCTGAGTGAGGTCTGGCTGCGGCAGGGGAGTGTCAGGGAAGCATGCACAGTGAGAGCGTGAGACCCAGGTGTGCGTGTGCATTAGGGGTTTATGAGAAATTAGAAGAGAAAAAAAAAGGGGTGCAGTGGTGGGTGACAAGGAATTGATGCTGGTTGGAGCTGGCAGAGGGTCCTGAAAGTAAGGAGGAGGCATGTTGGCTCATGAGCAGAGTAGATGCAAGAATTCCTGGTTCCCCTTCAGTGTGGCTTGTTTGCTGCATTGTGTCCTTCCCAGCTCGGAGATTTCTCTATTAAGGAGATTTTATGAAAGTTAATGTGCTAAATGAGCATGATGACCACAAAGTCCAAGTTGGCACAGGGGCTGGGAGGATGGGGACCTGGAGGATGAGAAATTGCTGATAGAAGCTCCTCGTGTCCTTGGGCTTGCGTCTCTTCTGCAGACACAACTCAGGGGCGTTTCAGAGGTTACAGGGGTCATCTATGGGGTCGCCGGTAGCATTGCAGCTGCGCTAAGAGAGCAGTGGGGCGGCAGACTCACTAATGTGTCTCCTCCCTGATGGGATTAGCTGGGATGATAGCCTGGCACCACCCCAGACCACGGTGAAGTGATGGCATCAGCATGGAAAGTGTGCAGAGGGCCATCCAGCATCAGTACCAGCCAAACCAGTGCCCATATCCTTTCCTCAGCTGCGCCTTGTGGGGAGATGGGGGATGGTTAGCGGAGGTCAAGAGGGGAAGATGAGGGGACATGGTTTATTCTCGACAAGTTCCAAACAACCTTCAGGTCACCTTGCCAAAATAAATGTAAACAGTTTGAGTTTAGCCAGCAGTGGGCTCAAAGCAACCCCAACCAGGGAGACTTTGATCTCATATTAAAATGACTGAGGAGAGCTTGTTTGGATTTGTGGCATTTTAGAATCCTTTAGCATCCGTTTTGAAGGGGGATTAGTCTAAGTAGGGACCACCTGCTGTGCTATTCTAAGCATGCAATAAAAAAACAGAAAAACAGAGGCTCTTTCTCTTATTATTATATTATTTCAATAGACAAATGTTATCAGTTCACATTTGAAGCTGTCGATAAACACCTCCTGCTCCTTCACCATCTCCTCCTCCCATCGTTCTTATCTGTCACAGATGTGTGAGGTGATGACCTGATCTTCATTTGTCTTTCTGTAAGAAGTGCAAACTTGTACACGTGCAGAAAATCTGCTCTCAAACAAACACACTGGGACCATCCTCCCCACCTCCCCCCACCAGACTCTCGGACCCCAGCTGCACTCTCGTCTCTTCAGCCTCCTAATTGCATATGCACAAATGCAAATGCCTATTAATTAATTACTTGACTAATTAGTGCAGTGGTATTTTAGGGCGATAAATCAAGTGGAGATGGGGCCGAGGACGGGGAAGCAGGGGGAGACGAGGAGTAGGGGGGCGTCCTTACAGTAGTAAGGTGGTGTGAGAAGTATCTGCAAGCACTGGAGCCCCTGAAGTCAGACATAGTTTAAAAATGCTTGTCAGGTGACTGAGTCGGCTTACTGAGCTCTGTTGCGGAAAGACGAGGCAAGAGAAGCAGCGACAAAGGAGAAGACATTAAGGCTGAAAAATGACCTCCGCTCCTCCAACTGTGCTGTTTCCTGGCTTGTGGCCAAACCTCCATGCTCCCTGAACCCGTTTCTTTCAAAGGTGGAAGCATCAGCTACACAGAAATCTGCTTCTAATGATGGAAATACATCCTTACGGTCAGAATTTTTTGGACAATAGCTCAGTGAAAGGGAGCAGAGATGAATACCTCTTAACTGTGGCATCTGTAATGGGAAAGTAAATTAACTATTCTGGCAGCCTGGGAAGTTTTTGTATTCACTGGTACGTGCACGGGTGTCTGAATGTGTGCTTCTAGGTGAGCCAGCCCACCCCTAACACACTCACATAGGTACCCATGAAGATGTCAGGACTGAAACATTCATTTCAGTTTGCTTGCCCAGGCAGTGTGGTCTTAATTGCAGCATCAGAAAGCTCCACCTCTTCCTTTTGTCGAGGTTTGGCTGCAGCAGAGAAAGATCTCATCTGGGAGCGGTATGCTTCTGTGAGTACATGTGCATGCCTTGGAGTTGATTTATCTGCGTCTTCCTACATCCCTCTCTCTGCTGTTGCTCGTTCACAAATCCAGCTTGGAGTTTCGGCTTTTCTTTACACCCCATTCTCCGTGTCTGCGACAGAGTTTGAGTTGGACTGTTGGTCTTGTCTGTCTAATCATCTTATCCTGTCAATGTGTCTGTCCACAGGGTGAGCGTTTCATTAGTTCCTGTGCCAACCTCATCCCTTGCCCGGCCAAGCTGAACCATCTTTTGGGATTTTTGGCTTTTAATTATAGTAAGAGAGGATTAATTATGGCAGTAGAAACAAGGGGCCATGCAATATTGATGTTATGAGTGAAGGGCTGGAGGGGGTAGAGGGTGATAATTAAATCAGTGCCCTACTGCCATGCCCTGGTCTGTCTCATCCTCCGTCATGTCTTCCACCTGCTACGTCCCTTACTTTCTGTTTCAATCCACAAGACAAATGCATGTCTTTGCCATTTTTCTTGTTTTCAAGTCATTGCAAGAACGTTCAAAAGTTGTTTATTCATGCTTATGTTTTTATAAATCCTTAAATAAGTTACTACTTTGTTTGCACTTAAAGTCACAGGTTAGATTTTTTTTTTTCAAGTTTCTTAGGAGGCTTATTAAAGATATCATTGCATTTGTTCAACATCTCTAAATCATTATTATTATTTTACTTTTTTCATTGCTAAAAAAGTAAAAATTGCTTTCTTTTCAATTAAGAACCTCGCTGTGAGCCTCCCTTTAAGATGTAATTTATGAGTTTTTAAAACAGTAAAGGTAGGAAAGGATGCCATCTAGTGGTGTATTGGAGCACAGTGGTTTTCATTATTCCACTATAGCCCCACATTTTCTCAAGTACTGCCTTGTTGTTAAGAAAACTTGAAACAATACCAAAATATGAGTCTGTTTTTTGCCACAAAAGAAAAAGAAAATCACTCATTTTATCTATAAACACTGCTACTTCTAAGGTGAAAATCAATAATTTGTGTATGTGTTTCAAGCAACGTTTCCTCTCAAATTGAACACTGGCTGACCCATGTTTACAAGCTAGCATCATCAATAAACATTAATAACCATTTCGTTGCACTCTCTGTAGATTCAATCTCACTAAAACTAAATTAGATCGCTAATAGTAGTTAGCTTGTTCATTGAGGAGATGGCCTGGTTAATTCTCGAGATGTCATGGTCTGTGTTGTTTTGGTCGCTGGTTAGTTTGCTGTAGTTGTGTAGTTTACTTTGTTGTTATGAAGTTATTGTTTCCCTTATGTCATTTCCTTTTCTGGTGAGTCTTCTTATATGTTGTTTTATGGTTATTCCTCCTTTTATGTGTTACCCTCCTCTCTCTATTCCTTAGCTTATTTTTCCCCTTTAACCATGCACACCTGTTTTCGCTCAGTATCTAATCAGTCTCTGGGTCCACCTTTCACCCTCCTAGCATTTAAGCCTTTTTTCTCCACTCACTGCTCGAATATCAGCGTTAGGTTCCTCCCTGCTCAGTGTCCTCGTTTTCGTCCTCGTCATCTCCTGTGTTCCTTCTGAGTTCCCCGTTGTCTCCAGCCTGGCGCTCTCTGTTCCGCTGCTCATCTCATGCCACGCCAGCATTCAATCTTTGTGTTCCGTTGCTGTTCTGGGTTCCTGTATTCATCATCCAGAACCTGCAATAAAATCCTCGCCTCATTCAACGGCGTCTCCATCTTCTGCATCTGTGTCCACATCAACACAGCGACCCATGACACAAGATTGTTTAACTTTCTGCCTCAGTGGTTACTTTTCACTTGTTCTCAGTTCACTTCTTTCTTGCTGCATTTAAAGTTCTTCACAATACTTTTCTGTTGAGTATAATCTTCATGAAGCAAACTCAGTAGGCTTTAAAATGTAAAAAAGTTTATTCTAAAATTGCTTTCGAGTAACACTAAACAGTTGTAGATCCTCAAAGCTAGTAAATATTGGTAAAATTATTAAGTAAGTTTTGATTTCATATAAAAACAATCATGTTTTTACATTTATTATTCAGAGTGTTGGGTATAAGTACATTTTTTTTAACATTAAATGAATCTAAATTATGATAAAAAATTAACCTGCAGTTAATATCACATAGAATATCTAAGTTTTATGCACACCACCTATATCTGCATTTTTTATACACTTTTACTATCGAAATACACAAAGTAATGAAGGGGTGTCGTAGCGATTCACCAATGTAGTCAAGTGCACTCACAGTTTCCATTTAAAAAAAGACTTGTTGAATTTATTTATGTTAGTGAAATGAATTTGTAATAACATAGTCTAGTCTTCTTGCCGTTGACATTTTCAGGCTAACTTCCCAAGTACCTTTACTAGGCAGTTAAAGTAGACAATTCACTGCACACGAAAACATAAAGGTTACAGTGTGATTTTTTTTTCCTCTGTTATTGCATGAGTGGGTTGTCTTACATCAGTTTCCACAGTCCACATGCATGTTTGGCTAATCTGATCCTTTACATTGTCTGTGGATATGCATGGTTTATTGTCTCTGATTTTGACCTTTCGATAGACGGACAACCTTTCCAAACTATCTTTCATGCTATCTGCTACATTATCAGTCTAATTTTGACCCCTTATATTTTCAAGTAATCAAATGTAAAAACTAAATTTGGTCTTGTCCTTTTTCATAAAGTTGGTGAGTAGCTAATAAATTCCTGCTTTTATTATTGAGCACAAACTGGTGCTTTTTTTTAGCACAGTGTCACTAAAATAATTTCTGTATTAAAGAAATGTTTGGTTTCAGAGGTTAAAATATTTTTTTGTTTTATTCTGTTGTGTTTTACATTGAAATGTTTGCTTATTTGTATTATTAATTTATTATGTCACAAAACTAATTATCGCTCTTGTCGCGAGACTTATGTATGAGCATAATAGGCTGCGAGACTTACGTATGCAGATGGACATGAAAGCCTTGTTTTGAAGGAGCTACAACGGCTTAGTCAGCTTGCTAGCTGTAAAAAGTACTTGCAACTACTATGTAGAAGTGTTTGTGAATTTTTTATATATTGTGTTCAAATTGTTTATGTGCTTAGAGTGCACAAGATTGCAAGAATGTTAAACAAAGATCTCCGAACTGGCAAGTGGGCACGAGGTAATTTCAGTAAAGCACATGTTTATTGTAGTTTGATAAATTTCTAAAGCTCTGTATTTTATGTCTGTAGTTTTCACGTCAAATAAACAAATTAATAGCCCGTCTTTAAAAGAGCATGCCAGTGTTGTCATTTCGGAGCAACACTGTTAATCACAGCAGTGTCTTCTGCTTTTAGAGTTTTCTCTGGATAGTCCAAAGTCCCCAAAACTTGGCTGTTAAGTTAGTTTGAGATGCCCCCGTTGACCCTGCTCAGGGTTTGCAATTCCTCTCACACACACACTGACCTCTCCATATAGGACTGCACCACCCTGACCAATGATATGCAGGTATTGCAGATGTATGTTTAGGCTATTGCATGCAAAAATCCTAGATGCATACTGGCTCTTGATGAGCTAAATCTACATTTTTCTCTTACTTTTGTTCTCTCGATGATACCTTGTAGAAAGATAGTGTATAAGCACTTTATTAACGATTAGTCATTTTGTCAATAACAAATAATATATTATTTAATCTGAAATAAGTGGTTTATACTTAACAAAAATATCACAGATAAAAACTTGTTTTAACCAACTACCCTTGGTGTGTAACATATACAAATAAAATTAAATATGTAACCTCACATTTTAGAGGTTTTGGAGGGCAACGAAGCTGCTTAGTTTGCTTTCTTCCCAGCCTGTGTATCCAACCCATATGATTTGTAAATAGAGCCTGCAGAGTAACAGAAGAACTGAATAAACAACATAGCTTTACTTTGCAACTTGCAATTAGACATACTGACCAGTAGGTGGTACTCGGGCGTCCCCTATTCAATCCATTGTTGGTACAGAGTCTGTTAGGAGGTGCAGCCATCCCAGGTGTGCCTAACTGAGCCTCTCATGCGAGGGGGGGGGGGGGGGGGGGTGTTGAGTGAGGAGTCCTGTCAGGCGTTGACCGATGAGCTCCATCTCTCCCTGCAGAACCACCACCTGTTACACTGGCACAAAGCCTCCTTTTAATACTGAATAGTGGATTTCCCCCCACACTTTTATTACTGTTTGCCCCTTTAAGTCCTTTGTAAAAATAATAGCTTACAACTGCAACAACACCCGAATACAGAGAGAGGTAGTTTACAATAAAAAATAAAACAGTATTGTGAAGAATATTTTATTTGATACCTATCCAGAATACATTTGGGATATATGGCAACTCCAATATTACCTGCTGGAGATCTAAATTATTAGATAACAGGAATATTTTTTTCCAATCTGTCTTTATAGCTCGCTTAGGGTGTCTCCAGAATCTGTGCGTGTGTATATTTATGCTACTTTACACTACACATGTCAAATATTGCGCACATCTTGTCGCTGCATGCGGTTTGTTGGCTGTCACTTCTGAGGCTGCAAGTATGATTTATCTTCAGCTGGGTTTTTTCAAGTAGCACTGCCAGCTTTAATCACACACCTTCAAGAAAATTTGTAAACATACACAAACAGAACTGGAACCATGCAGGTCTGAAAGTGGATGTTTAGACACTAATAATGAGCTAAAAAGGCTAGCTTTGCATGAACAAACGTGACATAACTTAATTAGAAGCAGATTCACTTGTTCACATGTTCACTCACCGCTGGATCGTCCGTTACCTTACCTCGTCATCTCTGAGCTCCTTCTCCTGTCAGTCCTCACCATCTGCCAGTAAGCCTTCCTATGCTTGTTGGTTCTCTGTGCTGATTCTCTCTCCTCCAGTTTTTCCTCTCCTTAGTTTAATCCTTGATGCTTCGTTGTCTCCGGTTCCCTCGCGTCACTTGTAGCTATTAGTTTCTTTATTGCCTAATCTTCCGTTCCAGCGTTTCCCCGATAGTTTGTTTATTTCTATTGTTTGTCCTTTACAGGTTCCGTAGTTTCTGTGTCCGCTTCATTATCCGTCTGTTTACTTTCCAGTTTTATTCTGCGTTATTCCCTGTTCAGATCATTATTCATCCATTCAATAAAACATTTATTCTTCACGCAATTCCACCTCTGCTCAAGTCATTATTGCAAAGCCTGACAATCAGAGGAAACTCTTTTTTGGAAAGACAACAGCAAGAAGAGAACAATGCTTTAACCATCACACTGTACCCACCTATTTAAATACGTAGCTAGATGTCATATCTTAAGGCAGTTAAATGTACTTTACATACATTACATTACATTTGAAGAAGTGCATTAAAAAATAAGAAGTAATAAATAGGTTGGCCAAAGGAGGAAAAGCTACTCACCATGAATTGTGGATTTGTCACATATCCAGTAACCATAGGCTATGCACTAAGCACACGCAAGGAGGTAGAGCAACTATCAAAGTTGAAGTTATCCTGGAATATATCTGGAAGATGCCTTAAAAAAATTTAAATGATACTGAATGTCTCACACAGTGGAAACTGGAATAGAAAAAGATGAAGGAACCATCATTGGAGGAAAAGGCCGCTGCATGGGATGTACCACCAAAAGATTAACTGACCTAACCAAATCATAACAATGGCTATAGAGAGCTGAACTGAGGGACGGCACATAAGCGCAGATCAGGAGCAGGCCTTGAAAATCAGAGCAGCAGAAGCCTAGCTCTACCACAAACGAACAAGATTCCATATACAGGCTGTGTAAAGAGTCCTTAAAACAATCCATCGTCTCAGAGCAGTGTGTAAGATCCTAGCAGTACAGAAGTACATGGAGCAGCATATTCAAACTGTTTGTATAGGATGCAATCAGACGTAGTGATCACTGATCAAAGTGGTGATGTCAAGTGATAAAAACATCAGGAAACAGTTATAAAGGACAAAGGGGAAATAATAAAGACTCGAAGAAGAGCTAGGGAGAGCTTGGAAGGTGAAGGAACTGCAGTGAGATCATGATAGCACTCTGGGGAGAATATCCAACACTAGAGCGGTGCCTCCAACAGTTTGCGTTGCATTGTTTAAAAAATGCTGATTTAGAAAATCCTGCTTGGTTTAACTGCTCATTACAAACCTAAACTAAGGAGCAATACCAATATTTTAATTCTTCTGTCTTCTGTTTCACATTTAATTTTTTTTTTGTCAATGTTCTGATTTATTTTAATGAAAGTCTTGCAAAATCTTACTCTGACCTTTTCTTGTGTTCCCCTCATTTTTATAGAAATGTTTGTGTGTTTAGTTCGCTTAAAATGATACTTAAGAGTGAAAAGCAGCAGTCGAAATGCAAAAGAAAACTTGGAAAGTATTGACAGGGACCATTTTAAATCATTAGTAGAAAGTCTGCCTAAATGGAGGGAAAAACAAAATACATTTGATGTGTAGTGTTTATTTTGACATTATTAGTATTTTTTTTCTTTACAAAGAAGCACTTTAACAGGATTTTGAGTACTTTTTATTTAACACAATATTGAGACAAATTTAGATACTGGGTGTTTAATCATTAGGCATGTGTTTTACATGTAAATTCCTTTACGTATAATAATAATAATAATATACATTGTAAAAGCAGAAAACAACTTAAACATAGCTTTTTAAAATCTAATTATCACTAAAGACTTGTCCTCACATGCAGGCTATTAAATAGCAAACATGCTCTCGTAAACCATTCCCTTGTCATTTGCCAAAAGTTACTCAATATCGGGTTCAATTAAAAAGCAGAATGCTGCTGTGGCTGGTAGCAAGCTGGACTCCTGCACAGTGCCATCCCCATTCAAAAATGTTTGCAGATCACACTACAAATTATGCAACCGCTACGACTGGGAAGGATTTATTTGTTTTTGAAAAACTTTTCTGAGGGATGTGAAAAGCTTTGCATAAAAACAAGCTACATAAAATGAGTTTTCATCTTTGAACAGGATGGGTGATGCAAACCCTGCTTCAAAAAAAAAGATTTAAAAAAAGAATAAATAATGTTCTCACCAGCGGGATAAACATTGAGATTACTCTTTAGTCTAAAGTCTGCATATGCAAAAACACTCTCCCAGAGCACCAAATCTACCTTGACCTTCTATATTCTGCCCACAAAGCCCCATAACCTCATATCCCATTCCTCCTCTACTCCACTACCACCTCCTCCTCCTCTACCATCACCTAAGCCATCTCCTTCATTCCAGCCCATGTCGAAAACTAAATCTGCCCCTGGGCCAAATCCACTGCTCTGCACTGTCCAAATCCCTCTGCCATGTGAGTGAAATATCAGCTAGCTTTTATTCCCAGAATGTGGCTCTGGCACAGCCTTTTATGTATATAATAATGCCTCCCACCTCTTTTGAATATCTACTTTGCATTAACACATAAAAACACAATCATTCTTTTGCACTTAATAATGGCATTGAAAGGCATTGGTTTTCTTTGATATAACTAGGCTTTTCCTAACATCGAAATGTGATAGCATTGCCTTTTTCAGCTGCTGCATGTCAAACGGAATGCTTTTTCCAAATTAAGAATTTGTATGCTTTGAAAGGTTTTAGATTTTATCACATTACATCAACAGACCTTATTTTATACGGTAATCCAGAACAAAAAGTTTGATTTCACACGTAAACATTTGGGCACATTTTCAACCAATAAAATAGTCCCTGAAAAGAAGTATGGCATACACTTGCATTTGGTTCTTGTTCTTGCAATAACTCTCAATGAAATCCAATTGCCTTCAACAAACACCTAATGCTAACAAGTACCTATGAAAAAATAGCTGTAAAGGAAATTCTCAGAGGCAGCTTTAAGGGGCAAGACAGCTCTGGAGCAGCTGGAGGAGCTGGAGAAATCCAAAACAACAAATTCATAGGAAGCTAAAAGTGTACCAAAGACAGTAAACAAAGTAAACCGTGCAATGATATGGGTCCTGCCAGGACAGACCAGAGTTAAACCATCAGACCTTTAGTCTTTACAATGGCAGCTTTATGCTCTTTTGCAGCAAGGAAAGCTAGTATCCAAGTAAATCCACTTAAATCTGGGGTAAGACACTAAAACTGACCAACTTAGTGAATCTGCCTTATTTTACAACCAGTAATTAGCAAAAATGTCAACCTCTAGATGTGCAAAGCCGACAGACACACACTTACACAAAATGGGACCTGGATTAGTGAGAACTTTAACTTGACAATTCTGCATAACTTTGTGTGGGTACAGCAAGTAAGATTAAGTAATAAAATACAATGTTGTGATGTGACAAAATATGATAAGGATAACTGATGCTAATTGTTGATGGTATTTTCTCATTCTGCCTCATCCCCTTCTCTGCATGTATATCTCATTCACAAAAAAAAGGGGCTCTGGCTCTGTTGATGTGATGAGATTTATACATATAATAACCAACCCAGCTTAATTTTCAAAGCAGTTCCAGCTCCCTTCTGTCCTCCCTCCTACTGACCACTCCCTCGTATGATGTCTCCACCTCCTTTTGGCAGCTGGCTCCTCCCCTACTGCTGCCCAGCTACCTCCCTGCTAAACAGTCGGATCTGAGGACATACCTCAGTCACTGCTGCTGCACAGGTTTTAGGCAAGAGCTCACAGGGGCAGGCAGAATAAACATCGAAGTGACAGAAGAGCAGAGCAGTGTTGGAAAGGTCGACAGGAGGTAGGAAGAAGTATATATAGTTGCATTTTGTCTCTCTCAAAAAAACAAAGATAAACAAAAATCTGGCATTTCAGAGGTGAAACTGTCAGAAGTGGGACTACCCAGCTGGTTCCCTCAGAGAGGGTGCAGAGATCATTTGGCCGCAACTAGGAGTCAGAGCCCCAGGATCCGGAAACATGGAGCCCTCCATGTCAACTGAGGTGGAAGGAGAGCACAAGGAGAGGAAAAAGATCCACTTTGCCGTGCCAGCCTCTGCTCCTACCAACCTGGACCCTCGGCAAGTAGAGATGGTGAGCAGGCAGTGGGCAGATTATGTTTTGATCCACGAGGTCAACATAAGCTGTAAAATTGTTAAGAGTGTTTAAACTCATCTGGAACTGAATCCAGCTGCTCTCAGCCTTTTTCAAAATTTGTTAAACAAGATTTTTTTCAAGAGAGCTGCATTTTTAGGGTTGAGCCTGGGTTTCTGTAAGTGGGCCAAAGTGCTGTGGAAGATTGAGGCCAGTGGCTCTTTTCTCCTGTTAGATTGAAGAAAGATGAGGTAGGATAATGAGAGGGAGCTGTTCTGTGTAACAGAGGTTGTAGAAGCAAAGGTGACTCTGGGTTACCCTACTTGGGGTTAACTCCCTAATCGACTGTCTTTGATTCCCTATTTGCACAAATGAGGTTTTTAATGAGCAAACCGGATCTGTGAGTGCAATCTTTATTTGTTTTCTATTCTTACTTAATGATCGGCACTGCATAAAAATGTGAATGAATCTGTAATGTATTTTACAAATATGGTCTTTCTTCCGCCTCCTGCAAAGTTTTGGATTCGCTTTGCAAAGTTTTAGGTTTTTAGATTGGCTCTGGAAAGGAAAATTACTGTTTTAAATCTTTGATAAAACCTATATTCAGGTCTCTAAAGTGGTTCAACAGCAAAAATTCACTAAAGAGTCTAAGTAGTCTGTAACTGATCCCCTGAAAGGAGGTGAATGAATGCAGATTGTGGCAACAAATTTGCTGGTTGGGGGGTGCAGGAAACAGCAGGGGCATTAAGGACACCATATGTTTATGTGTGTTTAGAAGCCGATAGCATCTACTTGAGTTTTATGGGATTCCCCAGGGATGTATGGGTGGGCATAGAGTAACAGTCAAAGCCACTCATTTCATTAGTTTCCCCTCCAGTTACTGTTGCTTACATGTCAGAGTTTTCCATACTGTGTGGCAACTTGTTTCACAACGAGCAACCCCTCACTGTTCTTTTTCCGGTGGCATTTAAATCCCAAAACCGCAATCGACTGAATTGCTGCTGTTACTATAGAGACAGCCGGTGCAACTATGTCACAGAACGCTCCCTCACAGCTGGAATCTAAAAGGTCAGCTTTAATGGATAGATCTATCTGTCAGAAAAAAAAAGCTTGTTTACAACAATGCAGTTTGGGGGTATAGTAGGCGCAAACACTTGTTGATTGTGTAGAGAGAGCCGCTTCCGCACCTCCTACTCAGTGAGATGTGCGACTACAGCAATTGCTATTTGCTCTGAGCGGATTACTCAGCCCAAAATTTCTTACTTTTATTAACACTGAAGCAACTTTTTCCCGCTCAGCTGGCTCATGTGGCTGGTTGTCGGATAACATCATTATTTAAACCAATTATTTTTAGTTGGAGTTTATCTTCTCTTTTCTCAGCCTGGACTCCCAGCCTTGTGTTCCAAATTGGTTTTAATGGACTATTTGAGAGGTCTGACACTGATGTTGGACAATAAGGTCTTTTTCTTGCAGTTGGTCAAGTGTCCATTGGGACAATGCTTTGTGTAGTTTGCCTACTAATTTGGAGCATATGTTTGATACCAATTTGTTTGGTAAGCTGACAAATTAGGAGCTCCTTTCTACATATGAAAAGTAGTGCCACACTTTTATTACCTCTGTCCTAAGAGAAATACGATCTGCTGCCCCCTAGAACCATTCTTTACCATTTAGGTGGTCATGTGCGAGAGAGATCCACAGTGAGACACAGCTTTGTGGGACAGCATAAACTGCTTACAGTAATCATAAGGTGCATACCTCTAAGGAAAATAACTTTTTTTATTTAAGCATAAAATTGTCACCATCAACTGTACCTTTCATCTCCAAATCGAGTGCTCTTTAATGACAAAGAGGAAATCTTTAGAAGGTTAAAGCGTGTTGCGTGAAACTAAAACTTAAACTTAAAAAAGTTTATTACACCCCACATTTCAATTAATGCACAAGATTAGACAAAAAAAAGAAAAACAGAGGGATGGATAGAAAGTAATGATGCGTTTTTACATTGACCCTATAAGTTTATGTTTATGCACAAGCAGAAATATGCACACACAACTGATCCAACTTTTTATCGTGTCATCCTCCCTTGCATAACTCTTGTTTTTCAGTGCTTAATCATTCTGTCATCATTATGTCTAACATCCTGTCTAACATCAGAGATGTCTTCTTGAAATCCCTTCAATTAGAGTTACTTCATTTCATTTAGAGATTGGAATATATATATATTTTTTTATTATTATTGTCATGAATGTATTGGATGATAGTTCTGACTGTTTTTCATCACTAACCCCAAAAGAAATGTTAGTGCGTCATGCTTATCAAATGATTGAGAGTAATGTTCATAATGGACAGTGATTAGGGTCATGACGCCGACAGCAGCACATTATATGTGAACATACATTATCTCCTTTGACTCCAGACTCCTTTGAAAGTGACATAAAACTCAGAAAAGAAGAGAGGTTATCAAACCACAGAAAATGGCATCAATCTAAAAGCTTCCAAAACAAAACCTTTGATCACCTCTGAGGTTTTATGGAGGCCTATCCTTCAAGTCTACTCATAAAATCCCTCATACCTCCTCAGAAAGCCGACAACCACCGTCACTTTGGGTTAAACATCAAACAGTGACCTATGATGCAGTGGGTATTTGTGGGTAAACATTAGCAGCATGGGGGACCATCAACAAGCAATCCCAAAAACAACGGGCGTGCAATAAACAGCGATCTTTCTTACAAGCCAGCTGTAGGGAATGCGGTTGTAGGGATCGGATTCAACGTTGCCCAATGATGTGATCTGTTTTATTTATGAGCAATTATTATTTATGTGCCCAGCAAGCTTGTGTTTGGCCAAGACAGTTCGTAGATGTAGTGGCCAAAACTAATTGGCATGAAAGTAAATTGTTATTATTGCTTGGACACAATCAATAACTCTCTGTTTTGCTGCGGGTTACGTTTATTTTTGTTCCTTTTAGTTTTTGACAGTCCTGGCATTTTGGTTTTTAATGACTCTGAAATAAGGACATGCCAGTGGCCGATGTGAAACTTTCCTTTCATGTGCTCTTTCCATTTTAATTACGTAGTGTGGCTTTGGTGAAATGAAACTTTTGTATGCTATTTTAATAAGCGTGTCCTCTTCCAGAAGCAGCCATTTTCTTGGCTGCTTTGCCCTGAAATGTAGAGTTTAAACAGCTAAAAGACATAAATATTGAGTGAAAGGTCTTTTGATTAGACTATGAACAGTGAGCTGAAAATCCATCAGAATATCCTCTTTTCTTGTGGTACAGTGCAATAAAAACCTGACAGGAGACCTCCAAAGCTGCAGCACAGCGTCTTAGCATTTGATCCAATGTTTTATAGTTTTTTTTTTCTACTTAGTACTTAAGTTTTCACCAGACCAAGTTCTCCTATCTGAGTACTTTTAATGTTTGATAGTGCTAACATCTCATCACAACTGTTCAGTTTCTTCTTTTGAAACCTTGCCAAACAAATAATCACCATATCTGTGATGAGACAAAGCGGATTAGAGATGTGGATAAAAATTGGATTGGGGGCATGAGATCTTTAGCTGATCAGAAAATGTCTTCTCAACAAAAACTGTCAGATATGAAACTTTTCAACATGAATTCATCAAGATTTGGAGTCTGAACTGGCCTGTTTAACCGCCTCTGCACAGTTGTGACCCCTTTCTGCTGGTTAAAGATCTGTGGGGATCCTGAGGCCAGGAAGGGACATTTCAAACAAGGCGCTGAGTTGCAACAAATAGGATGGTCTCAACTAATGTTTCATCAAGGGTGAAAAGAGGGAGAATTATGTTCTTTCTGCTGTGTGAGCTGTAATCTCTGAAATGTGTTGCTTTAATTGTTTTTTTTCCCAGCTGTTTATCTAAGGTTGCATTGGGATGATAAACACTGATGCATATAGTTTTGTTGACCCATGTTGTAACTCTGGACATAATTTACTACTCATTCACTCATCCCCTTACCTCAGCACGCGTTCTATAGAATTTAGTCTTGTTGATTGACACAACTATTGAAAGAGGTTCATTTTGTGTCTGATGAAAGATGTGCTGATTTGGCCATATGATTTGGATTATCATTATCCAGGATGGCCCACTTTTAGGTTTCAACCAGAGACCACCGGATTTCTATTTCATTATTCCAGGCACTCTAAAACAATACCAAAGTCCTTTAGACTAGAACTGGTCTACAATGTTACTAAGGCGTTGAGAGGTTTTTATGCCATGTCCCGTAGGAATATCTCTAATTCTTCCTGGAAGGTTTAATCTTAGGGTGCCTTCATACCAGGAGTTTCTTTTGGACTTTGTTCAACCAGACTAAGAATACATTATCCTAATTCACTGCTGTTTTTAAAAAGTACTAAACTGCCTGGATAAAGTTAGGATACAAATCTGGGGGGCTATAAAAAGAGCCTGCCAAGTATGGGCAGCAAGCAAGGCAGTGAGATATCCAGGATGTTGTTCTGTACACATCCTACAAACATAGAAGCAGATTACAACATCAGAGTTACAAGAGAGTTATCATTGCTAAACCAAACGCCACGCAAGGCATTGCAAATCAAATCATTTCCTCAGTTGGTTCACTATTTTCTTTTGGTTTGAAAGATAATTCATTTGCTTTTCTACTATAAGAGAACTGTTTGGTGTTCACTTGCCAGTGACTCAAGACCAGGTTTTCAAGCAGACCAGAGTTAGCTTGTATGTTCTCCACTGAAAAGGACAATAGACATAAATAGTGTAGACAGGGCTTTAGCTTTATTAAGCTATTACTAAATGTCTTGCCAGTAATTCGATTGTAGTAAGAACTGTAATTATTTCTCAGCTTGACTACTGTCAGACAATATGTGCAAATGCAAACATGAGCAATATTGTTGAATAATTGTTAAAGGACTAGTATAAATTCCATACACTCATGCAACTAAAAGTTTATGATAGGCTTATAGCTTCACCATTATTCTCAAGATGTTAAATCCCAAATGTCAAAAGATAATTGTTATTGTTTGTCCTGCAAAAGAAAAAGTTAAATTCACATGGATATTCCAATAAACATGCAGCTGAAGGAAGTGATTTACAATTTCTTAAGAAAACATTTTTACAAATTCCCATTTACCTACTGGGCAATGACAGAACTGAACTATTTAGCATTGATTCTCATTTAAAAAAATAACATAAGTCACTTTTTAAACAGAACTTGAAATGCTTTAAGGCACAACTTATTTATTACTGAATTATTGCACATTCTATTACCCTTTTCAACATTTTGGATGCACGGTTATCTATATTTTTGCTTAAATTGAAATCTGTCCTAAATTTTGAGGATTCTTATTGTATTATGTGTATTTTTCATGATGGAACCCAGAAAAGTTAGCTGGGTGGGCGGAAAGCCCAGCTCATGCGGATCCTAAGCAATAAATGAAGGCTCACTGGGGGCTGGTATCTATATCCAGTGATCATTGGGCAAGGGGTTGTGTACACACTCAAAAGGTCATCAGGTTATCACAGGGCAAACAATAATTCACACACAAACACACACTCGTAAGTGCAGTTTAGAGACCATATAATCTATAATGCATGTAATTGTTGGAATACCTGAAAAGAACCCATGAATGCACAAGAAGAAGATACAGAGTGTATGCAAGAAGAAAACCATGACAGTTTTGCTTCAAGGCACCAGCAGTAACAAAGACACATACTCTCTACAACAATAAAAAGCTAATTTGAATTAATTTTACCAGGAGTGGCAGTGAAAATTGTTGGCGCTGTAAGATGTGTAGCGACCTTGTACATTAACACTTCTTTGGCCTTTTATTTCATGTGGGTAAATATATCATTTCAGTTGAGCAACACCAGTTGCTCTGTCCTCTGTTTTTGCTGACTGTTGACCTCTGGAACTACACACATCATTACGACTGAATCTGAACAAGAATCGGAATCTGAATCTGAATCTGAACAAGAGAAGGCATCTCGTCTGCTGTGCAGCCTGACCAAACAGGTGGTGCTCTGTTATTCATATGCACACTAAGGTTATGGAAAACCTTTGTTAGAAGCAGCCAATTACAAAAATGCTAGGAGTGAATCTGGGGACAGAAGAGAGGAAGTTTAAGTTCATTCTGCTTCCACTTGTAATGTAATTCTGATACCTGTTTGGGGTTGGAGAGCCTTTCTGGATACTATCTGTAACGCAGCTGTGTTTTTTTTGTAACATGGCCAGAAGCGGGGGCCAGAGATAGCTGCAAGTGTTATATAAATGCTAGGGAGCGACATGCAGCAGCCTCTCTTACTTGTGGGAATTCAACAAAACCATGTGCAGGAATAGGAATAAGTATCTATTGTTTTGGCTTCAACTGGTGCAGAGATGTCCTTGAACTTTGTAAAAAGCAGCTGTAAACTCAACGAGCACTTGTTACACAGTGTAACCTTATTAAAACTGCTCAATGAGGATGAATGGATTCAGTGTGAAGCTGTCTGACAGAGCTGGCTTGTCACATGTTGTATCTGATCTTTGGGTGCTTTCTGTGTGGAAACATTTTAACTTACCACTTGTTAAAATGTTAAAACATTTGAAATGTTTCACAAATAGTTAAGAAATTAAAGCATGCAATACTGTACACATCACAGAACCACAACTACAGAATAGAGCTTATTTTCAACAGCAAACTATTATTGAATTTCTTGCAAGGCGTTTTAAAAAGCTTGCTGCGGGCCCAGTGTGATTCAGAGGGAAAAAGGTTGACTTGATGACCTTTTTTTTTAATTGAGTTGCTCTTCAGAGTTCAGCCTAGTTGAAGATCACAGCAATAGAAAATGAAATAGCACAGCAGGAGAGACCATTTAACCAAGAAACATGAAGAATGGAAATGGATGAGGGTCTTGATGCTTATTAGGCTTATCTGAATTTATACACAGGAAGCGTCCAAAGGACTTGATTGTAATTATGATGCGGGGATTTAAAGAAATGTACAGGAAGCAGCAGTGTTTAGCTTTGGGTGTAATTACAGATCTACTCACAAGTTTGCATGAATGAAAATGGTTTAGTCAGGCTTTTATTGATATGTTTGAATTTTCTTTTATTAAGTGGGAAATTACAAGACAACAAGAATGATATATATTAGTTTTTTTTTATTAAGGTCCAAATTATACAGGCATACACCCCAACTAAGATTTAGTTAAATGGCACTTATTAATTTGCAGATATTAAATGTATGTAGTTATCATTAAAGCTTCTGGTAACACTTGGACTGGACTTGGATGCTAGTGTTGTCTATTACAAAGTAAGTTTTGATGTATTTTGATTAATGTATTGCTTTTCCCAATTGTTACCAAGTTTAAAATGTATGAACCATATGGACAAAGAGATCTGTTAATGACGAGATGCAGACACCAGATGCTGTTACATATCCTTGTCTTCACCCTGACTTAATCAAAATTTATACAGTTGTGCCTCCTTTCTGTTGGTTCAAGAGTCACGGCAATCCTAAGGCCAATGAATCCTTTTTTAACAGAGAGCAACAAATAGGGATCGGTCTCAACTAAGTTTTATGAATTAAGAATTATGTGATTGCTGCCGTGTTACATATAATCTCTGAAATGCATTGTTTTAATTAGTTCTTTTTGAGCTGTTTGTCTGAGGTTGCAACTATCAAGGCTTCCATGAAGAAAGTTTTGGAAAAACGTGTCCCTTTACTATGAACTGAAAATAATTAAAGTTAAAAGCAAAATTTCCTTCAGAAGAAAGTTTGTAAATCAGAAATGTAAAAATAATTGAGTATAATTTACAAGCCCATAAAACCATTTTAGTAGATGTTTACAAAGGATTGATTCAGAACCATTTTTATGCCATCCGTTGATGTTTGCTATGAATAACACAACCTGGTGGTTAACCTTATCAGATTTTAACCTAGACCAAAAGTTGCTTTTATTACCTTTACAACTCACGCCAACAAAATGACAGGACAAACGGATTTAAAACTAATACAAAGGCAAAGTAGTTAATAACCATTTCTTGTTTTCTGGCTGGAGAGCAGCGTGTTCTTTTTCTTTTTGCATCGGCTATATTTTGCCTTTAGTAATTGCTGTAATGCCAGGGTAGACATGGTGGAGATAACTTATAAGGACTGGGCACGTTTCTAAATGTGTCTGCTTGACGATATCTCTATGGCTGCCATAGGATATATTAAGGCTTCTTTTTACAACTTAGGTCAAAATGATCACTGCAGATGTTTAACGAAGACGTTTGATCTTTCATCCTTTCTTCAGACTCTCCAGAAATTTGTGCAGTATTTCCATTTATGCCTCCAATGTTTTGCTGTATTCTTTGAGAAAACAAGTACAAAATACAAAATATCATTAAAGAAGGGAAAACCGAGAAAAATGTAGATGAATCAACTCAGTAAATCTCAGAAGAAGGGCATGCTTTGTTGCATTAGCTGTTTACAACAAAAAAGTAAAACAAATACTGACTATGCCTTGTTGTGACATCTATTACAAACTGTATCTTTGTTAAGTTTGATCTTATACTGCGGAAACGTTGCTGTTAGTGTAGAATTTTTAAGCTTGCGTGATAAACCCTCAAGTTGTTACACTGTAGTAAATAGTTTCTGCTTTAGCAATCTATCTTTTAAAGGTCCACTTCCATTGATGGACCCTTTATATCATGGTTCTATTTAACAGACTGCCTGCAGACAAATGCCATGAGCACAAATCAATACGGCACAGATCTATATCAGTCCATCAGAGCATATATGAATTTATTCCAGCGTGAATGTTACAGGTTCACACATCATCATACGTAGTTGACTGATGTCCCCTCCGCAGCACAGATAGCAAGATGAGATGAGATGTAATTTAGTTTGCACGGATACAAGGGATGGAAGCAAACGGATAAAAGAGATCTGAGTCATGTTTCACTCCCTATTGCCGTTCTGTAGAGGTCACACTTCGCAGGAGACACTGGCTGTCAACCTCCATTGCAGAGTTTTGCAGGCTTTCTGTCTCATCCTACCTAACCCCCAGAGGTACCTCTGATCTAGTTTACGTCGTCCAACTGGAGCTGCTTTTTATAGGACCAGTTTGAGTGTACCAGCTTTTTAAGCCTGGCCTCTGGGGAGTAGACCCAAATCAGCCAATCTGCACTCACGCTGCGAACCAAGACTATTCTCTGCCAACACAAACACAGACACAGACACACAAACATGCACTCACACACACACACACACACACACACACACACACACACACACACACACACACACACACACACACACACACACACACACACACACACACACACACACACACACACACACACACACACACACACACACACACACACACACACACACACACACACACACACACACACACACACACACACACACACACACA
>JAVLVB010000466.1:275435-310282 GCA_032876305.1 Orestias chungarensis
GAGTACCCAGAAACATGCAAAGTCAACAGTAGTGCCATGGCCCCTGGCTACTCAACCTTTTCCCCTAATATTAAGCTTGACACGAGTGTACATAGAAAGACATTTATTAGTTTCTCGTTTACAGAAGGTTTTGTAAAGGTTGTAAAACTTTTTAATAAAACTATAAAATTCCGTCTTCTGAAATTCACACTGACATTAATTGTTTTCGATTTAATAAATATTCTGGCATTAATTGTTTTAAATGTAATCAACTGGAGATAGAGACATAGTCGTCATTTGCTAATTTGCATCCTGCAACTAAAACCACAGTTTGGCTTATTTTACAAAGGTATCAGTCAAGAAAACGGTTAGCTACTGAAGAAGATTTGACACAATAGTTATTAATCAAAAGCTGGGCATTTTTCCAACACTTATATATACATAAGAGCTCCCAAAAAGTGACACATAGAATCACAACAAATTCACTTATTAGTTTTAAATCAACCTAAACAACGAGTTTGGACGGTATCATCCCTGTCCCAATGCTTTTATGCAGATCAATGGTCTTCATGAATCCCAGCGAGATGCTTCTGCCTGCAGGCGTTCACCTGTGGCGCTGCTAAAAGGCCACAGCTGCAGCCCGCCTTGCGAGAATCTGCTGTAACTGGTACAGAGTCAAAAACATTTCTGCTGGTGGTGCTAAGAAGGGTCGAGAGATTGGGAACAAGGGATTAAGAGATATAGAGGAGGGAGGCCACAGAGGGATAAAGCATAGCTGGAGTAATCCCACACGCTGTGTCCCAGTGTTGCCGTAGCTGAGGAAGTCACATATGATGTTACGTAACTTAGGCAGAGCAGGGGGGGTTTTAAGGGTGGAAAATTACTAGAGTCACTGAATGTTTATGTCATCTGCCGTTAGAGAAGTCAACAGCACCACTGCCACCATCAGTGTTTGTGCTTGCTGCAAAACATAAATGCATTTGTTCACACTATTATTTCACATAAATGGAACCAAAAGTCTGCTCTAAGTTTACATCATTTACATTAGTATGGACAAATTGATCATCAGATTAGCCTTAAACATGAGCTTGAGTTGGGCGAAACACAACCATGAATGCTTTGGTTTAAAAATCAATTTTTATTTATTTTGTCCCTCAGTCCATTTATTTAGCACTTCATAGGAACGATTGCTTTGACAATACAAATTAGAAACATGCAAGTAACAGATAGGAGCAGAAAAAAATCAATAGTTCACTTATTTTTTAGTTGTTCAAGTTCATATGCCGTACCGCTGCTAGTCTTTAAGTTTGTCTTATAGTTTGTTACACTAACTGATAATGTCTATGATGTTTCTTTAGGTTATATAGCTCTAGTACTTGCATCAACACTTGGTGTCTACTATAATTTCTTGGCCACCTCAGGGATCTTTCAGGGGCAAGAAGCAGGTGCCAGGCTGGTGTTTTAGCTGCAAGATGCCCAAGGCCTCAACAGGTCCACAAAAGAGGCAAAAGTGTTAAACAAGGCATTGTCTGGATTTGGAATGACACTGAGGAGGGAAAATAAAGAATGGTAAGAGCAGATGTGTCAGGGTGCACTCAAAAAATAACAGGATTGCACTTACTTTATGACGCACGGCAGAAAAGAAGATGATGGGAATGTCAATGTCAAGGAATGAAAGATGGAAATGGATGTAAGCAGGATAAGGGGAATCAGAGGATCATGTGCAGTAGAAATGAGAGGACAATAAGAGGGAGACGGATAATGTGCAACATCCAGAAGAGTCCAGAAAGCTGGAGGTTGCACGATGAGATTAAAGAGCGTGTCTCGTGTCATAAACGTGGCCGAAATCCATTGCCGATTACTCTGTTAGGCTGAATGGGGGCAGGGGCGGGTGTCCAGCTCGTTGCTCAAAAAGTCTCTGCTTTGGCAACACACTGCTTTACTCTGATGATGCACCAAATAGGATAGAAGAAAAACAAACAAAAGTCTCTGTATGGAGCCATTTTATACAAAACAGAGCCAGGATAATTCCTTTCCTACAATGCAGTGTGGTGCCATAAACAGCAGTGCAAGAAATTCCACCAGAAAATAGTCTCTCTTTTGAAATGCACAAAACATTCATGTGACATGAAAACACTACCCAGATTTAATCTGTTTTAAGCAAAATAGATAATTTATTTTGGAAACGTCTTCTTAAATTTTTTGCATTTTGTTGAGAGAAGATTATGAACACACCAGCAAGTTGTCCAAGACTAATGCTCTTAAGTCTGGAACTCCAAATTTATTATTTGATGCATAATGGAATGTGAGGAATGCATTAAGCAAAATCCCAATCAGCTAAAGAAAATTGTGATTTAATTGGTGATTTATTCAGCGTCTAGAAATAAGTTCCTTATGAATCATTTCTGACAACGATTGTTTTAATACCTACAGTAAGCAACTGACACCCATACCAGGCATTTTAAAGCTTAGCTGCTATCGATCTGTGAACCATGTAAAACATGTGAATTTTACAAATCTGTTTACAATTAACAATAAGACTTCACTCAAGTAAAACATTTGTACAAATGTTATACTGACATGGCTTGAAACTTAGAGTCTGTCTGCAGCCAGTTTCTCCTCAACAAATACGTTTTGCCATAAAAATCAGCTCAGCCTAATACTACACATTTAGTAGATTAAAATAAAATTCAAGTACTATTAAACCACCAGTCCGTAACTACAGTCAGACACTCTCTCCTTCATTTAGCTCAGACAAAGAGAAATTACAGTCAATCTTGCTTCTAGGCTATTTCCTATGTTTGAAATTGCGGTTATTTCCGCATCTTTTGGCATATTTGCATATTTCATTACATATTGCTTCATTCTCACTTTGGATACATCTGGGGGTGCTTTGAGAACAAATATACCATACAAATTTATTTTCAATATTTTCAGAACAGCCTAATATAATCATTTCACTAATTTAATGGACCTACTGAACTACCAATATAAATAAAATATTAGCTAATGATGGCATGATGGTCTCCCTACTGCAACAAGGTCCTGGGTGTCAGTCACAACCTGGAGTCTGCATTGCGTCTGCATGTTCCTTCTGGGGATGCATGGGGACAACATACAAAATTCAACCAAAATTGCTGACTGGGTGACTCTGCATTTATTGTGAAAACAGATCACAAACCTATTTCTTTAAGTTGCCAGTTTATTCACTTACTGCCGTCACTAAAGTGCACACGGTATCCTAAAAACTTACCCTAAAAGTGATTGATATGAAGTCAAAAAGAGAGCAACAGATTCAGCAGCAGCTCAAATGCTTTTTACGCTAGCTTGTCCCATTCACGCTTAACAAGTGAGCCTGTTCGATCTGAAATGATTCAAATAGATTTCATGCTGAACTGACTAGAGTGTGTTATTGGCTGCTAAAACCTCATCTATGAGCTCTGCCGATGAATCCACAAAGGGCCCGGTGTCTCCCTGACTGACATGGTTTCAACCCTGTCAACATATTTTTCTTTATTAGATTAATATGCAGGTGTGCTGAATGCTATCAATAATACAGCAACAGCCACTTTGACTATTCATTTATTCATGGGTGCCCTTTATGTTTCTGTGTTTGTTTACAGATCAGGCGCAGGAGGCCCACACCTGCCACGCTCTTCAGAGTGGCCGACCAGTCTCCTGAGGACGATCAGTCCACTCATCAGGTAAAGGTGAAGTCTCAACATTTTTTTAAACTCTTTAAGTGTCTGTGGATTATCATCTGTCCTCTACTTTTTTCCCTTGCCATCAGTGAGTGGATGTAAATCTGTTGTAATCCAACCCTACTTATTCATGCAATATGTTCTCCATCAAAAGTCTAAGTTGGATAATTATTATGTGTTTAAACACATTGCGAATGTGTAAAATATTAGGAAACTAATAAAAAAAAAATTCTGTTTTAAATCGATCAGAAAATTGTAGATCTTACACCTCGAGCCAGTCAGGCCATAATTAACCAGCTCGTTTTGGGGAAAATCAGTTTTGGGGGTCAAATGAGTGGAGTAGGGATTACATCTGATTCATCTGATTTGTCTGATTAAGCCAAACGTACGATTTAAACTCTTAAACTTCTAAATAATTTCATATGAAAACAGTAGGCATATATACGTGTCCAACAACAGAATTAATTTTGGGTTGGACTTCAACATCTGTCATTTATAAATGTCTCGGAGTGAGCTTAGTTGCTGTTCATCTTTGCAGGTTTCTAAACAAAATGTTTGGTAAAAGAGACTTCAGCCTTTTTCTTTAATTAATGACCTGATTCAGTCCCTTGGTTATCCATTAACAAAATCTCTGCTGTGTGTTTATAACATCTTCCCCATGTTTTCTCCCACATTATAGTCCCTGCATGTGGTTTCTTCCTTATCAGGGTCAAAACACAGACAGCTAGGTCAGTTTGCTTTGCCCGTACTCTTTTCAATGGATCATGATGATGTTTCCACCGCACAGACCGCTGGTACAATAACAGCTATGAGTATTGCTGACATAGCTGAATACCTTCAACCTGGGTTTTTGGATGTGTCTTTCAATCGTTAATAGATGTTGTTGTTGTTTGTAATTCTGCTGTGTAAAAAGACAAGACTGGCCCTGGCCAAACACAGATTAGGCCGTTTTTCAGATATGGGCTTCTTCCAAAACTCCTGCTTGATTCGGAGACTTATCTCCGCCTGTAAAGCAGCATGCGTCTTTATGTTTGTTGACTCCTAGCTACCTTAAATTCAGTGGTGAATCACTTAATTAAAAGCTAAAAGTAATGGCTTGGAGACGCAAAGTAAACATCTCTGAAAGCACCCCGTGTGATTCCCCCCCCAAAAATACACCCTCTTATCTATGACTATATACTTGGGGATGCTTTTTATAAACAGGATTAACACGTTTGAGCCTATAATAAGGTTGATTTTGCAGTAAAGTAAACAAACTTTAGCAAACGTTTTATTTTACTGTAAATTTATTTATGTGTAAAGAAATGTTCTCATGGTGATGTTTGCCTTACGTTTTTAATCCATGTATAAAAAAGGTGTTTCATTGCATATGAACAAATAAACTTAACCAGGTTTTACTCATTATACAGTTTTTTTTAGCTAAGGATAAAGTAAGGAGATCTTCCCCCTAATAGCTTGAGTTGGTTCAGGAGATGTTGTTTTTATTGGCAAAAGTAAAGGAAAAAAAATCTAGGTTAATCTTCTTATCCCTTTCTTTACAGTGGGTTGTCGGAGAGAACGGCGTGCTAAAAACAAAACGTGTGAATCAAAATGTGTATCAGCCTCCATCACTCAAAGGTTTGTACAAACAGCTTTAAATCCTTTGGTGGGGGCTGTGTGAGCTGTGATTTATCCCTATGTTTATTTCCTCTTCTGTTTTTACCTTGCTTTGCTGCAGGTTTTGTCCTCTTTGCATTTTTGTTACCTTCAATAAAATATAATAATATGCACGAGAAGATGGTAGGAATGCTATAACCTTTGTTCCAATGTTATTTCTATGCAGATGCAATTGTGATTTGCATGAATCTACCGGACTTCTCCTTTAAAACAGAACACTAAAAAAGCAGGGTTTGGGTGTTTACGAGGGAGATAGAGATTCAAGAGAAGCAGATTAGAGTGGGACAGCTGGGAGACGCTGAGTGTGAGTCTAGGAAAGTCAGGATCATCTAGGATTACAGTCAGTTTTTATACAGCTGTGGAACAACCACACACTGGAGTTAAGGCATGCATGGTTAAAATCTATGCATGATTTCATTTGGCCTTTACAGTATGCAATGCAAATAGGCATTTTGCGTCATTGTTTCATGCATGAGGGATTTTAGCATTTGTTTTCGCTTGTGTCGAGTGATGATATAATGAGTCAGGAAGCCTCCATCCTGCACCAGGAATCTGCCCTATGTCAGCACAGCGAGAGGCACAGAGAGCAAACTCAGGAAGATTTCTTGTTGCGTAACCTTCCTAGTTAAGTAAAAAAAAAAGAAAAAAGAAATGACCTTCCTCAGTGCCGTGCTCTGGTTTTGAGGATTGAAAGAATGGTGGAAAGAAAAGCCAAGGTGACCAAGAGGAAGAGTGGCATGTAGGTGAGGTGATAAAATAGGCAAGACAAGAGAGCACAGAATTTATTACTTTAGATGGGAAGATGTGGCGAAAAGGTTGAAAAATTGGTAGAAAACAGGATAGGCTCTGGTATTATGTAAGACAAAATAAAATCAGTGTGGAGTCTTGTTTCTTGGCTATCTGTCTGCCTTTCTGTGTGCATGTGCTTACCGCCTGCCTGGCCCGCATTCCGAATCCACTGTGAGGCTAAAAACTGTTGAAGCGTGGTAAAACCAAAACAACATATCCCTTTGTCCTCTTGTCTGTGTCCATGTGTTCGTGTGGCCATCTCCCTGTGTGTCTGTGTGTAGCTGTGCAGAAGATGGCTGAAGCCCAAATGCTGAAACTAGGTGTGTACCCTTTGGAAGACCCTTGTGAAGGGGACGAGGATGAGGACCACTGGGAGGGAGAGAAGGGAGACGAGGCATCTCCCGCCAAAGCTGCTGGTGAGAGGGAGGCACTTTGTCAACCGCCTGCAGACCGCATCCACACTGTGACAATATAACTGACATTAGGATATATAGGCAAATGCTTTTGAATGATAGCGAGTTTTCTGTATATGTAAGTTATTTTTGTCTAAATGGGTATTTATCTTCTTTATAGTAACTAAAAATTCCAGAATAGTTCATGTTTCACACACCCTTGTACAATCTAAAAGAAAGAAATGATAAAAATCTAATTAAAATAGATAAATTACAAAAGCTGGTATTACTGTGAAAAGCTTTTCATTATTATGTTAATATTATTGTTTCTCATTTTATGGTGTACCTTTTAATTTCTGTAAAGCATTTTGTCTTTTTTTAAATTTATTTAGAAATCATTTAGCTTTTCACATCTTGACTTGACCTACTGTCATGACATCTCTTCGCGTGATGCTTTTGCCCTAGAGAAACCATTCCTTCACTGTTTTTAATGTATACTTTGATGCAGAAAAAAAACAATTATCTGATGCTTTTTATATAACATAAAAATATTTTGACACAACCTGGTGGTAATTCAAAGAGTTTATGATCCCCTTTACTTTGACAAAATATTGATTTTTGAGTCAGATATAAATTTTGTAATTTGGGTTAAGGACTTATATTTGGTCCATCAGAACTGTGTGTATTCTTCTATTTTACGTATACATACATATCTGTGCATTTTAGGAGATTTTATGTAGATCTGGATTTATTCTTTTGAAAAAGATGTCTTAAGGAAACATAAAAGGTAATCCTGCTCCTTTGGGTTATGGGGAATACAAGAAACTGTCAGAAGAAGCCATACATTGTTGCAGCTCTTTCAGCTGGTTTTAGTGAAACCTCTGTAAATTTTATAAAACAACTAGATGAAAATGAGAAAATATTACAAAAATCTTATTAGAGCAGCTGCGTTTTATGCTCATATTATTCAGATTTTCAATTAGTGATTGAATGGAATGAACTAAAAACAACCTTGAATACTAGAGCTGAATCAAATGACATTTCCACATAGTAATATTGTACGGCTGTGTCCACTAATGTAACCCAGCTTTTGCAGCTTTTTAAAAAATGTTTAACATTTTTTTTATTTCAAAATGATTAGTTTCTCCGTTTCATTTTAAGGACTAAATGCCATAGTTAAAGTTACTTGACAGAATCTGGTGTGTTCAGACATTTGATCATGTTTGATCTTGACTAGGTCATACTAAAACCCTTGAATCTGTTTGCCTTGCAAGACAAATTATATTCATTGAATTAATTTCAATAGAATTTATGTTCTATTGAAGTTTATTTATAAAAAAACATTGTAACAGATTTCATAAATGTCAATGAAAAAGGTAGTTGAAAATAATTTGGTTTCACTTTTAATTAATCGTAATGTAAACTCACATAATTGTTCATTTTTTTAAAAATAGTTCTCCAGGTTGATTCTCTTTTACACATCTACGATGTGTAAAAGAGAAATAAATCTGACTCAAATTTGTGTTTTTATACAAACACAGGAAACTTGATAAATGATCCTTACAGTTTATGTTTGGTGGACAATTGCTACTTCATGGATTTCACTATGCACGAAGAAAAAAACTTTACACTTCCTGTAAAATACATGAAGAATTTTACCTTCACGTATGGTTTCATATTGACCAGATTAAGGTGTGACCTCGGAATATCATTAAATTCATTTAATTTTATTTATTCCCAAAATCTCTCCTTCCTGACAATATTTAGTCATCTTGACCCAAAGATTTTGTAAGGGCTGTTTGGCTATTTAGAAAAGCGATCAAAAGACTTCAGAGTCTCAAAATAAAAACTAGTAACATTTAAAGCAGAAAATGTAAAAATTATATGATCTGTTTGGCGTACCGGGGGGTAATTGAATGACATGTAAGTGCTGTATTGTTGATTAGTGATGGTTTTACCAGAGCCATTTGTTAAAAGATGTTAGTTTGCAGACAAATAGCTAATTTAGATCTTGAAAAATCATTTCAGACATCTGGAAGTCTTTTTGTTCCCTTTGAAACTTCTAGTTAAGGCCAACACCAAATCCAAACCAAAGGATGAGCTGGTCCATGGGACTGGATGGGATAAATCTTCATAGCAGGTCATATTATGGCCTTCTATTTAACAATACATGTTTTCCACTGAAACTAGCCAAGAAGCGCTTTATCTCCAAATATATAAATCATGAAATGACCCTGAGCCTTTTCAGCATATTTGAAACACTTTTTAGATTTGATTTGTTATAGAACACAAAATTCTGTCTTAATAATCTCTGTTACATCAGAGGGGAAACGGTGGCAACGGAGTTATTGCTCAGTCCAGATGACAGACTGTAAATCCCTTTGTATTGTGAAACCCAGCTCTGACATACAAAAATATAACTTTCAACTTGGATCCATTTTTACATATTACTACACTACATGTTACTTTAGGTTTTACTAAAGGAAAAAAAAAAGTAATATATTTTTAATTTAAAAATCAAAATATCACCCTTTAAACACAGATTTAAGAAACAAAAATGATATCTAAATGCTCCAAGACTAGGATGCTGCCTACAGCCTTTGTGAGTTTGGTATTGTAAGCCTCACTTATTAGGATTAACTTCCCTCAATTGCTATAAAATATTTAAAGATCAACTTGTTCCAAAACATTTGGTGAGTACAGAACATTCAAGGTTCAGTACAGTAAAAGCCCCAAACATGCAGATTAGGATGAAAGTCTGCATGTGTAGCAAAGGTAGAGGAGCAGGAGGTTTGTTAAGGTTTGGCGTATAAAAGTTTAAGGGTCACATGACCTGGGGAGGTTAGTGAAGAATATCCTATGCCTATGAAGCATTGACATTGTAATAGCCAGTGAGAGTCTTAGAGAATCAAACACCGGGTACTGTGCTGCATTAGACCTGCCAGTAGGGTTTAAGAAGCTGAGATAAGCATTGATGGTCTGCATTGGGAGTTGAATGGTATGCTAAGTCAAATGTGACATGATTTGTTTCATATTGCAAAGTATAAAGCACAGCAGGAGGAAGACAGCTGGTCATAAATCACGACATTCAGGCTTCATGCTTACTCTAAACGGTTAAAAGTGTGTATTGATAGGTATCGACCCTCACTGGCCATTTTATAAGGCATACCTGAAATACTGGGAATAGAGGAAGTTCTAAAGGCGAGATGTCAGAAACACTTCTCAGAGATTATTGTCCATGTAGACTTTGTGGCATTATGAAGTCGTTGGAGATTTGTTGTCAGCATATCAGTGATCTGAATGTCTTGGTCCAGTAGGATTGAGATTTGGTTGAGATTGATGGCTACTGTAAATCCAGTTTCTATGTTCTAGAAATCAACTTGTGCTGTACTGCTCTCTGTGCCATGGTGCATTCCTCCATTGGAAGTACCAATTAGAAAATGGTCAGCAACAATATTTAGGAGGTCTATGCTGTTTGACCACTGCTCAAGAATTACCAAGTGCTCAAAACTTGCCAAAATAGTACGACCCAAATCATTAATCCACCAGCAGCCTGAACCCTTGATAGACGGGAGGATGGCTAGATGCTTTCCTTTTTTAAATTGTTTTTCTTTTGCTTGTTTTTTTTCTTCTCTAGCCTGTTTAAATGGTATTCTCAGTCCCTCTACTTCAAGATTTGTCATATACATTTGGGGACAATTTTCCACAAGCCTTGATTGTGTGGAGTCATTTTTGGAGCTACTGCTGTTTTAGTATCATCTCGAATCTGTCTGCTGATTCTCCTCTGACCTCTCTCGTGGCAACGAGATACCATTATCCACATGCTTGCTTTGCAATGGATATTTTATATGTGTAAACCACTGAAATGATGGTGTATTATGAATGTTGGGTAATCTATAGGGATGTTAGAAGCACTGCATTCTAATTTCAAGGTTTGGGCAGAAGGGATGGATTCCAGACATTAAGTTATTTATAGATTTAGGTGCTTTCAGTGTCCAAGATATAAACAAACACACCCTGTGTGTTGATCAGCATGAAAAAAATCAGACTTTGTCATCTGACTATTTCAGATTTTTGACGTATATAATCTGTTTTTTGGTTCTCAGACTGGATTACCCTGATCTTTAAATCACTTGCTAAGAGCAGGGTTCTGCAACATTGACCATTTGTCTTCGGGGACAGTCCAGCGTGAGTTAAATCCAATTTTGGTGTAAGATGGCTTTCATCAGCAAATGAAACCCATGGAGTTGTGTGACTTATATATCTTCCTTCTGCAGAGATGTGGCTCCAATTGATCATCACCCATTGGTTGCTATACAGCAAGATCTTTAAAGACTTGTAGAGGATCCAACTCTATCCTATCAAAAGTGTTGGCTTTTCATAGGGTCATATTGCCCAGGATATAGCGTTTGTGCATCATACATGCACCTTATAAGAAAGTGTAATGTATGCTTTAGCTCCACTCTAAGCAGGTGTTCTGTTGCTTTTTTATGTGTGTAGTAAAAGAATTGTTCCTTGTGCAACTCTCGTAGGAACTGCCTTTGGTTGCCTTGCAACTGGGACAAAACAAAATGTGGAAAACTAATCTGTTTATTAAAAGGTTTATAGATGCAGTGTGCAATAAAAAAATAAAACTTGCAGAAAAGTGGGTTACAAGCAGTTCTACTGAGCAACAAACACGAAAACCCATCAAACACTTTGTAGCTAATTGATTATGTACACACAAGGTACATATAAAAGGAGAAAACAAAAACTTTGTACTGCTCATTTAAATTTTTGTTTTCTCTCTTCAGATCATCCAGACACAGCGATTACTGAACGGTTCTCCACCGTGAAAGAGTCGACCAAGGAGAAAGAGACGGCACAGGAGGAAGATGAAAATGACGAAGAGGAGGAGGAGGAAGCAGAAAAGAAGGATGACAAGATTGAGATCAGTCAGATAGTGTAACTGAAGGGAGAGTGGAGGACATATTACAGAGGGACGATTTGGCGAGAGAATTGGTGTTGTCAAATGTTTTTCAAATCTGAAGAACATGGTGAAATGACGAAATGGGTAGATTTGTTAAGGCTCACTCGTTGGTGATGTTCGACAATGATAGAAAATTCAATGTGCATGTGAGTAAGCAAAGCTTGTGTACTACTTACCCTCTAAAGGGTCTGCTGGATTAAAAGTGAAAAACCTTATGAGCAAGTGATGAATGATCTACTGACAGAGCGTTGCGCTGACCCAACTTTGGCCCTACTGACCTGCTTTTGTAATGAAAGCGAATGGACCAAGGTCAGTGTGACCAAAACCTCTGCAAGTGGAAGTCCTCCGTTCACTGTTAATGCTTCAGCTCAGAGCTAAACATTATCAATAGGATAAAAAGTCGAAGAGATAATAAAAATTCTTGGGTATAATTTAAGAATCAAGAGTAGCCCATTTTTATGACCATCTGTGAAAGCACTTGGAGGTCTTTGAATATGTCTGCCAATGATTTCGAAATCAAGGCCTGCAATGCTTCAATCAGATCCTTGTGTGTTGCTGCCATCTAGTGTTTAAAAAAAGTTTGGCAGGGTTAGAAAGTCCAACTTGCATCTCCTTTTTTTAAAGTTATGATCATTCAATGTTAATTTCTCTTTAACTTTAAACTTTAAACCTTTAGTTGCTTTATCTGTAATTGTGTCTCTTTGAAAGATCTCAAGATTATAACTTTTCCCCATTTGGTAAAAGTCACTTGCTTTCATAATTTTTTGAGTTAAAGTCTTTATTTTCAATTAATTAATTAACTGAATTACTCTCAAAAGTATCAAGCATGCTTTTATTTAAAAGTTTTCTCATTTTATTTGACTTTGTAGGATTTTGCATTTAAACTTAAAGGGCAATTCTACCTCTAACTAAAAAAAAAGAAAAACGAAACATGTACTGCCTCCGTATTTTAGTTACAATGATCATTAACTGACAAAATAAAAGTTCAATTTAAATCCAGATATAACAAAGGCTTTTTGTATAATAACTTTTTTACATTGTTGTCTTTTGGATTGTTCCCACATAATTTTATGCTGTCAAAGCTATTTTTCTAGTCTGAAGTGGAGTTTATGAGCCCAGCTGCTTGTGTTTAAGCATGTAATATGCGGCACAAAGGTGACTAAAACTAGACACTGTGCTTTTGTTTGTAAATCAGTCAAACGAGCTCTATACAACGGCGTTTTACTTGTATTTTACGTTCAATAAAACCAAGTTTTGTTAACCTGTGAAATGATTATAGTCACAATCAGTCTAATCCAAATTGTAATTTAAACAGGCAGCGGTAATGCATATGACCTCTAACCAAACCGACTGGATGAGCAGTGGGTTATCTGCATTAATCTATTTTCTCTCTGGGACCCTCCAACCTTTTTTGGCCCAACGTAAAAGAAAAGACAGAATTAAAATAATTGAATAAATAAATTGTAAGGTATATTGTTGCTTATTTTTTTCTCATTCTCTTTTGATTTCCACTCTTGTTTCTTAATGTAATGTGGTTGTCCCAAAGTGAGCAACTATATAATATCAAAATAAAATAAAAAATTTTCTCATACTTTACCTCATCCTGTGTTCAGTGTGGGCTTGTCTGCATTTCTTCTTGGCATACGTATCCATTCATTCAAACTATAGTATATAACTGCTTAATCTGTGCATGGTCACAGAAGGTTGGTGCCTAACTCCAGTATCTATTAAAGCTAGTCTATTTATAGGCAACAAAAACATACAGTAAACAAACAACCAAACACCCACATACACACATACAGATGCAAACCCCTAATCTTAGTGATTTGTTTTGGTCGAATTGAAAAGCCTCTCACTTGAGATTGCAGCAGTTATCTCCCAATGAGCTTTGGAGATATATTTTTTAATCTCTTACTATTATAATCACTGTGCACAAAAAAGATAACATGGGCCATCACCCAGCATACTGACTAGTGGGTAAACATTTTAAATTATACTTATATACTATATATCACATTTGATAGATCTTTAAATTTTTTGGAAATGTTTTATGCACAACTTAAGTCTAAAAAACCTATAGTTATTCACTATATCTTGGGATAACTACATGAATGGGAAACATCATATCTGTCTGTTACAAAATGTTGAATAAGATATATATTTAAAAAAATAAGTAATTCACATGCAGATGTTTCAAGTCCAACCAAGCCCCTGTCTGCATCAACAGTGATTGTGTGGAGAGGGTCCACACCTTCAGGTTCCTTGGTGTCCTCATCTCAGTGGGTTGGGACGTATAGTGATAGATAAAAACAAGATAGATTTAAAGTCCTATAGCTTGAAATGTTGAAACAGCTCAGATTGTGTCAACTGTCTCTGTATGCAGAAACTAGTGTTAATAAAGAATCTTTGAGGACAGAGGAGAAGATGAGCATTTTAAGGGGCATCCTGACTTGGGGACCTCTTGATCTGCAGTCAAATGTTCTACCACTGAGCTATACCCCCCATGGTGTTGGACAAAGGACTTCCTAACCAATGGTCGCCAGTCTGTATTGCTCCCGCACCTCCACCCGCACATTGAAAACTGGCTCCCTACAGGGCTGTGTGCTGAGCTCTCTCCTGTACTGCCTCTACAGTACACCCACTACTGCAGCCCGGCCCACGGCAACAACCTCATCGTAAAGTTTGCTGACGACACCACCGTGGTCGGACTCATCTCAGGCGGAGAAGAGGCAACTTACAGAGGGGAGCTCCTGAAGTTGACAGCCTGGTGTTCACAGAACAACCTCACACTGAACACCACGAAAACAAAAGAGATCATTGTCGACTTCAGGAAAAACAGGACAGAGAGAACAGAGAACGTCATTGCTGTTATCAAGAGAGCTCAGCAACGACTTCACCTCTTGAGGGTCCTCAGGAAGAATAACTTGGACACTAACCTTCAACAGACCTTCTACCGCTCATCCTTTGACAGCCTGCTGACATACTGCATCAAAGTATGGTACGCCAGCTGCACTGAGGCGGACAGGGTGAGGCTTCAGAGGGTAGTCAAAGAGGCACAAAGAATCATTGACTGCCCCCTTCCCAACCCTGATGGACATCTACATCTCCCGCTGCATCAGCAGAGCGAGAAACATCATCAAGAACAGGTCACACCCTGGCTTTGAACTTTTTGACCTGCTGCTCTCTGGCAGGCGCTACAGGTGCATCAAGGCCAGGAAAAAATAGACTCAAAAACAGCTTCTTTTCCAAAGCAGTCACCACCCTGAACTCAACTGGACTCTAACTGTGTAATACCCTAACCTGTGCAACACAATGTCATTGTAACAATATCTGTATCTATTTTATATTTATATTATATTCATTTACAAGTGCCATATCACCACCACTGTGTTATTATCTAAATATTATTATTTTCTGTATATACTCCATATTCTTATATATTTTTTGATATCTATTTGATATTTGCAAATATTTGACAAAACCCCATTTTCATGTCACAGGAGGACTAAATCACGGATTCTTTTTTTTTAAAAATAATGGATCATTTTTATGCATGATAGAAACTTGAATTCAAAGCAGAATTGATATTTTTTTTTATTAGTACAACTAAAAAAACAACGCATGTCACGTGACTTACCACATGCCAGCGCGGCGCAGTGAAACATCTTCGCGCAACAATTGATCTTTGGCAGCTGCCCCGGAAGACTCGCTAGCCGATGATGTTTTGCTAAATCAGGTGAGTTTACTTCTTTACATTTAGAACAGTAGTCCTTTTCAAAGCTTTAATTAAGTCACCTTTGTGCTTGTGTCAGTGTTCCTTTTTTCCTGTTTTGTAGTTGCCTCCTTTATAATATGAATAACTTCACAATTTAAATAGTTAACTCGGCTAAACTTGCTCCACTTCTTAAGCTAACAGTTAGCATCGTCTGTCAGTTAGTTCAGTTTTCTTTGAGTTGTACTCGTTTAGTTGTTCCAATAATCATTGTTTCACCCATATATCCTGGCGACTTACCTTATTTGTTTTTGCCAGCTAGCTAACAGCGGCGCTCGGTTGTTTGCTCTTAGCTTGAGCTAAGGACTCGTCAAGTCATGGGATTTCACATCAAATCTAACCCCTAGCTTCTTTTCGTACAGTTTTCGCTGTAGGTAGAAAAATCTGGCTTTATTTTATTTAATCTAAGAGGAGAATATTCGTAGAAATGGTTGCAGAGATGATCAGGAAGCATTCAGCTCTGACTGATTGTTATTCCATTGGTTTAACAAGTGAATACCGAAACCTGAGCAAAACACATGATTCATCGCAGTCCTTCTGGTGTCTGTTATGCAAATTGGATAGTTTTTTGTTATTGTTGAATCGCAAACAAAAGCAAAATCGTGAGAATTGAGGTTGAAGTAATGTTGGCAGCTTCTTTAAAACTTCAATGTGGATTTAATGTTTGGACTTTTGAACTCTCCTAAATTCCTTGAAAATCTAATCCTGTGCACAGTTTTTTTTTTTTTTTTTTGAAAACCAGTTTGGTGAATGCTTCTGGTTACATTTATCAAGATAAGCCACAGACGAGGATGTCTGGAGTGTGCAAACAGAGGACAAATCATGTTCAGATCAATTCACTTGCCAAACTCCTTGGTTCTGCCTTTTAAGAGCACGTCTACCTATCTGACGAAGGCAGGACATTCTGAAAGCTTCGATCAAAGGTTCATTTATTTACCGCCATGTGTGATGTTTATTTATAACATTATCTGTCTGGCACAGTTTGGCTTCTTTATGTTGTTTCTAAAATGCAATTGATCACTTACAGTTAAGTTTTTAAAAATGAGGCTCAAAATTGTTTTGAGCTCTTGCCAGATTAGGATTAAGAAAAAAAAAAAACTCTTTCAATGCGGATTTTAATTTTATGATCTGTGGTGGGGGTTTATGTTTAAGCTTGTGCCAAGAACGCCTTCCAACTTTGGAGAATTGGAGAGCAAAATAAGTATTTTCTCAATTACTTTTTAATTGGAGATAAACATAAAGCTTTTCAGATTGATTGTCAGGAATAGCGTAAAACATGTTTGACATAAGGTTTTAGGTAAAATGTCAAAAACAAAAAAGGGAAGGGAAGTAAAGTTCTAGTTTAAAAGGTACTTCCATTCAATCAGCCACTTCTGTCTCGTTTCTGCCGGATGGAGACTAAAAGGTCAAATCTGAAAAAAAATGTTGTGTCTCTTTAAATCTACACAAACTAATCAACAAACTCATCAGTCAGGTAAATAAACAGTACATAAAATCGTAGCCGATATGGTGCATTAATGAGTATAGAACTAAACAAAACAACATTTTTATGTTTGATTTGTTTAGACCCTGGAATGAAATTGTACAAGTGTTTCTGCAGAGTCAGGGATTTAACAGTGTCAGCTGGGTTTTCGTAGATAAAACAAAGAAAACATGATAGCAATCTGCATAATAAAGAGATGTTGTCTACATTTTTCATAACCAGGATCAGGAAAAGCAGTTGTTGCGAATTGTTACTCATACTGTTTTAATGATTGTTGTCTTAGGGAAGAATCTTCTATCAGGCAGCAGCAATGCAGGGGGGAGAGTACGGGGAGCTCGGGGGGAGCCTCTCTGCCATTGCTTCCTTGAACGCCTCCTACTCCACGTCGCTGACGCTCCCTTCCCCGTACTTCCTGGTTCCACCCGCGGAGCGAAAAGCCGTTTCCGATGTCCGGCGCACCTTCTGCCTCTTCGTGACGTTCGACCTCCTCTTCATCACGCTCCTGTGGATTATAGAGCTAAATGTAAATGCTTTTTTAAAAATTCCTAGACATGTTTAATTAATTCTTCACCAACTGTTTTGATACTCTCTGGCTGTCCTTCAGGTCAGTGGTTCAATTTTGGATAATCTAAAAGATCAGGTTGTCAAATATAACTTCAAGACCTCCTTCTTCGACATAGTTGTAAGTGTCATATTGTGTTTTTTTGCTCGGTGTGAGTTATTGGAGTGCATGGATGTACATTTAGCCTGTGGGAACGTATTTGCAAGGTTAAGCTCTTGGTGACATCATGTGCTTTCCCGTTTGTCTTATTTATTTATTCTTATTCACCTCAGCTCCTTGCCTTGTTTCGTTTCCTCTGTCTACAAATCGGCTATGCAGCGTTTCGGCTGAAACACTGGTGGGTCATTGCGGTAAGTTGGCTCCTTGACACATTACAGCAGTAATGTGTTTAAAAGCAAGTAAAATGTCATATGTTCTCTGCTGGACATGAATAAGAGCTCAGTTCTTGTCCACAGATCTCAACTCTGGTGACCAGCGTCTTCCTCGTAGTGAAGGTCATCATATCGGAAGTGAGTGCTCTTCCTGATGCTGTGCCTTCACTTGTTTTTTTTAAGAAGCACACGCACGTCAGCTGAAACCTCTTCAGCTTTTTCCACTTCTGCTTTTCCCCTGTAAACGTACGACCCGTCTTTACATAGTTTTGAATTTACTGCAGGATACATTAAGTAAAGATCTACGCCGTCTCAATAAAGCACCAAGCCCTTTTCCCAAATACATTTGTATAGCACAATAAACCTCTTATCTTGACCTTTTAAAGAAGTAAACCAGACTGAAAAGGCATAATAAAAGTGAAAGTACGACGGCTTCTTTTCTCTGATTGTGCTCAGCTCTTGTCCAAAAATGCCTTCGGCTATGTTTTACCCATCACGTCGTTTGTGGTGGCGTGGTTGGAGACCTGGTTCCTTGACTTCAAAGTTCTCACTCAGGAAGCTGACAATGATAGAGGTGAGACGAAAGTGAAAGTGCTAGCGTTACAGCGACCGTACCGTTTCTCTATAACCGATTCCCTCCTCTGACCTCAGCCTACCTAGCGGCGGTGAACGCAGCCTGTGAACGAGCTCCTATGATTTACCCGCGACCCGTTTCAGACGGACAGTTCTACTCTCCACCGGAATCTGTCGCAGGTGATGCTCTAAATTTATAGACGTGCCATTCATCTTCGGATATACATTTATTTTCATTGACTTTTCCTCTGCAGACTCGGATGAAGATTTGGATGAGGAGGGTCTGGGACGCAAAGCTGTCACCTTCCAGGTACCCACATCAGCCCTGGTTATCTGTTTACTTTATTAATCTCCCTTCTGTCTTTAATTTCTCCATGTTTGGATCCCATTGCAGGAGAAGGAGTTTGTCAGACAAGGTCGAGAGGCCATGTCTGTGGTGGAGCAGATCCTCACCCAAGAGGAAAACTGGAAATTTGAGAAAAATAACGTAAGAACTTCACATCGGTTGCCTTTAAATGATTTTTTCTGGTAATAAACTCAACATTTAATCATTGTTCTGGTCGTTAAATAAACCCAGAACGGTTTACATAATCTTTTTTTTTTTTTATTAAGATAAATCATGAAAGATTTTTGTTGCTTTTTGGGCATCGGATAACGTCATAAAGCTTGATGGAACCAGTTTAGTCGGTTTTCAAACTGAGAGAGGAACCCACTTCCCGTCCTGCAACATTTTCTGCAAGTGATGCATTGAAATTATTTTAAGCTCAGATATGTTACACTGTTTTGAGTTACAAATGTCCTTCAAAGCCTTTAAGTCCAGAAAAGTGAAACTATTCTCTTTGCCAGACCAAATTACTTTAAAAGAAAGACATAAATTTTAGTTTGGTGACATCACAAGTTCCAATGAAGTCTTGAAAATTAAGAGTTTATATTTTATGTTGGATAAACCACTCCAAAATCGATTTATCTTTCTCTTTATAAATTGGTCAAACCAGATAACACAAAAGTAGTGAAGTGCCCCTTTATTATACTGCTAAATCTTGTATTTTATTTGAAGATCAACGTGAAAACCTAAACCCATAGCTAGTCTAATGTTTCTTACTTGGATAAGAAGAGTGTAACAAAAACTATTTGTAGAAAATGAAGAAAAACGTAAGAGAAACTTTGATCCTGACAGGATTTCTTTGTTTCGACAGGACATGGGAGACTCTGTCTACACTCTGGAAATTCCCTACCATGGAAAGACTTTTATATTAAAGGTACTTCAAATGTGAAAGTGTGTCATGAAGTCATATTTTGCTTCAATGACATGAAAAAGAGTATTTGGAAAAAAAAGTTTTCTGTGTTAGTATTTGAAGCAGTTGTATATAAAGTAGAATAAAATTTTAATACATTAAAACCCCTATAACGTATATGTGATGTATAAAAACCAACATAATTCGTTTTGCAATGATTCGCTTCATGATTTCTGCTTTAAACATTTTGTTTAGGGAACTTATCAAAACCACAACAGAAAAATTGCAGAACTTTAACTTTAGTTACATATAGCATCAGATTAAAAACCTTTAACTCTGCTCTTTAGATCTAATCATTTTTTAAAGCTGGACAGATTCCTCATGTCTTCAGGCTTTTTTATTTATAATTTTTTGACACAAAAATGCCTCAACCAACGGCAAATTTCTTTAATTTTTTTTAATAGATTTTAGGAAATGTTCTAATTGATTGTAAATTGAGCTAAATGAAAATGGCCGTTCTTCTGTAAAGTTTTACAGACAATCACTGCTAATCTGTGATTATTCAGATCAGCCTCTTTGATTTAAATCTCAAAGAGGACAACCTCACCAAACACTTAGTTTATTGGACCGTTTTGTTTCCATGCCGTTTGAAATCTTCTTCTTCTTGAGTTTTATTGGCGGTTGTCAACAAACTGCTAATAGCATTAAATAATATACTAGCCTATTAATAATTTTTTTTACATAGATTTGATGTTAAAGCTATTGGTCTTTAATTTTCTGGGTTTCGAGTTATCTTTTCCTGGTTTAGCTATTGGTACTATAATTGATTTCTTCCAATTCAACGATGATTTTCCCTCCCCCCAAATTTTATTATATAATTGCAATATTATATCTTTTGATTTTTCACTTAGTTGTCTTATCATTCTATACCAAATTTGATCTTTACCTGGTGCTGTATTTTTTTATCTCCTTAAGTGCATAATTCAATTTGGCGTTTGTAAACTCAATATTTAACAAATTATTTGTCTCTTCAACATTCTGCATCTTTATATTTAAGTTTTGTATTTTCTCTTCCCTCTCCACTAATATTATTTGAACTGTGAATTTTACTAAATGTTCTTGCCAGAATTTCAACTTTATCTTTTATTGTATTTATACTATCTATTTTTAATACAGGATTTTCAAACTCTCTCTTTATGCCATACATTCTTTTAATTATTTTCTAAATTTGCTCTATTTTTGTTTCTTTCCCTATTGTGTTATAAAAAATTCTCCAACATTCTCTTTTTGCATTCTTAATTATTTTTATTACCATTGCTTGCTTTCTTTTATAATCAATTAAATTCTTATAAATTGGATTACCTTTTTAGTACTTTAAATGCTTTTTTTCTTAATTTTATTGCTTCTTTACATTCATTTGTCCACCATGGTACCATTTTCTTATCATTTTTACACCTTACTTTCTTTATAGAATTATCTGCTGCTTCCATAATTATCTTACCATTTTTTTTCATTTACATCATTAACATCCATTCTCATATCTACTTTGTCTAAGTTTATCTCAATTACTGTATATTCCAGTAGTTTCCCTTTCCCTAATTTCCCTGATATTGTATCCCTTGCTTTATAAATATCCCACATCCTCCTCCAGTTCTTCTTACACTATCATATCCTTTGATGACAAAACCTAATGTTGTTTTTAACCATGTTTCCTGAACACAAATTATTTCTGGTTGTTCTTCAAGACTATAAATATAATCTTTAAGTTCTTGTCTATTAGCAATTAAACTTCTTGCATTCCACTGTAATATTAACATAAACTACTTTCACCAGATGGTCCTGGTCTTCCATTTACCTCCAACCTTTTGTTTATGTTCTCCCATGATCCCTCTTTAAACCCTAAAAACATTTCAGCTCCTCTCACTATTACTTTAATCTTTTCAGTTTTATGCTTGGCTTGGTCAGTGCAGATGATAACATATGCTACAAACAATATTAGTTTTTCTACTGATATTGTAACATTTTCTTCTGACTGTTCTTTGCTTTGCTGTGGATTTTGAGTCACTGTTTGTTCAACCTTTCTTGGTTCCTGTTCCTTCACATTTTAACTGCTTCTGCGTAGCTTATGTTTTTAGTCATTTTAATCTGCATAATTTCTTTTGCCTTCTTCCTTACTTCACATCCTCCATACGTAACCATGTTGCCCTCCACAGTTACATTTTTCTTGTATGTCTTCCTTACATTCATCAAACTTGTGATCTTCACCACATGTTGGACATCTATGCTGTCCTTTGCAAACTGCTGCTATGTGTCCATACCTTTGACACTTGAAACAACGAAGTGGTGGAAGGACATATGGTCTGACCTGAAAACTGAGATAACTTATTTTGATGTTTTGTGGTAACTTCTTTTCTTCAATTTGAGGATTGACAAACTTCCTACTTTTTCTCCGTTTATTGTTTTTGACAATAAATAACTCTTGCACCAACAATACTTCTCTTTATTTTATCAAGATCTTCATCTGAAGGGATCCCATAAATCACTCCTAATTTTTTTTTTTTCTCCCATCATTTTTTCCTCCAACACAGTTTTTTTTACATATATTGTCCACATTTAAAGCCTTATTCTTATGTTCTTCATTTTTACAAACTACCAATAGGTTTCCATCTCTCAAAATCTTTACCATTTCAACATCTCCAATCTTCTTTTTTATTTCTCTTGATACCACAATTGGGCTGATGTTATCCTGTTCTTCCTCGTTCTGAAGTCTTAATATTATTTTAAATTCCTCTCTCACAACTTTCCTCCGAACTATCCTTTCTTCTTCTGAGCTACTTCCTTCCAGTTCTCGTTTATTACTTTGAATATCAACAATTCCCCTTCCTTTATCAGTTTTATTTCTTTCACGTCCTCTCCCTCTTCCTCTCCCTACTGTTGTCCACCCCTCAAAATCCATGTCTTCCTCATTTCCTACCTCCATTTCCAACCGAACCATTCACATACCAGTTTATGCTCAAATCCGCCTTTTCAAACTCCCATGTATTTTGTGTTTTGTTTTTCCTGCCAAACTCTCTGCTTCCGCCTCCAACCTCGCCTTATGAAATCCCTTTAGTTTGCTCCTATTGAACAACAAGTAGTTTCTATCTCACTCTACACACCTGAGTAAAATAATCAGGTCTTTAGCAGGACGCTTCATCTAATTCAGGTGTGCTGGATCAGGGATCAATTTAAAATTTGTAGGACACCGGCCATCGAGGACTGGAGTTGCCACCCCTGGTCTAAGCCGTCATGTGCGACGAATGATGTCTAAGATGTCACTACTAACATTAACCTCCATATTCATGTTTGGAAGTGACTCGAACTGTTTCCTTAGCATGAATTTACAATACGGCAGTAAGTTAACTCTTCTGTGTCGTTGTTTTCTGCGTTTTTCTGCATTATTAACTGTAATCCTCATATTCTGTCCGGATTTCATCCACTCAGGGTTTGATGCAGTGTACCGCGGAGCTTGTCTATCAGGAGGTGATCCTGCAACCAGAGAAAATGGTTCAGTGGAACAAAACGGTTTCCGTCTGCCAGGTGACGAACTCCATTGCTTGATTTAAAAAGTTTTCCATTTTGCCGACGCGCAGAACTTGGGGCCTAATGCTGCCCGCTAACTTTTCACACAGGTCCTCCAGAGGATCGACGACAACACTCTGGTGACGTACGACGTTTCTGCTGGCGCAGCGGGAGGTGTCGTGTCTGCCAGGTACAGCAGGAAGGCAAAGATATGGCTTTGTCTTTTTATCTGTTTCGTTAATGAAGATTCCAGGTCCAAAACAAAGTTAATTGATTTATCAATGTTTTTTTTTTCATCGTTGTAGGGACTTTGTTAATGTTAGACGAGTCGAACGCAAACGAGACTGTTACATGTCTGCTGGCATTGCAACCAACCACGACGCCAAACCCCCGTTCGGTCGTTACATCAGGTTCGTCCGGGCATCTAGCCACAATTCCTGTAAATCTGAAACATAATTTCTGTTTAATTTGTGGTTTTCTTTAAACTTCTTTGTTGCCTTTTTTCTTTTTTTGACTTGTTCTAGAGGGGAAAACGGCCCAGGAGGATTTGTGGTTCTTAAATCCAGCAGTAACCCGTCTGTCTGCACCTTCATCTGGGTCCTCAATACAGATTTAAAGGTGAGGAAAATCAATACTAAAATCAATCTGTCTGTGCTTTTTTTTTTTTTTTTTTTTTTTTTTTTTTTTTTTTTTTTTTTTTTTTTTTTTTTTTTTATGAGCTGGGCTCCAAAAGTATTTCCTGTTTGGCTGCTTCCATACATGAAACCATGGTCATTAAAGTTTGGCTTTTTCTTATTTACTTACTTTGTTAAAGGGCTTGCAAAATAAGCAGTTTTATGTAACTGTGGGAAAATAATGTATGAACTAATCTCAAATCCTTATAAATATACATTATAGCTATAGATATATGTAAAAAAAAAAAACACTAAACTAAACAAAACCAACTCCTAATCTTTGATAACATTATGACAATTACGTTTACATTATGCATTCGGGCACTTTTGTCCAAAGCGAGTTTTGCAGTTTTTGAGGTATATTACCAAGAATCAAAGACTAATTTTTGTTCCTTATTTAGGGCCGTCTGCCTCGCTACCTCATCCACCAGAGCCTTGCTGCTACGATGTTTGAGTTCATGTCCCATTTACGCCAACGCATCACTGACCTTCGACCCACCCATCACCACCATCACCCATAAAGCCTAAAGAAAGGCCGCCTGGGAAGCAGAACTACTGTTATATATATATATTTTTTTTCCCGTCTTGGCTCCCATCACCAGCCTAAGAAGGGGAAGCATTGTGTCCCGTGAAGCTGCTGAGCCGATGGGATTTGCAACTGGCAGCGGAAAACCGAACTGACTTTATCTCTAGGAATAGAATACCACATTTCATATCAGAGAGATTCTGATGCACCAGATGATTATCCTTAAACTTTGATGCTCTGACTCTCCAATCGGACATAGGATTTGTTTCAAGTTGAGTTTCAGTGTTCACTTTTCTGACTAGAAAGGTGACTTATAAGATAAGATCTGAACAGAATAGAAGCAGCTGAGTCTTATCTTACAGAACACAATGCGTATTATAGATTTTCAGCTTTTTTTCTCTTTGTATCTTTTTTTTCTCTGTAATTTTCTCGCTCTGTTTACGTATAACAGCCATGTTCTCAGTAAACAGATTATTTAAAAGGAAACTATGCTGGATGAAGAGGACGCGCTTCTTCCTGCTCACCGCTTGGAGGCGACATATTTGATCCACATCGAGGAAAAGGGCTCTGTCTGTTTCACAGTGCAAAAATCTCTTGTGCCATGGGGTTTTAACCAGATTTTAGATTTCCACTCTATCTTAAAGCTGAATTCAGATAAAATGTCATCAGAATGTCCTTTTACTAGAGCTTCCTTCTGTGCCAATCACCTTGTGGCCTTGTTGGACGCAGAGGTAATTACTTGATTCTTCAATAATTTGAAATCACCATTTATTTCTTCGTGCTCATTAAACATGAATCTACGCTTTTATTTTTCCTTTACATAAGTAAGCAAAACAGCTTCTTCTCAAGCTAAAAAATATCCCCTTCAGTTTCCTCTGCACACAGGTGTTGGCACGCTGCTCCAAAACAATCACGGTCCAAAGATAAATACTAAAATGTGAGGAACAAAATGTGGTTTGTTGTACGATGACTGAAACTTCAGTTGGTAGAAGGAACAAATATGAGTGTATAACCTTCAGGGAGTTTACTTTTGTGCTGTTAATGACGTTCAGAATGCTGGGTAATGAAATTACCCACATAATTAATATTTTTTTGTTTAAGCTACTAACAGAAGGAATCATTGTCCAAGCTTAACAGTTGTGCCTTTATTGCAGTAAATATGGACACTGGATGTGTTCATTTAAAGCTGTTTAACTTCTTCCACAAAGGTCTAAACAATTGCATGAGAATCATGCTTGGAGTACTTATGTTTACTTATGTCAGTACTATGTTTCATGCTTGTCTGCAGCTCGTTTAAATATCAACCGTGTTAATCCAAAGCTATCACTACTGACCAACTTTTTTTACTGACTTGTAACGAGTGTCTTATGTCTAATAAAACATCCACACCTGACTCAAGCTGCCTTCTTTTTTTCCCTTTAACTCTGAAACACTGGTTTGAGTCAAAATGGGTCAAAAATTGTTGGGTTTTATCCTAACCCTGATACATTTGTTATGTATGATTTTTATTTTTTTTTATCAACAGTGCATTATTTTTCTGGTTAAAATCTGAATTTCCAGAAAGTTACTTGACATCAGAGCTTTTGCTTATTTATTTATATACTTATTTGGAGGATGTTCATAATTAAAGTTTACTTTTGTGCCTGGTGAACTATATATCTGTTGATTTGAATCATAATCTTCCTATGCTTGGACAGGAAGAATATTGAAAGACTGGATTTTGACTAATTTTCTTGTAATGTTAAGTTACATCAAAGATTGGAGAAGTGAATGCTGCATTGACTTTAGTGTTGATTATTTAAACTGATTTGTTTACTACGTATGAATGATTGGAATGAAATAATTTTATTGTAAAGTTCCTTGAGAGGACGTGTTGTAAACTGGCGATTCTGTATATCAACAAACTGAACTGAATATCCCTCGCATCATAATGCGATATCTAGGTGCTAGAAACATTTTATTTATTGATAACTTTTGTTTTTGTTTTTCAGAGACATTCAGGAATGTTTTCTTTGAAAAAGATTTTTTTCTGCAGCCACTTATTTCTGTAGTCGACTCAGAATAAGTGGGTTCTGGTATCAGATCTGGCCCTTCCTGTGTGGGGCTCAGACGTTTTCGTCAGGAGAAAGCATGGACTCTTACTGAGTACTCGTCTATTGCCACCATTCAAAATAATGCAAGTAAAATCAATGAGCTACCCTGTACACCCCTTAGTTGTGAATTGTGCAAAACGAATGGAACATTTTTAATTCTTGTTTAGATCAATGGAAAATTGATGCCAATTCTGAAAATTGGCATTTATTTCTATATCAGTGTTCAAAATGCAGGAAATCCATTCGGTTCAGTTCAAATATAGAATCTCCTTATATTCAAAGACACTATTGTCTGCACTGCATTCTGACATTGTTTACTTTCTGAACAATACGACCTTGTGACTTGAGGCCCATGCATTACAGGCTTACTGTTGCATTAATGCAATGGCAAATCTGGTGATGTTATGAAGAGTCTATGCCATGTTATCACGTTGGGTCTAAATACCTGCAGTGACTTTTGCAAGCCCAGGGTACACCGAGGTGAAAAGAAGACAATCTGAATAATATGTCCTTTAAAAAACCGTATTAACAGGCACTTGAACTGAACATAATAAAACCACAGTGGTAGACACAATACAGTATGTACAATTACTGCTGTGGAAAAGATGTGTTTTCCTCAGGGCAAAACACAATTCATAGGACAGGACACGAACAAGCTCACATGATTATGCAGTGACTGTGTTCTGAGGTTATGGGTGTGTGAATATTTTTTTTTTTTTCCCCCTTAATGACGAGAGCAAAAAACTTCTTTAGTGCTCTTATTGTCCTCTATGTGAAGCTGATAAGCAGCACCAGTCGTCAGGATGCCATCTCCCTGAGCTTCTGCAGCCAAACATCTGACCCAGAGTGGAGCCGCAAAATCGTGGAAAATGGGAGGCTAAAAATTAGGTAGAGATTGGAGATGAGTAAATATTTTTAACTTTTTTGAATTTGTTTTCAATGTCTTGTCTATTTTGCATCCAGTAAGAGAGCTCAGATTTGCAATATTCACTGAACGAGAGAACACAATGGTTGCTGAAGCTGCCTGTATTTCTTGCTAAGCCATTGTTTTTTTCTTTTTCTTTTCTGAAATATTACCTTTTTATCAGGTAATCTTGGTTAAAAACAAAACAAAATCATCTTTCCAGAGCATCCACAGGTGACACGGAGTTGCAGAAGTGTCATTTGCTGTTTCAAAGAAGCAAAAGAGCAACGTCTTTTAACGAAGGTCAAGTAGATCGTTCACCTGAAGCTTGTGACATAGAGCGGACGTGCAACCAGTTTATAATTGTTCCCTTTTAGATGGGTTCAGCTTTTAAGAGGTTCTGCATGCAGTTTTGCTGCTGCTGCTGTGCTGCAGATGAGGAGGATGAGGAGGAAAAGCAACCCCTTCTAACGTAAGATAACCTCTCACACTCCTGCACGTCTCAACCATGACAAGTGTGTTAATGTCAGTGAACGAGTTGTGTTGTGTTGTGTTTCCCCAACAACACAGTCCAGATCCACTGGATTATTTTACACGAGAGGTCCAGAAGCGCAGAGATGAGGAGACCAACCTGTGGAGTGAACCGGGAGACCCCAGCCACTCGGAGAGGGACGATGACCGAACTCTTTATACCCTGCTTCAGGCCAGGAATAAGACTCGCATCGGATCCACGGTAGGTAGAGGAGGGTAAAAACAAACAACAGAGATTACAAACAAGTAAAAATAGCTGACAGATATCTTTTTTTATGTGCTGCTTTTTTGCCACACTTACATTTTTCAGGTGTTGAACAAATTATAGTATAAAAAAAACGCAGAGCAAATTAGAAAAAAAAAGCAATTTAAAGTTTAGCTCAGGATCAAGAAACTTGACAAACAGTACCTGTCTGACAACATGAAGAAGACTTAAGACATAAAATAACAAAACTTTATGTCCTGATCTAATGACATTTTAGCATATTTTTTTACAACTATCCAAGAGTGACTCCCAAACAAAATCCCTTCAAGATCTTCTCCAACTTATAAAGGACTCAAAACAACAATTTAAGCACTTGAGGCCTCACTCGCTCCACTGTTCAAAATTCAGCTAAAGAAATAAAAAACATCATCTTAACAGGCAAGCATGGTGGTATAATTATGATGGCCTGAAGCTCATATGCTGCTTCAGGACCTGGATGACTTCTCTTTTGGAAACTTGGATTGTGTTCTTTAGTAAAAAACTCTTTCTCGCAGGGCTATCGTCGCCTGAGTGTGGACATTGAAGCCATGAGAGACACACGCAGAGAAGTCAGGGACAAATGGCAAACCATACTGGAAAACCTGGGTAAAACTAAAAGAGGCAGTTACGAGGAGCATCGTTAGCAGAACACTGCCGCCTTTGTTGAGGCTGTTTATGTTTTTGTTCCAGGTTTCATGGCTGAGGCAGACTCACTGCTGACAGTATCTGCTGGTGCCTCAGCTGACCGTATGCGTAACGCCCCGGCTGCACGTGCAATGCTCCACACGTTGAACACCGAGACCTCCATCTTCAGCGGCAACGAGCCACCACCTGAAAGATATCTGTTCATCCTGGTCAGAGAGTTTTACATGTTTGTTTAACCTAAATCGAAATTAGCCGTTCCGGTTGGCTAATGTGAACTGCTTATTTTGGCCAGTTCGAGCTCATTGGAGGGTTTTACCACCCTGTAAGAACTTTAAACTAAAAATCAAAGTGTTGTTTTTTGCAAACTCTACTTAAGAAATATTACAACTATCTACAGTTTAGATTGGGCGGGTATTTTAAAAGAGGCGTATTATTTTAACAGGACATATTGAACTTAATCTCTCTGTGTGATGCTGAGAATGCAAAATGTCTCCAGTCATAGTAAGTATGTAAAATTCTGTATTTCTAATCAGGAAGATGAGTTTCTCACTAAATTATATTCTAACAGAAACACATAAATGCTTTGCATAATCTGCAATAAGGTTTTCAAGATTTGAAGTATTTAAGGATCAAACTTTAATCTTAGCCCCTCTTTGACTATAGCTATTACTTCCAAGCTGATTCTTTAGATATTCCCTTCTTAGAAACCCCGTTGAACCATCTGTTTTACACAATAGCATAACATTTTGGATATTGAGCGTGAGTTGTGCCTTAGCAGCAAGTAGTTCACCATTCTCTCTCTTCATTACTGCAGGATCGCCTCCTGTATCTCGACATAGGTGAAGATTTCTTGGCCAAGGCAAAGCGGTTTTACCCTCCAAATGAAGACTCAGACGAGGAGACGCCGGGCCTGGCCATAAACCTGCCCCTGCTGCTGGCCAGGGTCCAGGCCATGAATGGACGCGGCAATGCTGACAACCAAGAGGAGGACGATAGTGAAAAAGATGATTAAAATTGTTTTAATGAGTTCTGCTGTAATGACAGACAGAAGCCAGGGGGCAGTAGTCATCAATCCTGTTTGCCCTCAGGTGTCAGAAGCCTCAAATTGACTTTTTTGCTGGTGCAAGCTGAAAATCGTTTCCTTCGTTTAACCCTAACTAACTTCAAGGTTTTTGTTTTTTTTGTGTCTTAAATTAAAATTAAGTAGGGACTCTCACAGATTGTCAGTAAAAATAAGCTAATTGTGAGTCTCTTTCTTCCTTCCAAGGAGTTCAAAGCTTGTTTGTTGTTCATATGCTGTGAACCTTCAGTGTAGCAATGATTTTATTATTTTTTCCCCCAGCAGAGCCTCTTTCTGTTTTGTCCTGTGATTATTAGTACTTCTAGTCAATCACATGATTTGTGCAAATACTGAATAAATAGCCTAATGTCACAATTAGCTTTTTTTTTTCAAGAATTAATTTCTTTTCATTTGATCAAGATTTGTCTGAAGTCTGTCAGTTATAGATTAATTTGGAAAAAGAAAAGATTATGTAGTCAGTACTGTATGTTAAACCTGTTCAATTGGTTATGTGTGCAAGTGAGACATCAGGGGATGTGTGTGAGAAGGGATTTTTCCTTCCAACAAGCTGTGGAAAATGTGAATTGATGTATGTGTTTGTTCAGGAGGAAATAAAAGTCTCTGCTTAAAGCATCTTGATTTTGCAGAGTCACATGTTAGTTTTCTGGTCTAACTTTAGGGTTTAGTCTGAAATAATTATATTTTTTGTGAGAAGCAACATGACAATACTGCTATTCACTCCCTTGAACATTTTAATGTTTCGGCTAATTGCTTTAGGACCTGACATTAAAAAAATATTTATAAATACATTTCATGCCTTAGACAAACAACACAGAACAGGATATCAAACTTTTTTTCAGAAGCATTTTTATCTAAAACCTGTGAATAAAATCGAACATAATTAATTATCTTTGCAAGTAAACCGAGTATCCAAGTGTTTAAATGCAACATCATTGGTCTTATAGAGAGGAAGCCATGTGGTGATCATGATCCTAAAATAAGCACTAATGAAAATCCAAATAAAAACGTGTTATTTTGTGGATGCACTGTAGAAAAATGTCAAAAGCACTTTTAAAAGTCATTTTTCATTATACCTCAGGTTTCTTGCAGCCTCACATGGCCCCGGCAGTCCTGTTCTATCGGCCGGTTCTGTCCTGCTTTGATCCAGTGTAGTTTGACATGTGACCATCCCTCTGGGGCTCAGACTGGGTTGCAATCGGCATGGCGACTAAAGAGCTGTTTTGTTTGTTTATCAGCTGGTTGTTGTTACATAAGAGGGACACTCCAGAGAGAGGCACCTGTTTGAACACAGCAGCAGGCCTGATGGGTATTGATAGAAAGCTGGACTGGAAACGCTGCATGCAGGAGTCGGTGTGAAGTTAACTTTCTGAAGAGTTATCTCTCCATTAAGCCAGCACTTTATGTCAGGGTATCGTGTGCTGGAGGTCACTTGCTGTCTTTCCAAACTCATCCCTCGGTCACAACAACGTTGAATGTACTATAGCAATATTTCTGCTTCGGCCCGAACTTGCTCCTCACTCCCACTGGCTGTCGTCTTGTCGGTGATGGTTCATTTAAATGTCACAGCATAAGCAGTGGCAGGGATGTTACACAACACAAAGTTCCGCCTCGCTGAGCCCAGACTGCTGTGGCGGCAGGGTCCAGGATCTTTCGGGTTTATTTTGTTTTAGCTAACCTTTACCGAGACTCCCCGACACTCATGTCATTAGCATAGGATGACTCACACGAGAGAGACAAAGGCCATCTGATGTCCTGAAGATTCAGTTTTTGGGCATACATGACATTAAGGAGCACAATTTAGAAGGAAGCTTTTGACTGAACTTTTAAATTGTTCACTGTCAGATGACTGATAAGATTATCAGTCCTGAAAGGTTGTAGATTAACTACTTTAACTGAATTTTGGATACTTTTGCAAAATAAGATAAACTTAATCTTGTCATTGTTTTTTTAATTTTATTTTCCCTTTAAATTCTGATTTAACATGTTACACAATGCATGAAAAGAAAACAGAGGATCCTCAGAATAAAGTTTGCTGCTGCCCAATGAGATTTTAAAATATTAATTTATACTTTCAGTCAGATTATGCATAGTGAAAAACCTTTAAGGTTATTGTTTAAGCACACTGGTATCTTTAATATTCTGCAATAGTGTTGCTCAAGATGCCGGCATGTTGGAGTAGCTCTGTTATGTTTAAAAAATAACTTTCATTCCTCAGCTTCTGGCAGAAATAATAGATCACAGCAGTAATAAGGAGATAGAAATAAATACTAGTTTCAGGATCTGTGAGAGAGAATGGGAATGTGAATACTGGTGCACATGCTGTTGTAACACTGAAACTGGCCAGTACTGCGCCCCTCATCATGAATGACTGATTCATGGTCAGCTTTATTATAAGTCATGACCTTAGACTAAGCAGAAGACACCCATTATAATGCTAAACCTTGTCCGAATGAAATATTTTTTTTAAAGAACCAAGAGACAAGCAACACTTTGCCTGGGAGGATCACATTTTTCTGTTGGCTTGTAGCCTCCATGTGATCAACCTGAGGGAACTCAAGTCATTTTGCTGATGAGACGCGCTGTGGGATTTTCCTTCCTGGTTCTGTTACCTCCATGACCCGACCTCAGATAAGTACACGAGAAGATGAATCAACAGAACCATACATGTTGTCTTTGAAATTAATTCTAAATTTAAAAAAAATTAAGACAGCAAACCCCAACCCTGAGATATATATTTTTTAAATCTTCAGAGCCCAGGTTAGTGGAATTTGATTCAAGGTAACTGGTAAGCAAAGTTTACCAGCATGACCATTTCCTGTGTTTAAAACAAAACAAAACCCAATGGACATTTCTGATGAGCTTTCAACATGTTCTAATTTGCTAACATAAAATAATTGTCATGTTTTAGCAGAGTTAGATGCCCTAACTAAGTCAGCAGTAAAACCTAAAGTGTTTATCTGTGTTAGACACTTGCTGTTGCACTTCACTCTGGCTGTTTTTTAAAGGTGGTGAAAACGGGTCACGAGGGGTTTGGGGTAATAGATCACGGCTTGTGTTTGAAGCAACAAAGAAAAAGGGGGCAGGTTAAAAGTGGCTAAGGTCTCAGGGGTCACGAGGGGTCACGAGGGGTCCAGTAACAGTTGTCGTGTGCGACGCTTAAAACTCAAAGGGGATCTATAGATGCAAGCAGTCCTGGTAGTTTTCCACACCATTTTGCTGTACAAGCAAGATATTTATTTAGGTGCAAACATTCCACTGGAAAGCTGAGATTGTTGTTTGACTAACTCAGCGCTTAAGAGGATAAAAATTGTAGAAATACAAACAAGAAATGATACAACAGCACTATCAATACTTTTCCAAGGGTGAATTGAATATTTCTTTCTAGAAAGCCTTCAGTCAGTTAATTCCTAACGTTGCACAAATTGATTGTTTGTGAGAAACCAATTTTTCACCCCCAAAATGTATTATACTTATTGTTATAAGCTAAATTTGCACACATAAATAAGTGATGCGGTTGAAATCATTTTAAGAAAGGCACCTGTAACTACTGATTTTTTTGTTGTTTAGGCTCAGGCGATTGAGAGATTTTGTCATGCATGCATTTTACCAACCTTTTTGTACCATTATTGTGGTTTATTTCACTTGGTTGACCTCCAAGTACACCACAAGCTTTTTCTTCTTATAAAATTGTCATTTTACCCACATAGACAATTAGAGAGATACTTTTCATGCTTGCTAACAATTAATTCTGCTGTAAAGTCTTCTGAGACCTGAGAAATGAAAAACCATCCACTAAACCACGTGTGCATAACATACAAAGTAAAAGCTGCAAAATAGTATGAAACACAAGTACAATAAAAGAATGAAGAAAATAATCAAATGATAATTGTACATATGAACCCTATTAAAACAGCTTGCTGTGTTACTTTGGTGATGTCTTGGAAAGAAATGTCAACTCCGACTTATATCATTTGAGCAGAAGCCAAGAATCTATTTAGGGAAATTGACTAAAATCCAGGAACTGGTTATTTTTCAATTGAGTCAAAGTTACTGAAAATATTTACTCACAGATATTTCTGTAAGGTTTATTTTATTAAAACACACAGTTTGTTTTCTTTTTATACTAAGACATTCACACTTTAAATCACTATTGCTAAGCAAATCGTAGAGGTTATTGCCTATTTTTATTTCAAGGATTTTGTATGTCTGCTCAATGTTTGGTTCACATTAAAGCACGGAAAAGTTTCTGTCACTGCAGTAACCGATGAGATGTCAACATGAAACAACCTTGTTTGGAGGCTTACCAGGTTTCCCAAATGTCAAGCATGTTGCAGGGCTATTACGAATGAACATATTACCCCAGGGGATGCAGAAAGGGTCTCAACTGACAGATCAGTTGCAAAGAGAATGAATAAATAATGAAAAACCGAAGGGGGATTTGTCTTTCATGCTTACAATAAATGTTTGAAGCTTACATTGATTTAAACAAAATAAAGAACTAAGGTAATTTTACTTTCTAACATGTGGAACTTGAAAGAGTTTAAAGTATTTGCTAATTAATTGATCAACTGGATCTTTTAGTATGATGATCATGCTTGACGCTGTGTATGTCTTATATGATATCTCCAGTGGGATGATCTCAGAGCCACATGTGGGTGAATGAGTCAGAGATGGTTGACTGGTAGTAACATCACACCGGCCGATGACTGTCAGAGATGAGTCGGTGTAGATATGTGGGTACGTGAATGTATTTCACAGACCGTAACCTGAGTTCATAACAGCTTATGTGATTTTCTGTCACTGTGATAATGAATCACAGGCGGGGGGGCTTTCTCTGACAACTAACGAGGTGAAGAGGGGGTTACGTTGATGTGACGTCCAGCTCCAGCATAAGATCCCCATAACCTCTTATGAGGATAAACCACCAGAATGGGTAACTTGAACTTTTCATTTATTTTTAAATAAACATATTTTCAAGCCATATTGCCAGAATATTCTTAAAAAATAACTTGTGTCCCTGTGGACTGAATCTGTCCACAAGTTATTTAACCTCTGTTCATATTTTCCTCTCTGTAATCACAAGTGATGAGGAAAGAGTTGGTCCAA
>JAVLVB010000466.1:310382-327845 GCA_032876305.1 Orestias chungarensis
TATATATATATACCTAAAGTGAATGTTTCTATTGAATCTGACCCAAGCTTTTATCTGGCATCAACAGTCAGACCATGGACTTGACTGATGACTCCCGCAGAGAGACCTTGTCCCGGCAGTGGCAGTGTCGCTCTCTGATTCAGAACTGCCCTTCTGGAGTGTTCCGGGTGGGCACTTTGGATAGAGGGGTGAGGGAGCACCAGCTGCTGCCTAAGAGAAACACACTTCCCCTACCCATCTTTACCCCTGCTGAGCTGGGCGTCAGGCTCGGACGTGGGGCTCCACACACAGAGCAGGACTTCCAGCCCTTCCCTACCCCAGACGGAGTCTGTGCGACCAAGAGGAGCGTAGAAGAGATCACCAGGGACCTGCCACCCGTCAAGCCAATCCGCATGGAGTTTGCCAAGGCACCCAAAGCACTTGGTCGCTCCATGTCCCAGGAAGCCCAAAGAGGCTGAAGGAGAACTCACAAAAGAAGAACAGGGGATGTTAGGGAGAGACAGATGGGCTAACCAAAGGAATAGAGATTTTGGTGACCAGAACAGGTTGGAAGAGATTATATCAAGATGTACATATGTAAACCCAAGGCTTGTAAAATCTAGAGAGTACTTTAGAATATTAGTACCACTAACGTCACATTTGATCAAAGGTGAAATTAGGTGTTCATTGGAGTTACATGTGTTGATATGAAGGTATTTGGGTTGTGATAGGTTATGAGGTGTTGTTGCCTGCACCAAAGTCTGATTAATGTCTCTACTGGCCAGCTGTGTACACCCTAAACACTGATATTCAGTGTGATATTTGCACTTTGCACTTTTGTTCTGAAAAGTGCAAATTCAATGAATAGTTAAACAAACAATGGATTAAGCTTTTTTTTTATCTGGTAAAAGACAGAAACTGATGAAGGGAGGAAATATTCATGTACAAAGAGGAGGCATGTGATGGAAAGAGGAAGGATAAGAGGTGTGAGGAGGGAGGAAACATGTCAATGAGAGTTGGTTTCCCTCCAGGAATCCAGAGGCGTCTGCCAGCATTTGATCTGAGTGGAGAGAAGAGAATGTACTGGCATGGTTGCTCATCGTTGAGGTAGATAAGATCATGTTCAATCAAAACAAGCTGGAAAATCATGATAGTTACTCTTTATTGTCTGATCTGCTTTCTTAGTTGGGTTGGAGCTCTTTTGAATTTCTAATAGATGATCAGTCACAGTTTGAAGTAAGTTTGGATGTGGAGATAAATATTGACATTGTGTTGTGTTTTTATTTGTTTTCTTAGAGATGTATTATTTTTAATATCTAAAACTTAAAGCTTGTTTTTTTTCTGTACAGAAAAAAAAATAAAACAAAAAATAAAGTACTTTGTTGTTGTGTATGTTTTTCCCCTCGACAATTTTAATCAGGACTTACAACAAAAGCTATAATAACGGATTAAAAGTTTGGTCTTGGTAGTTTTGGTAACTAGTAAACACCAGAAGAAGGAGCGAGAGAATCGTTTGGAAATTGTTCCTCACAATTTGGTAGAATTGGCTGTTAAACAAAATGAGTTGGATCAATTTATTTGGATATATTATCAAAGCTTCTTTGATTCATCCAATATTTTACATAATAAATATAAAAAAACTATTTCCTAAAAGTTACTGAAGTATGAAGGTAGTTTATAACTTTTTTGGTCATACGATTTGATGTGTAAGGGTTATTCCCAATATGGAAAACCCATTTGCTCCCGAGTTCAACTAGTGTTTTAATATTTTTTCTTTGTTGATCTTCTCTAATAATTTCATCTATTTTTTAAAGCGCACAGGTCACACAAATACCATGGTACCACTGCTGTTTTGAATTCACAGTAAAAGACAACAAAGCCAAGACATCAACATCAACGCCTTTCTGAATTGTTTAAATTCATTGTTATTTTTTTGTGTTTAAACTTCTGACCTTGTAAAAAACAAAAAATAATGATTTATATTTATAAAGGTATCCCTGCCTGTTTTTTTTAACAAAGAGAGACGATTTACAATCAATATTATTTTAAAACTTCCTTACTAACTTTTTAAAAAAGACTGATAGAGACCGAGTGTATAATGTTTTCTTTGGCTGGAACAGGAAAGCAGTCCTGCCGCTTATTGACAGATGGTCAGCTGGCTGAAATAAAGCCTCCATTTCTTGTGAGCATTTAAAAAATATATATACAGTGGTTAAAAATATGGACATTTATGTTTGAAAAACTGAGGAGCGCTATTCAGTATATTATCATTATTTTTTTAATTTTATTATTTAAGGGTAAAGCTGTTTTAAAAAGGGTGACATACCTCCAATGCTAGCAACCACAGGCTGTACATTAGTATACAGCCATAATAATGGGAAACACATATAAAGCTCTCCACAGTATCTTCTTTCATTACACTATAGACGTATTTGCAAGGTTTAAAGATCATAATTTTATGTTAATACATCAACAGCATAAATATTTTTTTCTGTTTAATTTAAAACAATCAAACCATGTTATACATGTTTGAGTTTGAAGTCTTAATAGATTTGTACCAGAACATCAACCACACTGAACAAATGAATGTTTAAAGTTAAAAGGTGATGAATAAACAGAATTTTGTTGTATAATCAGACAATCAAACAAATGACAAAAACATAACATTAGTTATCTGAAAATTTGATGATGAAAAAGAGGAATGACTTCAAACAAGATTTTCATCCAGAATATCAAAATCCCTACGCTTCATTAACTTTTCATCTCTGCCTTTAACATCAGTGCTTTTATGATCAGCAACGCTTATTTGTCTATTTTATCTCTTCTAAATCTCATCACTCCTTTGACACTGGTTGTTTCTCTGTGAGGGACAACGTATGGTGTTTCAATTTGATATTAATAGCAACCCTGAAGACTGCATGTTGGCTGTATCCACCCACTAGAGCTCTTAATCCTAGTGTTTTATCAGAGATTTAGACATGCTGCCTTCACTCCCTATCTTTAAATGTACCCTCCCACTCCCCTGAGGGTTAAAATACTTCTCTCCCTACTCTGTGTTGTCACTTAACCATCCAGCCTTTGAACTGCAAATCAGCCCTGAAACTATTTCCAGTTTATGCTTAGAAATGCTGCAATCATCTGTTGTCACAGACAGGCTGACTTGCTGCAGCTGTGCCAGCAGCATTGTACTCGTTGGGTCAACAAAGTCAGCTGTGTTGCTACAAGTAAATTGGAAGTCTTGGGCCATCTTTGACAGCGCCGATGGGGAATGTTGTAAGGGCTGGCTTTGGTGTTGTTTGAAAACAGAAATACAGGTTATGCCAGTGAATTAAACACCACTAGATCGATTTACCTAGTACATCAGTTTGGCATCAAAAGTAGCTTTGGGTCCATGACACTATTTAAACACAGTTTGTGTCAGATTGGATTTGTTATTCCACGTGTAAAACGATCTGCTGCCCTCTACTGGACAATTTGACTTTTACAAGCTAATGTAGAAAACATGCTATTTGGAGATATTTGCTTATTTGCTTATTATATCAACTAAAACAGAACAAGTATGTATATAAAAAAGGAGATTGAGAATAATGTAGTCTGTTTTACAGCAGCTATAATCTAAGAAAAAGTCGCCCACCCCATGCTGAATTTATAGCAAAGAAAAAGAGCCACATGACTGAAAATACAATAATTTGCATTAAAAAAAATGAAAATGAACATCTCTTAGATTATGTTCTTGAGATGACCGACTTCTCCAATTTTCTGCTTTATTTTGTTTACAGAGTTATTACACTTATTATTACTAACTGCACAGATGCGTTTCCCATAACAGCTTAATTGGCATTTTTACCATAAAACCTTTTTACGAGAACCACCTAAGCAAAATATGTAAGCATATCTCATGAGTAAGTGAGTGAGAAATGCAATTAAACAGTTAGGGATTGTATTGTTGCCTGGTCTAATAACAGTGCATGCTACCAGTTATTTTTATAGAAACAAATATTTCTATAATGAATGTTAAAAGTCTTTGTGGCAATCGTTTTAAGATGTAATTCCCCTTTAAACTAAAATACATACAAGAGTTAGACATTTGGCAAAGATGCTAAAAATTTGTCTTAAAATCTTAAATTAACTCGTTAAAAAGCTCGAACCGTTTTTTTTACCCCTTTCAGAACAATAGACTTACTTTTTTATTTGACAACCACTGCATCAGCTGTACAGTGATGATCTGTCACAACAAATGCAATGGCTAGAACTCTGATCATCTGTCCATTTTTTACAGCAAAGTGGTAGATTTGTTGAAGTTTTAATAATTAATGTAGTTTGGTGCAGAAACCCTGCTTAATTGGGCGCATACAGGACAGGCTTGAAACAGTGATGCGCTACACTGGTGGGTACATCACTACTAGAGCGACAGCTAGGCTGTACAAACTGTGATAAAAGATTTTCTGTCCTTACCAATGATGGGAAAACCCCAGTCCCCTGATGCTACCATGGGCATGTTTGTAAGATGTCATATCTTTGCATCCTAAAAGGATTTAGCTGACCTTGATCCAGTTAGTCTTTGTTTTTCACGCAGGAGTAACTAAGTCTTCAACATAATGAGGTCTTGCACACCAGAAATCGGAGAAAGTTAAAACTCTATAATTTCCCCCCACATTATTATTGGTAATGATTAAATACTAAAATGCTGTGCAAATCTTATAAGGATTATATTAGATTAGATTAAGATGTTGCCAGACAGAAGAAAATCTTCCCTTTGGTTCCATCCCAAGGCACTAAAATACATTTCAAATAAACTTACAATACAATAAGAAAAACAACAACAAAATTTAACCTAAAAAACAAAATTTTAGAGGGGAACCATGAGTATTTTCAAATGAGGATTGTAACGGCACCACCTGCATCATCAACACAAGCTTTGACACATGCTTTATACTAATCCTCCCAAAAAAACTCAACATACACTTCGAACCCTCTGCTCAAAACTCCACATAACTAGTTCACAGGCGTCGTAACAACTGCAAGATAAACACACACATTAAAACACACATTTCTCACAATGTAAGGCTGCTCTAATAGTTTTATCTGTTTCAACAGCTTGCTACTCTAACCTCCACCCTGAAGCCAGCTCCAGGTGATTAACCCGCCTTGTGTGCGTCGGAGCTGGACATTGTGAGGTGCCAAGATCGATTTTCTTACCCCCCTGAGACTCAATGTTTGTTCGGCAGTGACTCACAGTGCTTAATAATTTATTTCCTTCCCAACAATATAAATAGGCTTTGTGCCTCGGATATAGGTCAGTCTGAATTGCCAGCTACACTCCCAGTGGCATTTAAAAACTCATTTTAAACATGTAGTTAACCGTAGCTATTCTAGTCACATCCGTATTTGTTGATTTTGTATAAGCGAGACAAAAGTTAATTCGATTTCAACTTTTTTATCCCATTTAAACAAAACTGTCTTTGACAACGTGATTAAAATCACAGCTTACATTTGCCTTAAAAAATGTGTCAGGATAACATGAGAAAAACTGGAAAGATTTTACCATATTTATTCCATAACACATCCAAGATATGAGGTATAATGTGAATGTGGCATGCTTACAAATCCCACAGTATGCACAACTGGTTTGCTGTGACATCCTTAAAACTTTTTGCTAATGTCTGCCGACAATCTCCACTCTTGAAATATCCGTGTCATTCAAGACACTTTGTTAAATGCTACTTTTTGAAAACGTGACGAATCAACTCAAACAACAATTTATTAAAAACCTCCCCGAAACAGAACTCATGTTTGCATGTTGATACAGTTGTTCTTGCTGCTGAGTGTACCATTAATAAAATAACTGAGCCCCTGCAAACAAGCTGGCTGTGTGACAAGCAGGCAGAAACTGCTGTTAGTGTGAAATCCCGAGGTTTAGTTTTGTGCATGGTGACAGTTTGCCATTCTCCTCTTGATGGGACCAGTGGGCCGTAATTGAAGTAGCAGAAATGCGAATCATGACGGTCGCTGGGAGATGTTGCAGGACACCTGGAGAGAAGCAGTCGGACGGTAATGAGGATCTCTGCCTGCGGGAGCAGAGAGAGTAAAGGTAAAATGTAAAAATCATTTTATATGAGAAGTGGATTTTCACTCTAGGAAGCAAGGAATGAATGAAGAATTGTCTACCTTAAGAATAAAGTATTAAAAACATAACTGGTTTTCTTGGGAGACCTCATTTACAGCTATCACAAGGATTGAGAGTTTTAATTCTGGCTGAACTTTAATAAAAATCTTTACAACCTTAAATCAGGATAAACATGGTGAATGGTCTGCATTTGTACAGTGGTTATTCATATCAGCACCACCGGGCTCTCTGACCTCCAGCAATAGGAAAGAAAGGTCAAAATATGACCCCAAGGACACAAAAACACACACACAAAAAAACGATAATGCAAGTTTTAAACAAGCCACAGGAAGAATAACTTCCTACTGAGCCGGCGTTGCCCCGTATCTTCCATCCTCACTATACGTGCCAGTTTCAGCTAAAATTACTTACAAGACACTCAGCGTGTGATTCTACACCCGTTTACTGAAGTACTGAAACAAACAGTTTCTTCAAAGCGAGAGTCCAAAAATACAACCGTCTGCACACACATATTGCGCACACGTTCACCCACACAACAACAAACACACTCTGCCTCCATCTGTGATCACTACGTTGACCCCCACGCACGACTTGTTTGTTAATTAAACTCACTTTGGGAGCCAAAAACTGGATGAGTTGATTAAATGAAATAAAAATGCTGTGACTATAATAATAATAATTTTAAAAAAAACATCAACCCACTACAACATTCTTTAAAGCCTTGTGAATTATAGTGGATGCAATTAGTTTTTTAAGATACGGATAATGAAGAAAATTGTAAAAAAAACAAACCAAAAAAATGTCAGGAGGGATGTAATAAAGTTAAAAAAAGGAATGCATCAAACTTTAGAAAAATGTGGCCTTAAATTTTAAAGCACAAATTGTGGCTATAAAAACATTAACAAAATTTGAACGATGTTTGTGCTTAATCATCACACATGAAGAGAAACACGGCAATGTGTTGAGATGTCTGCAGGTGTTTAACTGAGCGACGCTGGATTCGTTTTCACCTCCCTAGGCTCGGGGATGTTGTGCCGCTGATGTGATCTCTGCAGGAGGCCGACGCCTGCTGGGTGAAACTAGCGGTTGGAAATGTCCTCAGCCTGTTGAAAGTTTTCTCTTACAGCGGTTTAATGGGCTTGCTTCCAAAAACAGTTCATAAGAGTTTGTTGGAGGTCAAAATTACCATCTGGCACCCTTGGGTTTAATAGCTGATTTTAGTTTCTAGATTTGAGTTAACACAACTATTAAACTTTTTTGTCAAGGCTGGGGATTACTTGGTTTGATAAATAGCATGTTTGCATCTATTAAAATACAATTGTTTTATTAAACAGGAAAAGCATACTCCTACTTACGTTTGAATTTTTTTTCACAGTTCCGTTTGCGAAACATTCAACAACTACGCTTTTGCATTTTCTAACGAGATAACTGTTTCCACAGTTATCGCCACATATGCACAGCAGCAAGAGCTCTTAAACTGATCTCTATCTTAGACTGAATATTATTGCAACATCCAAAGCACAACCAGGAAATAATACGTTCCACAAGTAAAACAGGAATCCTCTACTCAGTCAGAGCTTTCTGATAACATGTCCAATTACAGAAGCCTTTTTTTTTTCATTCAGCTTCTGTGATCTTTCAAGTAAATTGAGGTGAAAAATGAAGTGTAATTTAACATACAATGAACATGCTTTTTGAAATCTTGATCTGCTACACATTGGTTTTCAGCAAACATTGAATGTGGAATTTCAGTATATTCAGCATACTCGTTGATAAATCCCAAAAGAACCATTAACATGATTAGCTACTTATTTTTCTTTCGTACTCACACTTAATACATAGTGTCTTTCTGTAGCCCACATGTATTTCTCACTAGATTTGGGAGAGTTTTTCTTAAATTTGACCATCTCTTCTTAGATCTCTTCATTGACCTTAAAGCAGTATTTAATCTTTATGTTTTTATTGTTGTAGTGATAGTTAAACTTCCAATGCTCAAAAAATTGTTTGCTGTTTTTGTGCTGCTGGCTGTGTTGAGCAGTACACTCTTCCAGGCTATCTCATCTCATTGAGTCATTTTCTTGTTAAATAAAAGTTTATAAATGACAACAACAATTCCACCAATTATGTAGGAACATACAAAATGAAAAAAAGACTCAACTTCTTCTAAATAACCAGATATATTTATAAAAATCCAGTGTGCTGATGATACCTTCTAATTCTGGGGGTGGACAAAGTTCAGTAACTGGAGGCTAATAACAGAGCTGACTAGACTTTTTCACCCTGTATGAATGAGTGCTTAAGCTCAATTTTGAAAATATCAGAATTATATTTACCAGAATGAATCTTGGATAATGAACAGTGCTTTTTATTGCCTGAACACAAGTTCTCATGTTGCTTTATTGTTTTACATTCTTCTCTATGTCAGTGATTTAGTTTGTTAGAAAAATATCAGATTCTTTGCTACTGCTTGTAGTTTCTCATGATGCACAAAGCTATGCCAGCGTATGTCAGCACAAATACCCCACAAACTTGCCTTTTTCTAAATAAAAGTATGATAGAACTCATTATGTTACTGCTGTTTCCAAAATACTGTTCTCCATTCTTCATTCTGAGATTGAGAAATAACAAAAACTATCACTTTAAACTAAATGATTTTATGTTGATTTAAAGTAATTTTAGTTCTACTGTCTGAAAGTTTTCCTGGCTGTCCTAAAAATAACTCTCATGTACCCAAGATTCACTTTTTTACTGCAGAGCACAGGCAGCAGTACATGTCTAATAAACGTTTACAACCCGAGAATCTCACTATTTTAAACTGCACTAATTAGCACACAGTTTAGATTCACTACCTCTGTGTTTCCAGCTTTCCTCACCCATCTCAGCTCTTCCAACACCCTGTCAGCGGAAGAGGCCTGAGACACCCCCACCACATCTCCAGCTCTGTAATTAAAACTCTATAATCTGGGTGGAGGATCTCTATTTTTAAAAGCCCCCTTTGTCAATGTGTGGGTAAAGTGACACAAAAGCAGGCATCGAGCAGTGAGGAGGAGGAGGAAAGGGAGGAAGATAGTAGCATCACAGCGGCAGGTGATCAACGGCTCGGTGAGATAAAAAAAAAAAAAAAAAAAAAAAAAAACTGATAAAGTGCGATAATTGGCACAATGTCCTAAAATAGTTTTCTCTCTTTTAGACTGTGCTGCTTATATAATTCATGAAGATTTGAGGAAAAATTTGTTTTTTGTGACAAAATTCTGAGTACTTCTTTCTTTCAACTTTGTTAAACTCTCCGCCATGAAGTAGTGAGATACATATTTACCATTTGTTCTTGCTTTTACAGTATTTTCAACTCTCTTCATACACAAATTTAAAACTTAGTTTTACACCAAAATAGTTATTTCTCTTCTCCAAGTTGTATGCTAATGCAGCTAAACCAGTGCCTGCTAAATGTCTTATTTTTGTTTAAGCATTATCATTAATAAATTATATTGTTTAAAAAATATCATAAATCATCATTAAATAATCTTCATAAATAAAAAATTGACACTTTTGTAACAACACAACAGATTCAAAAAGTGTTTTGACAAATCTCTTAGCCCCGAGATGAGATTTCCTATGACAAGTGATTTTTTTTTCTGCCTTTATGAAAGTAACAAAACAAAACCAAAACACAAAATTCTTTTATTTGCAGCAAATCTCTGCTAAGCAGCTTGAAAAGACCCTTGCTCTTACATTTCTATGATCACTAATGATTTTGTCCTGCTGGTTTTGAAACAGGTGTGGGTAAAGGAATATCAGACCACTCAAACTTTTGTGTGATTGTGTGACTTTATGATTACATTACATTGTGGACAGAGATACTTTATTAATAAAGAAACATTATTAAAGCAACACTAATTACATGTTTGCCACTGCAGTGGGTACTTTAAATGAAATGTAAGTCCTTTATATATAATTATAATTATGTCCTAAAACAAAACCTGCAGTAAGTCCTGTTTCCATTTATTCTGCACAACATTCTGTAAATTTGGAAAAGTACTTTTTATATTTTTGGTTTTCAAAAGTTATAAGAAATGTTTGGAAAGACTTCAGGCTACAAACAGAACATTTATAAATAACTAAATTCATAAGAGTAAAAAGGTTGGTTGCAATTTTTTTGCTTAAAGTTAGGGGAAAACATTTTAAAGAAACATATCATGGAGTGTCATGTTGGGGTTTAGTTTTTTGACCCACATACAAAATACGGCTTAGTAGACTAGTTAAAAGGTATAAAGACATGTTTACTAGGTTGCACACAGAGAATGAATGATGAACTGCACAACTTCAGGAGCAGGAAGTGGTCACGTCTGAGAATAGAGAGGAAAGCTATTGATTTTTTAATGTAGATTGATCAAGAGTGATGGAGTGAATCTGGTTCTGGTGTGGCACGAGCATGATGGTTTGTGATCCAGAGGTGAGTAAGAAGATTTGAATTCTGATAGTCTGATAAAAGAAAACTTGCTCCAATTCAACCAACAATAATCCTAACTGTAGTCAATTGTAACACAACCAAACGTACATAACGAACAACCCCATTTTTCTTTTGGTGCATTTCCAAAAAAAAACAACTTTTTGATGTCATGAATCAGTCTTATTCTGTTTATAAGGTTTAGCTGCAAACAGTGCAGCAAATGCAATAGCCTCGCTAGAGTCACTTGTCTTTAGGTATTCGATTATCTACACTGACTAAAATAGGAATTCTAGTGAAAATGAAAAGTAGTTACTAGCTAGATAGCTTGGAATCTAGGACAAGCCATCTAAACAGAGCGTTACATTCAGACTTAATGAAACTTTAAAAACATAGAATTTCATAAATACAGAATGCATCGTTCATATCCTGTGATTCCCTTTAAAACTTGAGACAACACTTTTTAATACTGGTCATTTGTTTTTAACCTGCAACATTGTTATCCCTTGCCTTATAGCATGAAACATGGTTTTATGATTTGAGAAAATAAGGTGAAATTACGAAGTTAAAGAAAAGGCAATCAGGACAATGGATTGATGTCAATTCCAACAATTTGGGGAAATTAATAGGTCTATCATAATGTAAAGGTGTATTTGACACGTTTATGGTAAATAGGGTTTTATGCCTTTATTTTGTTAACTTCCTGTCCCTGACCGGAAATAGTACAGAACACTGCTTAGCAACGGTTAGCTTGACAACGGAAAGACAACGGAAAGAAAAAAGACGAAAATAAGTCAGCTAGGTTTGTATATCAACTGAAAAATACGGTCAAACATAAAGGAAAAGAGATAATATTATTTAGCTTCAGTCGGAAAGAGGAACAAGGTTTGTTTTATTGAGGAAAGTTTGATTTGATATTGTAATACGGTTATGCTAATGTTTTAATATGGTAATTTCTGTTTGTTGTTTAGCTCTTACGTTGGTTGAATGACTGTTTCGTGGTTTTATGGCAACAAGTGGCGATTAAAGACATTCAACTATCAGTTCTGGCCTTCTCTAACTTCGACTGGATGCTACACATAACATTCTTTTGTTTTACTAAATCCTGGGACCTTAACTGTCTACTATTTGGCTGATGATTGTAGCTTTTTGTTTGTAGTGATGTTACATAAACAGTTAAAAATAAATGTTGGTCATAAGACACACTTGTTTCATTTAGTCACACATTTAAGGCAGCACAATTAAAGACTAGATCTCCAGTTCCTGACATGGTTTTAAGTTTGGCTCTGACCCACAACACAAAAGCAACTCAGGAGACTAATAATCAATTAAAGTCAATTTAATTACAACGGTGAGATTATGAATGTGTTCAGGCGCGGCATCTGGTCTGGACTCTGCAAACCAAAGGAATGGACTCGTCAGCCTGGAGACAATGGGAGCTCTGGAGAGGGAAGGACAGGTAAGTACTTGAGAATAGGTTGGGCCGCCTGGGAGAGATAACCGGATCTGGAGGGCTCTGGCTGTGGAGCTGGTGTCGTATTCTCAGTGATGGGCATTCGCTGATGGCTGTGGTGGTGGTTGCTGGAGCGGACAGGTAACGTAGGCAGACACTGAGGAGTCGGTGGAGCACTAGGGAAATCTGCGGCCTGCTTTCTTGAAGTTTGTTAAGTTCTTGGTTTGTTATAGATTGTTTGCTGGGATCACAGAGCTCGTGGAGATCCGACGAGGAGAAGTACCTGAAATTCAAACTCGAGAAGGAGTTATTAGGGACAAGGAAGACACAGGAATACACAGATAAAACTGCCTACGCAAAGCATGAGACTCCGAGGGAAATAACACAGAGAGGCTAAATAACGACCAGGCACTGAATGACTGCAGCCCAGCTCCTCTTGTACTCCAGAGCTCTGATTAGAGGCTTGGCTGCACATGTAGCCAAGGTTCTGCCAGTGGAACGAAGAAGAACCACAACAACAAAATCAGCAGAACACCTCAATTTCCAGTTCCTCCTTGCTTGAGGAAATACCATTAACCACATTAGTTGTCCTTTTTTTCCAAATCAAAAGCATTGCATCACTGTGGTGCTGAACTTGTTGCCCCCTTTTTTATTCTAGTTTTTCTTTGTCGCTGGTTCTGTTTATGTAAGACTCAGTTGACAGAAGCACAGCAAATTAGAAGTTAAATCACTTCACATTTGTATGTCGCTCTGCCTCAGTTCAAGCCCTCCCCGCGCTCCCCGCCGTTATCCCTCACCCCCTGCGGCATCAGCTCAAGAACATGGCCATTACCCTTTCCCGTTCCCATGGCAACGCAGCCCGTATGTGGGGGACCAGTGTGTGCATGCGAGCGGTTGTGCGTTCTAGATCGCATGTGTATGCATGTACATGTGGAGTTAAGATTTGTTTAGATGATGTTACCAAAGTGTAGGACTATTTTATTTTTCATGGTCTTAATTAATGTCTTCCATTTTCCACCTGTTACGGATGAAGGTGTTGAGTCTTAGAGAAACAGTTTACGTTTTTGGTAAATATCACAAACACGCTGCGATTTCTGATCAATCTCTGCAGCGAGCCCTCTGATTAGGACAAACAAACACTTGGAAAGTCTTTGTGCTTTTTCAGGAGCTATCTAAAGTTAACCTTTTCGTTTTCGGGAGGCAGAAGTCTGACGCCTGCTTCCAAGCAGGGTTGTTCAGTTAAAAGATAAAAAGAGATGAGCTGACAAGAGTGACACTACAAAAGCAAAATGGACTGAAGGACAGGGCAGAGAGGGTGAATGTTACTAGTCTTTAGTGCTCTACTGTCTCCCATGTAAAAAGGGATTCAGAGAGGTGATAGACGATAAGGCTTTGAGAATGTCTCCTCTGACTCTCCTCTTTTCCCTCGTCTCCTGTAGGAGCAGCACAGACTGACATGCAGCCTCCAACGGCTCCTTCCGTTGACGTGGGCAAGCTTCCCTCTGTCTATTGCCAACGACTACGTCAACTAATTAACGTGTCTCTGCGCACAACCAGAATCTACTCATTTGCAATAAAGTCACCAACCGTATCCAAGCGGAGTACATTTTTTCATTTAAGTGTAAGTGATTGGTGAGGAGCATTAAGGGCGAGTGAAAAGCTTCGTAATTATGCTGTAAAACAGCTCACCATCTGATTTTCAGTGGAAATCATTGAGATGACACACTCACTGTCCCTGTGGGATGACATAGCCATTACAGAAGAGCATTTTAATCCAATTCGCTTCAAATGGAATGAGCTCCAGTTCTTCTGGGTGTTTACTTTGTGTTTATTGCGGGTTTGATTAGTCCCGTGATGACGTTCACCATCTAAACCCGCCAAACTGGTGTCTTTCCCATCAATCTTATCGACTTCTGTCTCGAGGGGCCGGACTTATCAGACACAACCTGTTACTGAGTCCACGTTCTCGATTTTGATCCAAGGCTAAGCCTGGCACGTGGACATGAGTTCTCCTTTAACTGGTTCTGAGTTGGTAACAGGATGCAGCACTGATCAAAACAGGATCTTTAATGTCCGATTTCCTCTTGAGAATTAGATCTAACCTGATTGCCGAAGGTCTGCACAAGCAGAAAGCCGTAACTTTATTAGGCTTCCTTTGAAAATTTCCCTTCGGATTGGAAGCCCGTTTGAGGATTGAATTCTGAATAGTTTATGATCTTGTCAGCAAGGAGTGAGGCACAGAAAAGAAAAAAGAAAATGTCTTTCTCTGTAGTAATTAGTCTGATGTACCTGTTCTGCCTCCCCATTATGTCAAAGCACTAACACAGCAGAATCCTGTTGTTTGGCCACCTGGTAAAGATCACCTTTGCAAAGCTTTTCTCTCGTTTATTTCAATGCACACATCTGTTTACTCAGAATATGATCCGAGTCCTTCCACAAAGATGCATAATGTAGAGCAAAACCTGTAATCACTGACGTATCATTTGCATATTGTTTGTAATGACTCAAAAAATAGTCTATTGTTGGAATTTAAAAGCAATTAAAAAAAGGCATTTATTTCCTCAAGGTCATCAAATGTGCCAATTCAGGTCAAAAAAGGTCAAAAGAGTTGGAACTAGATCGTGTAGATCACAGTTATCAACTTGTATTTGACAAAAATCACTAAGTTTCAATATTATTGGTATAACGTCAATTATTTCCCCTGTGAAATGAATCTCTTATTGATATAATTGTTAAAAATAATCAGACAGGGGCAGGATTCCTCATGTTTGAGCGCAATATTTTTTTGATTATTTTAAAAACAACAGCATAGAGGCCCAGACTGAAGTAGTCACAAAGATGATGATCCTCTACTGAGTTTTTTTTGGACTCGTTTTACAACTGATGGCTTTTCCTGCAGGTTTGCTACTTTGAAACAACTTATTTTGCAGGGTTCCCATAATCTAAGTGTGTGACATGTCAGTTCGATGGTCTTATATACAGGTATATTGCAAAAAGTTAAGTATTTTTGTCTTATGTTTAAACATGTTACACCCAAAATTCAGAGAAGTGCGTATTGTGTGAACGATAGTGAACAGCTTAAATAATGGAAACTCATGCTTTCACACTCTAATCAGCTAATTAACTCAATGACCTTGCAAAGGTTTCTTGAGCCTCTAAATGGTCAATAGCACTCATGGGTAAGTCTGGTGATTGAGACATGTCCAAAAGACAATTACTGACAGTCTCCACTAGGAGAGTATGTCATTGGTTGTTGACAGAGTGCTATATTCAGACATATTCACAGAAATTTTAGGGTAATGAACAAGTTATGTACAAAACGCTTCTCGTCATCTCAGTTTCATCATCCACCATACGGCCTGCAGCAGGACTGTGTTTTCATGTCGCCGTACCGCATCAGATCCACCGTTGCACATTTTCTATTGTGTTGTTGGGAACCAAACAAACAAAACATAAATAATAATAAAATAATGCGTATAAATCATTTAACTGATTGCATGTTTCTCCAGAGTTATTTCCGCGTGTGGGTTAGTGAGCTTAAACAAAACCATGACACCAACCAAGTATTAATTGCGTTGCGATTTTCATACCGATACGAAAGGTGACAGTACTGTAAAAATCATGTTTAATTTGTTGATATTTTTTTTTTATATTGACATCTAGATTAAACACTCACTTTCAACATCTACTTGCTCCAATACTTTTTGTAATTCATAATGTAGTATTACATTGGTTGTTGCCAATGATGCTTAAGTGAGTTCTGCGGGAAATTGTTATAAAGGTCATTTCCCCATGCTAAACACCCTATATTTGGGTCTTTAGTTATTAGGGCTTGGTTACTGTTAGACCTTTGCAATCAAAAAAGGTATGAAATACCAACCAAATATGCTCTACTATTAAGAAATTTAACGACATATTAGAAAAAATCTGGAAAAATGTACAGAGCTTTTGAGTTGACTCAACAACAGTAAGAACCATTTATCTGGTGACTACTAAAATTAATCAAAAACGACATCAAATACTTATCAATATTCAGGGAGTCACAAAACAACCGCTAAAGCAGTGTAGGATTTATGGGTCTTAGTTGGGGATAGTGTGCATGATTAAACGACTTGCCAGTAAAGCATGTGTTGGTAAAAACCTTCACTGATTGAAATGGGCTTTTGTTGCATTTTTAAAATTGCTATTTGGGATATTTTTTCTGGGTTGATGAGAAAAGATGGAAAGAAAATTGCAAATTCTGGAGCAAATCCCATCAAACCATTTCAGAAAAAAACATAATTTGATCTCAACACGAACAACAGCACTAAACCTTGACAAGTTGCCTAAATGGATTCATGAGTTCTCGTCAAAAGCAGAAGGTCCAAACAAGAATTTTCAGACAAGACATGAAACACACAAGAAAAAAAGGATTAAAAGTGAAGCATCAAGTCTAACTCGTAATGGCTAAAAATAAAAACCAACAAAAGTACATTTTCTGCAGTAGCATTATAGATTGACATAAATCTGGTTGAGATCCTGATCAAAAACAGGCAGCTCAAGCTAGAACAGCTTTTAATGCTCTAATAAAAACAGAAAAAATCTGGTAAGAAATTGATTAAAATTCCTTCACAGCAATTTTGAAGACTTATTGCTAATTGTCACAAAGGCTCAATTGCAGTTGTCATCACCAACTGACACACAACTAGTTATAGGATTACATGAGAAAAAAATAATAATTTCCAAACAGAATCATTATAAGTGGAGCTTGGAAACGTGTTTTTTCCATTAATAAAGGAAAACATGAAAAAAATCAGATAATCTTTGTTTGATATAATAATTACTTAAGTCAGTGCCTTTTTCATACCACTTTGATTGATTTCAAAACAAGGCCTGGTCAGAAAATTTAATAGTCACAAAAGTATAAAACCAGAACTTCCTGGAGAGGATGGTTCCTATTAGCGTCAGTTTAATAGAAATCCACAAGAGAACAGAGTAGAATGAGAATAATGAATTCCTTTTAACTGCAAAAGTTTAGTTGCTTCCTTTTCATGTGCCAAAGTCCAATTTGATTTAATGTTCCCATTCTCTGTTATAGCTTAACTTAATCCCATGTTACATAGCAGCAGGAGGTAAAAATGAATTATTTGGCTTCTGCAAGCATGTGCTGTCAAAGAAAAGAGAGAAAAAGCCAACAGATAAAAGCCACCAGGAGAGGAAGGACCAGAATTGCTGGAGCGAGACAACACTGCCACACTGACAGCTGAAGTTTGACGCTGGGCAGGAAGAGAAAAAAAAAAGCATAACCACATTACAATAACTAAAAAAATCCTTTAAGGGTGTTATTACTGACAGCAAAGGACTTGTTTTAAAATAAGCAATTGTATTGTACAGGGAAGAGATACAATTTGTTAGAGCGACATGAAGTAGATGTAACATTTTGTGCATTAAATATGTTAATTAGGGGATTTTTTTTTGGTT
>JAVLVB010000466.1:327945-427252 GCA_032876305.1 Orestias chungarensis
TGTGTGTGTGTGTGTGTGTGTGTGTGTGTGTGTGTGTGTGTGTGTGTGTGTGTGTGTGTGTGTGTGTGTGTGTGTGTGTGTGTGTGTGCTTGTTAGTAATAAGAGTTTAAGAAATCCTGCATTGTAACAAAAGTTAGAATTTGATCCGTCTGACACCTGTTACCGGGTCATGCTTCCCTTTAACATGTCTTTGTAAGCACACTGGAGAGGAATAAAAGAGTGTTTAAATCCACCTGTGTGAGATATGAGATACCATTTCCTTTCTTCAACTTCACTGTGTGCGTGGTTATCGCTCCCTCCTTTGAATACATCTCAGCCCATTAGAAATAGATTGAATAGGGCTGAGAAAGGCCATTTCATCCTGCCAGGAGCTGCCTGAGCATAGACAGCAGATCCTTTGTGCATCTTGTGCTCTGATAAAAATTACTGAGGGAATTAAAAACGGTTACATATCGAAAGTGATTCCTGATTTGGTGGCAGGGATGGAAAAAACAAAAAAACAGCGCGAAAATATATTCTCAGAGTGATATTGTCAACTTGTGACTAAAAACTCTGGTTTCAAAAGAGAAATGTCTTTGATCACACTAGGGTTTTTTTTCTGATTTTTTTGGATGATGTTTTTTGGTCACTGATGACATGCCTTGATTAAACAGATGCCCAGTTACAGTATGGACTCAGATCCTAAAAGCTCACAAATTTGTAAAAAAATGCAGGACTGATTTAAAAATGCACGTTGAGTCTCTGTTCCTGCAGTGCAACATCCATTACTTAGCAAATTCTAGCACGTTTTCCTGATACGAGGTCATGTCCTCTTCTATTACATTATACTTACTTTAATAATAACATCATAGATTACCGAAATATGAGCATGAGTGTCCATATATCCACATCCTATCTTAATCATAGCGGGTGAAGGCTTTGTACATGCACCAACATTAAAGTGCTCAAAATTCTTGCAAAACAATACTTTACATTCTTTTCAAATGCATGCTGCTGGTCTGCACTCTGATAGTTTGTCTGTTGAATTCACTACTATTTTCACTCAATTAACAACTGACCACTTCTGAACATCTGACAAGCTGAACAATGATACACACTGTTGTACATTTGCTGTGCTGAATGTTATGTTGTTACTTTTGTTACCTTGATATCTATCTTGTTTTATGTTATGTACTCAGTTTTGTGTAAATTTTAGTTTATCTCTTAGTTGAGTGTCAATTTTTAGCTTTTTGCTGCACATTTGGAAGACATGCAATTTCAGTTTGTGTGCAATGTGTGGTTGCATTGTTGATTGACAATAAAGTTCACTTTGACTTTATAAGTATGGATGAATATTTAACTCGCATGCAGCTAAGTCAAGAAAAGCTACATTTATGTGAAAAATAAAAAGGCACTTATTTAAGCCTGAAAGCCGGCCTCTAATGGACTCTAACCAGAGGCTAATGGATTTATAAACATGAAGCAGATCACAATTAAAAGTTTCTGAAATATAGATTTTGAGTTAGGTCTTAATTTTTTAAACAATATTTCAATTAAAGGCAATTTACAAAAGAATTTATTTAAATCAAATCATACATTTATCATCCTAGTTTTATCAACAATTAAACAAGCTAATTTAATATTAACATTAGCTTAAAAGGTTTTCTGAGTAAGGAAAATCATTAGATTTCATCCAAAGTATTAACTCCTCCTGGACCAGCATGGACAGACTTTAGATCAAAGCTTCTTTCATGCAGTTCACTTTACAGCAATCCCTCATACTGAGCAAGCTTGTGGCGGCAGTGGAGAGTAAAAACTCCCGTTTAACAGGAAGAAACCTTTAGCAGATCCTGGTTCGGTGCCAGCTGCCATCTATCACCACTGACTGGGGCTTTTTGGAGGATCGAAAGCACAAAAAGAAGCAGAGATTTAGGTGAAGTTTAGGGGCGAAAATTAAAAATTAGTAGCAGGAGATGAAGAATGTTGCGTCTCATCCAATGTTCCCTCGCGGAAAGTATTAAAGCTAACAAATAAAACCCTGATAACTAAAAGATCTGTCTCAGAGAGAAGTAGTCTGTTAGGAATATGAAACAATCAGATCTCTTATGTATGATGAAGCCTGATAATTATTTAAGTTAAAACAACATTGGTCTGATCTTCACTGAATGCCAAGAAACATCTAATTAACATGCAAGCTTTTTTAAGGTCATTAGGCTGGCAAGCAGCAGTATTTAACAATGACGTATTAATGATTTAGAATATTAAATGGGTCAGCTTATTTTTCTATAAACCTAACAGTAATTAGTCTAACATTTTTTCATGATAAATCGGATATGAGCCTGTTAATGCTTTGTTTTAGGGATATTTTAATCAGTATTTCACTTTTTTGTTTACCTTTTTCCCTGCTCAGTGAAATCATACGTCTTAATATTTTGCATGCTTTGAATCTGGCACAAAAGGTTTGGGGTCTTCTAAAGGAGTCTGGTCAGACAACACGCCTTGGGAAAATCTCATTAAAACTTAGATGGGAAGATTGGTTTATTTGTGGCTGAACCCATGAGGGTAACCAAAGGGTAACATGATGAAAACATATAGCTGGTCTGACTAAAAATGTTATATTTTGTATTTGAGGCTATTTTTATGAAAGTTAGGTTTAGTGTTTTTGTTTTTTTAACCTTTTTTCCAGAGTTTAAATCCTGGTTTTACATCAGTTACTGATTCTTTAATTTCCAATGTCTCACCCGCTCTTGCTTATGAATTAGAGCACCTTCTCTTTGCTGACTATTATTCATTCAAAAAAATCTTCTCTCAAAAAAGTTTAAGTTTTTACAGATAGTTTACAATATCTTGACATGTTTTTTAAACCAATTATCTCTGTTTCAAACATTTCCACAGATTAACAGAGGGTAATCTTTTCCTTAAGGAAATCTCTTGTCTCAAAAAGTTTACTCATGTTGAATATGTCAGTTTTATTGTTCTACAGAGCATGCGGATAGTAATGTTAGAAATAACTTCATAAGTAAGTAGATACCAGGCTTTACAGAAAGACACAGTGACTTGATTACTAACAGATTTCTGTAAGTGATAATTGGGTTTCTCCCTTCCTTTAAGTATTCTAGACTCAAACTTAAAAAAATAAAATAAAATGACCAGATATTGTAAAATTTAGCAAAAACTCTAAAATAACATTTGATTATAATTATGTTTTTACTTTGTTGTTTTTGTAGTTTAATTACTTGCAAAGTACATAAGTTTTATGTTGTTAAAGTAAAGAAAACTGGGTTTGGGAAACATTGAGTCGGACTTACATCACGTGTCAGTGTGTATGGGTTTTTGCTGACTTGATCCTGTGTTAAGAAACAAGAGACTTTAGACCCACTGATAACACTAAAACATTGAACATCCCACCACATGTCTCTGTCAATCACTTCTCCAAAACCGTCTCCCCTGCATGACCACACGCGTGAGAGTATCTAAACCCACACAGGGGACAGCATTGTCTCGGTGCCCGGTTTGTTGTATAGGGCTGTGATAAAATATACAGCCTTTGAAACAGCATCCCTGCTTCACTATTTCCAACAAGCATTTATTTTCAATGCCAGCTTTATTGTTTCCAACAAGTATTCATTAGTGCATGGACACAGGACCAGAAACAAACAAAAAATAAGCTTTAGCTTATTCGTCCCCAAAGGGTTACATTACAGCAGTGTTTTTCAACCACTGTGCCATGGCGTGGGTGATCGTCAGTTGTGCCGTGAAAATTATCTTGGTGAAATTGGATAATTGTTGAGTATTTTTGAAGTGACCTGTTAAGTGCAATTTTAAATAAGAGATATAAAATATGATAAAACATACATTTTTATTTGATTCATATTAAAGACACTTTGATAAGAATTACTACAAATTTTATATATGCGACTATAGAGTATCATTTGTTAAAATTTTTGGTTGTTGGTGTGCCTCGTAATTCTTTCAATGAAAACAATGTACTTTGGCTCAAAAATGTTTGAAAAACACTGCATTACAGGCTTTGGAAGAACAGACGCCGCAAAAACCCACCACATATGAACAGTTTTCAATATGAATTTCTCCACTAAAACAATTGCTTTCACGTTTTCACACATTTTAGATAATAAAAACTGATCGAAAAAACTTTAAATACCATGATAATTATTTGAGTTCTGAGTCTTGCCTAAAATGTGATGAGAAGATTTATTATTTGGATAACTTTTCTAGGAATTTGCCACTCCGTTGAACACCTGCGTCCTGTATAGGCTTAGAAGAGCAGGTGTGTGAATGCATGGGTGTGTTTGTCAGGATTCATGCAGCCCAGCTCTCCTAACAAGTCCTGAAATAATAATGAGAACACTGGTTGCATCAGAGTGTTGTGTACGATGGAGAAGGAGGAAAATCACAGAGGAAAACGATCACAGATATGAAGACAGAAAGTCTGACCTGGGTGTAGTCTTTGCTTTAAAACCAACGTTTACAACTTCAAATGGCTTTCCTTACCCAGATTCTAAAACAACTTTCACCTTCACTGACATTTTTAAATGTACTTCATCAAACAAGATATAACCGGAAATCAAAGTTATTTTGATGGTTTATCTCTAGGTGAAAAAGAATAACAACCTTGTTGCTCATGCTTGTTGTAAAACATTCATCCATTCATTCAAACTAATTGGATTGGAAGCTTAACAATAATATATATTAAGATGTATTATTATATAGGCCTTAATAACTCTTGTTCACTCAAGAATGATATAAAACATTTAAAACAGGGTTATACTTTTATCACTGCTTTTAGGTACAACTTATTATAACATGGTTGGTTCCCGTTTTACTTCAGAGTAACCATAATTATCTGTGCCGTAGAGGATCAGTTTACTGAACGAATCCAATTTATGTTTACATGACAGCATCACTCAGGAGTCACTGCAGATGTGTTGACTTCACCTGTATGATGCAAATCTAATATTCAATGAAACCGGAGAGGATGGATCCATAGTTTCATTTTGGTTTATGCAAAATTATGACTTTCCTATATAGGTGCTGCAGCTAAAACACAGACTCAGAGAGTTCTTAGTGATATAATAAAAAATAAAAAAATTAAAAAAAGTGCATATCACAACTCTATTCATCAAAAAAGCTAAAACTTAATAAACGGTTAAATCTGAAATTATTTAGACACTTACCGAATTAAAAACAGAGTCAGTAACAGATGACAAAGCAGAACAAACGATTTTTTTTATATTTAATTGCATGCTGCAGCATCAACGATTTGGTACAAAATATATCATGCAGCATTGGTCATTTCAAAAGTGCAAAAACGTGTCAAAAATCACAGATCGGTCCGCGAGCATGCCAAACAGGGATACAATCACACCACCAAGCTGTCACGGAGATCTCTTTTTCTTTTCAGATTCTCAAAAATAATCTACAAAATAGTTTTGTGTTTTCCACCCAATGAGACAATGAAAAAAATACTTTGTCTTGAGAAAAATACCTACATCACGTCCACGGATCATACTGGCAAACTTGGAAGACAAGAAACAACAATCATGCTTCAAGCAACCCTTTCAAGAGAAGGAGAAAAAACACACAATAAAAACACGAGGTAACAGCTTGTAAACATTGTTGTTACTTTGTTCAAGTTGGCAATATTAAAACCCTCAACATTTATTTAAGAATCGTTGTAAACGTGTAAACAGCTGCTTTGAATTTACGCACGAACTTTACGCACAAACATTGGTCGTTGAGGATTACTTTCCTGCTGTCATTTTCGGAGGGAGTTATGTAAAGTTCATGCATATCGTTGCTTTTGACACGCATCAAGCATCCAGGATGGATAAGTGCAGATGCGCATCCTCAAATCCCCCATCCTGGATCTCCAACAGCGCCTGAGCTCCGTCCTCTAACCGAGCCCAATCATCACAGTTTCCACGTCTTTGGAAGGTCTCCGGTCCTTTACCAGAAAGTTAATCATGCTTTCTGACTTGATCATCAGGTTGCACCCAAGGAAGAAAATGCCAAACATCACGGTGAGCGAGAGGACGCACAGCACCGCGATCTGGACCACACGCATGACGAAGAGTTTGCGCTCGTCCTGCAGCAGCACCAGGGACCCTCCGCCGTCATCGGTCATCACAGTCTCTGAGCTGTTGGCCGAATACGTATCCAGAGCCCCGGCAAGGGTCTGGCTCCCGTTGAGTAGCGCGCCCTGGGTCACGTTGAAAAGAGAAACATTCATGCTTCCTTGCGGGTTATCGGAAACGAAAAAACAATGGACTTCCACACTTCAGTGGCGCGCAGTCTTGGAACAGAACCTACAGTCCAGTGAACATGCTGGTTTGTGTAAATTTTCAAACGAAAACCAAGAGGAAGACAAAATTAGTAGTTTTCGAGCACCAACTCTCCTACCAGACATTGAGATCTGTTTCTGCTGTCGTGCGTAATGACCGCAACCACCTCGCCAAACTGCCACAGTAGGACAATCAGCTTCAAACGGATGAAGTTTTGTCAACTCAGAGGTCGTTTTTTTTTTTTTTTGGAAGTTACATGAAATTTCAAGACAGTGAGCAAAGATCAACACGGTGTCGTCCTCCGATGTAACAAGGCAATGCAGTCCCTGGACGCCTGTGCTCACTGCTCTCTCCGTGGTGCCTTTTAAAAAGATGATGAGCTCCCCACGGATCGTAACACCACCCCTCACCGTGGGAGAGAAGACAGGTGGGCTGCGAGCAATTAGACCGTGTGTGTGTGTGTGTAACTTTGGTTTAGGATGGGTTAATGAATATAATGCAAATGGATGGGGTTATGGTCAATGTCCAGGTTAGGCATAAAAGCAGTTATTTAAATCAATGGAAGTCAATCCTTTAACAGTTAGTTCTTTATTTTGACAGTTTGCTTTTGGTGATGAGTTTAAGTTCTTTAAAGTTTAAAGGCCTCATTGCCATCCCCCTCTTTCCCTCCCTATGCTCTCCAGCAAATTCAACTGTGGCTGGGCTTCTCCTAAATAGTAATAACATTTTCAGTCATAAAGAACATGCAGGTGAAATTTAAAGATTCGCTTTAACCTAAATGAGAGAAATGTGAAAGAAATGTTAAGCATGTGTGGCTTAACTACTTACAGAAAGACAGATTTAAGTATGTTTATCGCATTAATGGATGCATATTGGGGTCCAATTTAAAATCTTAAGCCTCCCAAAACATTCAAGACCAGCCCAAACTTTAATAATTTTATAACTACGAATAGATAGGTTGATGATAATAGGTAAAATTTGTGGCTGGGATTGGAAATTGTACATGACCTAAACTTTATTTACAAAATAAAGTCAAGAGTTTCATTATAATTTTGGAGGAGCTGCAGAGAGGTGTTTTAACATTTAAGATGAAAACTAAAGAAGCTATGAAAGACACTAAAAACATGTAAGAGTTGTTCTGGACTATGAACATCAAAATAAAAGTTTTGATCTATGTTTAAAACCAAATGTGCTGCCGAAATGTCACACTTTGAATCCCTCTAAATATCTCCACTTTGTAACATGGTAGTGGTGACTTCATGCTGGATGGTGTTAAACAAAGTATAATCCCATTAAAAGGGTCTAAAGGTTGAAGTTGGGGAGAATCTTTGCTCGCTGGAGCCTAAACTTAAAGCCAAAACTGCTATCAAATCTGACAAAGAATTTAAAATGAATATTCAAAGATATTTAGTACAGAATGGTTTGTCTTACATTTTTCAGGTTTTTATTTCTGAACAAAATAAAACCATGTATAATAGTTTTATTTCACAGTTGCATAACACTATATTAGTCTTTCACATAACATTCCTTTAAAATATTTTGAATCTTGTGGTTATAAAGTATATATATTCAAAATGCATTCTATCCAATTTACTTATATAGATGTTGCAGATATTGATGCCTGTTGATTAGAACAACACATATTTTGTCTTCTGAACTAAATTTAAAATATATGAAAAGACAACCTATATTGAAAGCACAAAACTGAGCTGAGAAGCAGAAAGGGTTCTTAATTGTATTTTTGGAATCTAGAGCAAACAGACCCTCGAAGCCTTAATTTAGCAACTAAGATTTTAATATGATACTGCTGAACAGCAAATATGCAAAATGGCTACAGTGCCTTTGCTGGTTGTTTTCGTTTTTCAACCTTGTGACTGAAATTAAACTGTTGAGCAGCAGATATTTTTTACAATTACTTTTTGGAATGTATTACTCACAGACAGCTTCATCTTTAAAGTGCTTTAGATTTTCACAAAGGGGCCATGACTCTGACACAGCTGCAGCTATAAAGATGAAAAAGGTGCAATATCACTATGATATTGTCTTTATTCTACAAAAAAGCACTTTTCTCATTGATGCAAAACTTTTTCTTGATCAGTGATGAACAAAGTTGTGGTGAGAGATGTGCCTTTTATAATGTAAGGTTTGGAATCTTGATATACATTTTTGTCAACGCTTAATTTGTTGGGGAAATAATAGCATTCTTTAAATTAGTAATTTCTGCAGCCTTCCTCGAGTTCTGAAAGTGCACCTGCTAAAATATACAAAATAACTTCAACAAACCTTTGGAAATCAAATGCATTTCGCTCAGGGTAAATTTTAGCTGCTGCAAAATACCAAAACTCTCTTATATCTCAACCTTCTGTTTTGGCTTTGTGCAAACTTTGCTTCCTAACGTAACTTTTGGCAGGTTTCTCCATTGTTAACTGTTTAACAATTGACTGTGGGCTAATCCCTAACTCGCCAAACAATCTGAAGGCAACTTCATGAGGAAAAAAAAGGTTTTTACCACAACCCTCTACAGTCCTACTCTGGTAGCTTTGCAGTGTTTCATTCTGTATTTCATGCTTTCGTGTAACGTTTATTAGGGCAATCTAGTTGAACATTGAAACCACAAAGCCTACAACAGTAACATTGTACACAATACCTGAATACATTTTGTTTACTTACCCCTTTAAAAAAAAAAAAATCAGATTTTGATGTTTCTTGAATTACTTTCACACTTGAATTGTTCAAAATACAATTTCTGTCTCATTATAAATGTAAGACCTTGAAAACAGTTTTTGAACATAACTGATCTGAAGTTCTGGTTTACAATATGTGGAATGCTTCTGTCAATCATTCTGAAATATCCCTCTATGACTTATGAGCTGGCCCAAGCGGCAAGCTTCTGTTTGTTGAAAAATAAAAGGCCATGAAATATGATTTGGGATGCTCTTGACACCCATGTAAGCAGCTTTCAGCCAAGCATGTGTACAAACAATGATTAGCTTCTTCCACAAACCTCTCTTAAACCTGGGTGGGGTGTACTGTAAATTTTTTTTTATATTTGAAAACTAATTAATTTAGTCCATTGATCCTCTTAATTAATAATTTTCTTTGATGGACAAATTAATTTGTTCACCAGGATCAATTATTCACTCCGGAGTGATTACAGACTGGTGATGACGTGGTAATTATTTTACCATCAGTCTCTGCCGAACCTCAGGTTGTAAATTTTCATGTAACTATTGGAGATTACAGTGGTAAATGTATATGTAGATACAGTAAAAAAAAAAAAAAAAAAAAAAGGATGCATACATGAACATGAGTGTCTTACTTGTTCCTTAGCAACAGCAGACCTGTGAGCTCAGTGACAGATTGTTGGGAAAGTTATTTTAGTTTATTGGAGAAAGACGGGGAGGGAGCAACGACATGCCTTTACTTTGGCGAGATGACGTCGCCAAAACACATTGACCAGATAGGAGTGCCACATGCGGTTCCAAATTAAGCAGAATGGCTTGCAGCAAGATTATATGCATGCAAGGTGCAAGTGTTTGCAATAACCCGCAAGTAAAAGAGACTCAAAGGAGGATACTTGCATTTTCCACTCATACAATTTGTATTTTTTATGAACTATGAGGTGCTTTTAATATGGTTCACAAAGGCAGCAGCAACAGGTGTAGGGACATACCATAGCAAACTAATGTATAACTTCTTTAAACTTTGACTAAGTTTTCTTTTGTTTTTGTTTTCAATGGAGGGTTGGATCTACTCAATGTTACTAAGAGTACAGCCATAATTTCTGACCTAAGGATTTTGCTCATTTCCCTTTTTATGATTGGTTGGGGAGTTGCAGAAGGAGAGGGTTGACAGGGATGCGAGATAAAGAGAAATTAGTTTATTCCAAGCCTATTGTTATAGTGATCTATTCTATTAATGTTAGAATAAATACCACATTGGTTTTTAGATTTTTTTTACCTTTAATTACCTTGTAGATTGGTATATTGAAGCAAAAGTTAATGGTAGATTTGTTTGTTTTTCTAATTCTTATGTATAAAGGTAAACCAATATTCTGAGTCAGTGATGATTTCAATTCCCTCAATCACGATCCTTGCTCTGAGGTGCTTTAATAGATAACAAAATTTAGCGCTTATTTTCAAATTAAATGTTTTACATGCTAAAAATTATCATTGCAACACACCTAGCAGATGCTGTAAGAAATACAAAATAAGGCTTGTGCAACTCTGAGCAATAAGGTCATGGCTTCTTGGACATGCTCAGTACATATTGTTAAGGTGTTTAAATAAAAAAAGTAAAATATCAATTTCAGACATCGTAAGAAGAATCATTGAAGGCTATGATTCAAGATTCAGTTTGTTTATACAGTGCCAATTTACAACACATGTCGTCTCAAGACACTTTACAGGAAAAATTATTTAATTCTAATCATAAATACATCATAATAAAATCCGTTTAAAAAGGTTTCCAAGCTAAGGAAACCCAAAAAGTTGCATTGAATCATTGAGTTGAATTGAATACAGACAAAATAAAATATTACTCAAACAATAGGAACTAAAATATAAAAAAAAAACTGTTTACTAACTTTAGAGTATGTGTTAGTGGCTCTAATGGATAGTAGACTACGTTGAGTTTTGGTTATGGTAACACCAATAATACTCGCAATTAATATTTACTACCAGAAATGTTCATGGAGTCATGAGTCATGGTGCCAGTTTCCAAAGTGTTATGATTGTGAATAGCTTAAGGAGTATAATTCTATTAGTACATCATTACCCAAAGTGAGTCACAACACAAAATGAGTTGTACGTCTGATGTCCCTTCCCAATGCGAGAACAATTTAAGCAAGCACATAACTCTTGCATCAGTTTGTCATTATTTACTTTATTATTAGACGGGTTTTGTATGATTCATTTTTATAAAGGCTTTGGTCTCAGGCTTTTAAACCCCCAGCAGCTGTAAATTCATCCTCTGCACCGCCAACTTATTCTGTGTAGTGCCTGTTATTAAAAAATAATACTAGTATCAATGTAAATAGTTATACAGATTTGTTACTATGGACACCAATTAAGGGAACTATAAGCCAACATTTTAGCAAAATAGGCCAAATCAGCTTCTTTTAAATTAGGAAAAGTTCAATATACTTCTACTTCCATTCTCAGTTATCAGCAGATCAGAATTTGCTTTCAAAAAAACAAAGACGCTTCACTATTGAAGCTTTATATCATTTATCATTTAACTGGTCAAAAAGTTACTTGTTTTGAGGATTTAGATTATTCTTAATTACTTGCCTTAGAAGAAAATAAAATAATGCTCAATACATATGACAGGAATTCAGTTTTTGAGATGTAGAGCATGACCAGCTGAGAAGATTTGTCTCTTCTTTAAATGTGCTCCCTGAAGGTATCATCATTACAGCCAGACCCCTGCTCTTTATGTCAGATCTGGGGCAGATACGGGGGTGGCTGATGAGCAGTTCTTCTGTCCTCTGAAGTTGATGCGAAGGGGAAATTTTCCACTCAACATGAGGCAAGTGGCAGCCTAGCAACACAAACCAAGCAGAGACATTTGCGGCAACAGAGAAATGCAGTTTGACCCCTCCTTCCCCCTCGCTCCTCAGCTCGGTTTCTTGGCCACAAATACATTCTTTCAAGACACACCCTTCGTGATGCTCACCTGACATTCTTCGAAGCATCTCCTTTTCTTTTAGGGTATCGTCCAATGACGTCTCTGCATTGGTTGTTTAAAGTAAACTTCAAACTGTGAATATCCACTTTGTGACCATTATTCTATCAAGGAAGAAATGAGATTTTCTTTTTTTAGATATTAGAGAAAATTATGGTCTTAAGGATTCTCCCACACCTTGTAGTCTTTAGCAGACAGACGTAATACAGCCATTAATTAGTCTGATATAAACTCTTCTGGCACTGCAGCCGATTGGTGCATCACATTAACACTATTACCAATCAGGCATCGATCATAAAGTTTCTTCAGGCACATAATGCAGATAGATTTGCATGTGCTTTGTCTATTTCCGTCTGCCCGCTTCAAACAGTGCAAATGAAAATCTGCTTGTTTGAGAAACAGATTAGAGAATTCACAAATCTAATTAAGGATATGTTTTTTTTTTCTTTTCTTCTTTGTTGCTCCAGCGCAGACACACCATGAATGGAGCCAGCACCCATTAAGGCTCATTTCCATTTAGACACATCTTCAAATCGCAGATTAGTCTCCCCCTGCCTCTCTCGTTCACCCACTTTCAACCTGTTTTTTTTTCTTTTTAAGTCCTTTCTTTGAATCCGCACAGTACTGTTGCATGTAAAGACAATCCCGGGATTTTAACTGCAATAGAAAAAAAAGGCCCCTTTTAATTCATCCTTCCCAGACAAACGTTAAGTTATGAATGTTTATTTTCTCCTCATATAAACTTTCATCCCCAGTGGTTAGGAAATGTAAGCCTCACATCCAGAGAGGGGCTGCAGAAGGAGGCAAGTCGGATTGCGGTGCGTCACAACACAAATGCACAATGTGCCAGACCATCTCTGGTTGGGGTGTTTCTTATAAGTGCCACAGACAAATCACCTTAGAAAAACCTTGTATCGCCCTGCACTTGACCCTTGCAAAGCAGGAAAGTATAAGCTGGCTGCTGGTAATCAAACACTGATTTTTGTCTGAGAACTATCCTGTCGCGATATTGGCTTTTCAGGGTTTGAAAAGCTTTAAGGGGCTCCAGATAGATCTGAAATGCAGGTCAGGCCCCTTCCTTTCTCCCCGCATGCCTTCCTTTACTTATTTCTTGTTCTTTCTTAATTGGCTGCCATCTGACCCAGCCTGTAGCGTTTTTCTTTTATTCAGGACAAGCAGAGCATACAGTACCTCTTTCCAAAATGCCATTGATGTGCGGGGGTGTTAGCTACAGGTGGCTTGTGGAGCCAATAGATCTAAATCAGTCATTACTGAAGAGGGATTTTCATTGTTCATAGTGTGTTATCTACCTGTATATTATCCCCATCCACCTACACCAAAAGCTTGATGCCAGCAGAACAGTTAACCATTATAGCTTTCCTACTTATTTCTGTATTTCTGTCATTTCTTTTTTGCAGCAGTTCATAGACAAGGGTGGCAGTAACTTAGCAACAGACTGGAGAATAGTGGGCTCACGGATAAAGATTCAATGAAAGGACAAGTGCAGAGATAAGAAGCATTCTCCGAAATGTGAGACCCGGCACAGGCCACATGCACGCAAACTCTTTCTAAGTTAATTTCACAATTAGAGTTTTCATGCATACTTTTTTTCTTTCCTTTTTCCCCACATCACATAAATAAAACTTGGATCATAAAGTATCAGAATTGAATTCTTCTCCCACAACCTTCCCATATCTTAATATAATATATCAGCACTAAGAACACTTTTCACATTTTCCAATATTACAACCATGAATCTTATTTTTCATTTATAAGTTCTTTGAAAGGTCAACACAAAGAATTGGGTAATTGGAAAATGGAAAGAAAAAAAAAAACTTATTTGTTTATGAAATACAAATCTAAAATCTGTGCCATGAAAGATTTTGTAAATTCAAATGGGCTATGTTTTCTTTATGAGATTATTTCTTTGAGGTATTATGGGAAATTCTAGGGTAAATGGGGAATATAAGCACAAAATCTCTATCAGATGAATAATAAACAACAGTGTACTGTCTAAATGCACATACCCAGAACTGTCATGATCTGTTGGACCTTTCGTTTAATTTGCTTGTGTAAATTATTTTGTTCCATCATGTGTTTTATTTATTTCCTCTGTTTCCTGCATCTGTACACCTATTTTCCATTTGCTCATTTTGCTTTGTATTAGATCCAGTCATCCATTTCCATATAATAATGTCCACATAATGTCTTATTCAGCTATTTTCGTCACTCTGGTTTTCATGCTCATTTCTGTTAATTATTTTCACTCAGCTTCTACCGTCTTTGACTTTGCATTTGGCTCTACAAGCTCAAATAAAGGCAAACATCTACTGTTCTAAACATTTATAGCAGGCCTTGTAATGTATGTGCGAACAAATCTGATATTCTATAAAAATGTTAAAGTTCTACCCTAGGCTGTATAAAATATTTTAGATGATCAAATATGTTTTACTTCGGACAAAGATCAAGAATCAAGAATCAGTTTATTTATATAGCGCCAATTTACAACAGATGTTGTCTCAAGGAACTTTACAAGAAAATCCATTAAAATTATAGACACATCATAAACAAATCAGTTTGCATTGAGTCATTGACTTGCAGCTTTCACTCCTCTGGAATCAGCAGACCGAAACAATGGCTTGTGTTGTTGTTGACTTTACAGTAATCCCTCATACTAAGCATGCATGTAGCGACAGTAGAGAGGAAAAACTCCCCATTAACAGGAAGAAACCTCCAGCAGAACCAGGCTCAGCACAAGCAGCCATCTGCCATGACCGACTGGGGGTTTGAAGAGACAGAAAACTAAAATAGATGCAGAGGATACTGAAAAAAACTAGTTTATAGCAGCAGTTGTAAAGCGTCGGTGGAAGCATCTCAGCCCATGTTCTCATCCAAGAAGCTGTCTTGGCTAACAGAACGCCAGCCCAGGTGTGGTTACTATGGAGAGAAGAACACTAAGAGAAAACAAAAGGTTAACAAGGTTGAAATAACGGTAACTAAAGCAGATTGAACAACGGAAGAAAGTAGCAGAGAGAGAAGTGGTCAGATTGTCCTCCAGCAGTCTAAGCCTATAGCAGCATAACAATAGAAAAACTTAAATAACTTAACCCTATAGAGTGAGACATGAAGAAGGTAGAACAAAGGAGAACCGTCTGTCAAGACTGAGTTCTTCAGCCAACCGGATAACATAAGTAAACATAGAAAACAGTTTTCATGTAATATTTATATTATTTTTTATTGTCAGGAAGTTTGTCAAGTCAATTATTTGATATAGTAATTGCCCCCCTTGGTGTATTATGTCTTATGTGATTAATCAAATGGTTTGGAAAGTGGAGTCTAATTTAACCATTCAATCTATCTAAGGTCTCTTTATTGATGAATGTGTATAGTCAAGAACATTTTGATATACAGTAGAACCTGTCTAAAATACAATAACAGATAAGAAACCAGGTTGTACATATGTTTTCAGAATTTGGGCTTGTGTGGTCTTAAGTAATTTAAAGGTTGGGTTTTGAGTTTTAAGAGATTTGGGTTACAAACCTGAATTATGGGGAATTTTCTTTTGTAGTGTTTGGACATATAGTTGCTCATTTTCAATGTAGTTCAAAAATCAAAGCTGGACAATAAAACAAAATACATCTTTTTAACCCCTTAATACCTGGGAATTAAATGTTAAAGGTCGTAAAATGTAATACTTCAAATTAACTAAGCCTAATGAACTTTTTAACTTACCCTACAGTATTTTTAGGAAGTGGATGTTGTGTCCAGTAGAGGGCAGAGTTGATACAGAGCAGCTCAAATGATTTAGAATAAAGATTTAATTCCGACCCAGTCAACAAGTTTAAATTATGTCGACACACAGATGAAGGTTTATGTCCTATTTTCTATATTTCTTCGTAGAATGTCAATTTCGCAAAGGTTATAATCTCTTTCAAATAATAACAACTTGCATCAGCACCAAGGGTCGATTCTTGGAAAAGGGAGGAGGCACAGGTACCTGCAAATCCTTTAATTTTCGAAAAGAGAGAGAGAGAGAAATAGGTTAATTAGGATCAGACATGTTCTGACCAAAATATTAGATGGAAAAGCTTCAAATATTCCAATCGCGTTCAATTGTCGACAATAATAACAAATGGAACCCTTTTTGCGCCTATAGGTTGTTGAGTTCACATAGAAAGCTACATTACTTGCGTTTTTTTGTTGCGATGCCAATAAACGAAACCATTAGTTTCAAATTGAATGTACAGTCGTGAAATCCACTCACAGCAATCTGAACGTTAAGACTCGTTGCTTCATCATCAGTTTCCTGATGGAGACGCACAGAGGCGCGTCTGGACTTGTCAGGAACTCCGCTGTTCTCCTTCAGAGGGGGAAACGTCTGCAGACGCAAGTGTGAGCCAAGTTTAAAAGAGGAGAAGGAACCAAACGCTCTCCAGCCATGGAGTCCTTATTTCAACATTTATTCTATCTGTTTCTCTTCGCGTCAAATGTCTGTGGTAAGATGGTTTCCTTTTACTGTCTCCCGTTATCTTTCAACTCTTTACGAACTTTCACCTGCTAAAGGTGACTTTGCGCATTTAAATGTCCTGTTTAAAAAAAAAAGAAAAGAAACCCCCGCTGTTGGTTGTATAACTGTGTCTTCTTTAAGGGGAATTTAATAGGAAATAACTTTAGGATGACTTATTCAGGAAGACAGTGTTCTATGATCCTAAACCTTTCCTTATAAGGGAGCAAAAACAGCTGGGATGCTCTTCACAGGGCGAAGTCATGTTCTTGCACCACTACACTAAACTCACTCTATTAATAGTATTTTTTTTTTGCAACAGCACAAAAAAATGCATTATAATCTACAAAATGTATTATTAAAACAACTCTCTATGATTTGATCTAATAGCTGTGTTTTGCAACTCTTTTTAAAATGGGAATTGCCATAATTTTGCATATTGCCTAAAGCATCTCCTCGACCCAACACACATTTTAGGGTTTCAAAAATTTTGAACTTTTACAGTTAAAAAAACTCTTAACACCAAGTCATGCAAAGTTATTCTACAACTGCTTGTGATTTCTTGTGAATAAGGATCAGGAGCTCAGTAAATTTCAGCCTAGTATTCTTGATTGGATGACAACTGAAGTTAGTTAACTGTCAGAAGAATTAACAACAACATGACATTTGTGTTATTATAACTAAAAGAAGGTGCAGTCAAAGGAGGCTGAGGCACACACATCTCCCACAGTGAGCAGGTATTCATTTTCTACAGACTGTCATGTGGGTGTCAGAGTACTTGAACAACAGTGGACGGAGAGGTTTGTGTAATGAGTTTTTGTTCATGTCTTACATCTAAGTGTATTTCATAGATTTTGTTTCAGATGTATCACCTGGAGTAAAACTCAAGTCCCTCTGTCTGTACTTCTCTTCCAAATACATTTTTGTTGAGTAAATGCTGTCAACTGTGTGAAAACAATGTGGGGTTTGCATTACTGACCTGCGCAGAGTCCTAATCGAAGCCTAACCGAACATCATAAGGATGAATCACAGCAGAGATTGGGAGCCAGGCCATCTTGTCCAACATCAGAGTCTGACCTTTCAATTGGGCTTCTTGACAAACCGTCAACATAATCATATAAATATCCATCTGATACGTTGTAGAAAGCCATCACACAAGAGCTGAAGTGGTTACAAAACACAAGCCGAATTCATTCTTGAAATATGACAGCAATATTGCAGTCTTCAGTATTGCCCCATAATATTAACCCAATACCAAATGGGCAAGAATTATACATACTGTAATTTTATTTATTTTGTAGTTTGTTGTTCATTCTATTGTAATTATGTACTGTAATTTCTTTATTTAAACATTTCTTTGGTGTCCTTTTCACAGATTCCAACATATGCACATCTCGTGGAGTCACCACTTGTCAACAGTGTCTTGCTGTTCACCCTAGCTGTGCATGGTGCACTCAGGAGGTAAAAATCCACACACTGCCTTATACGCCACTATTATATATAATGGACCAACACAACCAGCGTGGTGTGCATTTGTCTTTACTTCCCTTGCTACATTAGATCTAGGGGACAGAGAGAAAAGACATAGATCTGGTCAAATAATATAAGGATTGATAAAAACTGATGAAAAAAAAAGTCAAAATGAGAATAAAAACAACATGTTGTCCAACAAGTTAAACATCTTTTTACTCTAAGGATAAGTGGTTTGATGATTGGACGCGTGTGTGTTTCAGGAGTTCGGGATGGGAAGGTCCAGTTTGTCTCGCTGTGACCTCAAAGAAAACCTCATCAAAGAAGGGTGCAGCGCTGCAGCTGTAGAGTTTCCCTCCAGCTCCTTGAAATTTCAGAAGGACATTCCCCTCAGTGAAAAGGTGTTGGACGGAGCTGATGTAACTCAAATAAGGCCTCAAAAGCTCAACATGGTATTACGGATTGGTATGTTGGTTTTAAAAGCTACGTAGAAGTGATAGAAAATCCCCTGGAGCTGCATTTAGACACTTCATTGTTTAATTCAAAAACTTCTGTCCCTGTTCTTTTCTCCACCAGGTGATACCAAGCGTTTCACAGTGCATGTGAAACAGTTAGAGGACTACCCGGTGGATCTCTACTACTTGATGGATCTCTCATATTCAATGAAAGATGATCTGATCAGCTTGCAAACCTTAGGGAACAAGCTAGCTGAAACCATGGGCAAAACAACCAGTAAACTTCGCATGGGATTCGGAGCATTTGTGGACAAGACCACCTACCCTTATTTAATTACCTACCCCCCAGGAGCGATTGAAAATCCTTGCATTGAGTATGTAGAACCACTGAGTAGTTGTTGTTGGCATAAGAGATGAGTTAAAATGAGCAAAGCCGCTAATCGTACGTCCGACCAGGTTAAAAACTTAAAGATTAAGTTTCAAAATGCTGTTCTGTGTCTATATAACAGAATGAAGCAGACGTGCGAGGCTCAGTTCGGCTTCAAGAACGTGTTGTCACTGACAGAGAAGGTGTCTCGCTTCACTGAGGAGGTGGGGAAACAAACGGAGTCCAGGAATAGGGATGGTCCTGAGGGTGGATTTGATGCAATCATTCAAGCAATGGTGTGCAAGGTAAAAAGAAAATTATAATAAAATAAAAATCTAATCAAATGCTGAGGGTTAGACTTCAAATGTGAGTTCATATACATGATGGTATTCTTTTGCTCCATGTCAACTACTTCTGCGTCTATCTTGTGTTAGGAAAAGATTGGCTGGCGTCCAGATGCCTCACACCTTCTGGTTTTGACCACCGATGCTAAAACTCACCTCGCCCTGGATGGACGCTTCGCTGGTATTGTTCGGCCCAATGACGGGGAATGTCATCTTGATAACAACAATTTTTACAACAAATCCACTGTGCTGGTATGTAAAAATTAATATAATGGTAAACAATGATTTACCATTAAATGATTTTATGAACTGTTCTAACCAATGTGCTTCACAGGACTACCCCTCATTGGGACTTATTGCGGAAAAGATGTCAGAAAACAACATCAATTTAGTTTTTGCTGTGACGAACTATGTTGAGCCCCTTTACCGGGTAAAAAATAAGAATACATGAATATTTTCGTTTTAAAATAGAGGACAAAACAGATTATCATCTTGGTAATATGAAATTTATTTTAGGAATATAGTAAGCTGATCCCAGGCACAACTGTGGGAACGTTGTCTAGTGACTCTGGGAATGTTATCCAGCTGATCCAGCAAGCCTATAAGGTAAACACATATTTCCATAAGTTTGGATTACAACCATAATAAACAAATTGCTGTGACAATAGGAAATATGTATGCCTCTTTCTAACAAATACTAACTGCAGTTTATTAGAGGGGAAACCATTACTAAATCATCAAATATAAGATTTATAAAATCAGCAGTACATGCCACACATACAGATCTGAAGCACTTTAGCAAGTTCAACTGTATATGGTCAAAAAAACATTCTGATTTGAGTGTGTCTTCTCAAAGTCTAGATATAAATCCCATTAAGATTCATGTCACATGACCTTGAACTGGCTGTTCATGCTCATATGCTTAATATAGCAATTTTGCAAGGAAGTTATTGCCACAATTCCTGCACATCAATACACCAAAAGTAGCACAATGAATTACTTTGTACATTGTTCTGGTTTAGTTTGGCTAGCTCTTTCGTCCTTAAGTTTTATATTTGCTCGGGTTATCCTGGTCTGATTGTAACATTCATGTATTTGATGACTTTTAACAGTGTTGCATGTGACATTAAGGATAAATTAACAAGAAATTGTGAATGTTCAGGAAATTCGTTCGAAAGTGGAGCTGGAGTTTTTTGGAGTCCCCCGCGAGTTGAGTCTTTCGTTTAACTCTACTTGCCTTAATGGAGAAGTCATTCGTGGATTCAAGTCCTGCTCTGGTTTGAAGATTGGGGACACAGTATGTACTGTTTATGGGTTTGTATGTACAATATGTTGCGTCAATTCCCTTGTATCTGTTGTATCTGACCTTTTATCTCCACAGGTGTCTTTCACTGTGGACGCTCAGCTGCGTAGCTGCCCTAAAGAGAAAAGCCGCACTTTCACCATCAAGCCTCTGGGTTTCAAGGATTTACTGGAGGTTACAGTAGATTTCGCCTGTAGCTGTGACTGTGAGGCCAAGGCAATACCTAACAGTCCAGTGTGCAGCAATGGCAATGGGACCTATGAGTGTGGAGTTTGCGAGTGTCACAATGGTCGACTTGGTCCCCGATGTGAGTGCTCACTGGAGGAGTACAGTCCGTCTGACGATGCCAACTGCCTGCCCAAACCAGACAGCTCTATATGCAACGGGAGGGGAGACTGCTTGTGTGGACAGTGTTCGTGTCACTCCACGGAGTTTGGTCAGGTCTGGGGAAAGTACTGTGAATGTGATGATTTCAACTGCGTGCGCTTCAAAGGAGCTCTTTGTTCCGGTGAGTATGTACACGTTTTTCAAACAGTGGTTTAGTAAAGTTTAGGAGTTGTCTTTGCAGTTTTCAACAACTTGTGAGATTGCCTTTACGTAAGAGTGTGTTTGTGCATTGTTGCCTATCCTAGGTGTTTCTGTGTCCAATCAGTGATGCACTGGTGATCTTAATGAATAAATAGATGTATCTATTCTTGCATCTTTTTTTGGAGTCTATTACAAAGAAGAAAAAAAACTAAGTTATCCTCACAGATTAAATCTTTCCTATTTTGTAATATTGGTGGAGCAACGTGGTAAAAATGGCTATTTTGCCATAGTTTATAAGAACAAAGGGGACATTTTAACAAATATGCAAAATACATTTATTTATAAATGTTACCTACTGTAAGTTTAAGGTGAAAATGAGGCCATAATAATTCAATCATTCATTCATTCACAAAATAATTGGTGCAGATTCTCATCATCTGACCCTAAAGTATTTGAAACATTGCAAGGTTGACTAATTTTTAGCTTGATTGAACAAAATGTAATCATTATTTCTACTGCAATGTCATAGTGGTGAAAAAAAAAACTATCTTTGTTTACTGATCTCTGAACAAAGATTCTTTCTGTTCTGGAACCAATTTCCATGAGTTTTTAAATTTAACTTCTCTCAGTTATTCAGAGGTTAAAATAATATAACAGGGTAAAATATTAGTGTGATGAAATACTGTACCTCAACCAATAACTCAGCCAATGTTTACCAGGTAGTCATTGGGAATTGCATGAATCAAGAAAGTTCTAGCTGCCTTTCCCACACCCTTTACTCCTCCTTAGTTTTCAACTACACATCTCTTTGTGCTTTTTCTGGGCTCTGTAAACATTACTGGGTGAGTTTACATAGTTTTTTTTTTTGTAAAGTAGCTGAAAAATTAATGGATTCACATTTCAAATATGTATGCTGTCTGTCCTTGTTTACAAACACCTGTAAACAATTACATACTTTCAGTAATTGAGTCGCTAACCATAAACAACACAGATTTTTTTACGTAACCTGGAATGCTCACTTGAAACTTTAAGTGTTTTGTTCAGGTCCTTTTACAAGGATCTGACTAGTGTTTTGACTATTAAGTTACGTGTTTTGCTTTAACTTCCTGGAACATGTTTGCGCAGCTGATTGGTGTGTTACTCAACTAAAGACATACATTTCACAGTAGTCTTCTGTAATAGTTTGGGTATGCGTGGGCTCAGTATTAGTAAGTCAATGATCTTCAATGGAAAAACACATACTGAGAAAAACCTGTAAGCAATTTTACATTATCTTTCAACAGAACCATATTTGTATTAAATTAGATTTAAAAATACTTCATCCCCAGGGAAAATGAAGTGGTTGAAACTCATATTTTTATCAAAGGTTATTCACAATTGTTGTACATGCAGATGGCTGTTTGATTGAATGATATCTGTAGCAGTCTATATTACGGTACAGCTTTAAATGTATGGCTTTCTGATAGGTAATTTTGCCGCTAATAAATTGACAGTGTCTTAGTATGATTATGTTTGGGGTTTTTTTAGAGCCGGTGTCCCTCGTTCAATTTGCCTTGACTCGGGGCTAAAAGATCAAAAACAAAACATCATTGCTATTTTTTTGCCGCTTTGCTGCTGTGTCTTTTTTCCATTGCTGAAGGCAGCAGGACACGGACAAGAGTCAGCACGCTTTGCTCCGAGGCGCATAAATACGAGGAAAGCGAGAGCATAGAACTAGGCATTCCTCTGCTGGCAGTAAGCCTAATTGCTCTACTCCCTTTTCGTAGGGTGAAGCTCTGTTTTAGTGCTCCGTCCATTTTCCTGTTTGTGTTCTGTCTTTCATTGTACCAAATCCTTCTTTAAACTTCTCTAAAACTGTCCAAAACCTGCACCATGTTATTAACAGATATGGATGTCTATTACAAAAAAAAAAAAGATACTAAGTTATCCTCACAGATTAAATTATCTTTCATATTTTGTAATGATTGTGGAGCAACCTGGTTAAAATTGCTTTTTTGCCATAGTTTTTTCATAGTTTGCCAAAAAAATATTGAAAACATTTTTGTTTAAAGTTTGTGTATTACCCGTTTTCATTTGACACAGTGCTGGTGCAGCTTGTGTTGCATTTTAATCTCTCAGTTATTATTCTGTTGAAACAGCATGGCAGATAACGCAATGGCTTTCCAAAACTGTTAACCACTAAAACCACAGGTCTACTTAAAGAAGAGGCAACAATTTATACGGTGGCTACGCATTGCTAGGCTTGTTTTCTTAAGTTTTACAGAGGAGGATTTCCTTTCCAGCAGTTGAACGAGAGACCCTTGGACCCTTTGTATTATTTCAGGATCAGTGAGTTCCTCAGTGTCATCCAGCTGGCCTGTAACAAATCCTTCGATGTTAGTCATCAATTGCCAAATCCTGTTTGGCTGTCTGATAAAACTCAGCCATTGTTTCTTAAGTTGCCTATTTTGCTGAGTAATCCAGCAGAAAACAGTTTAATCTGAAGTTCTCTCAGCAAATAGTTGCCACAGTGTAACAACACAACAAAAACTACCTGGCTTTGTGCTCCATATGTTTCCTCACTTTGAGGGTAAATTTCACACAGTTATCTGCGTACAATGAGCTTGGAATGAGCAACAGAAAAAATATCACAGAACAAAGTTTGTGAACACTTCTGTTTACAAGTGGAAAAAATAGTGAAAAAAAACGTTTTAAACACACAAAAGGAAACTCATTAAAATGCAGATATTTCTTTGCTTTGGGTTTGAACTAATTAATTATAATGGGTATCTTTGTTGCTTTACATGGCTGGAATAATAGTTAGGTTCTCTTTATAAGTAATTGGTGATTATACTGTAATATTACAATTTATTCATTGGTCCTAATATTTGCAAATGCAGCAGACTTTCAAAGACACAAACAAACTCATAAAGAAAAAAAACAAGTTACACATAGACTTCTGAGAACGATGGAGTAACTAAACTTATTTATTATATTTCCTGAAGGTTTCACCATCTTTAAAAGCTAAAAATACATATTGAGAAATATAGCAATGCATAATCCAAGACACCAAAATAAATGGTACTTAAAGCAACACGAAATAAGTTTTAGTCTATCTTGGTGGCCAGTGTTGACAAAGGCAGTGACTGCGTTTCCCATGAGCACCTGCGCATAGCGTCTTAAAATACTGATCTCCCGGTCGCCTGCAGTTGGATTGAAGTACATGTCTGTTTCCAGTCGCTGTGTGAAGGATTAATAGCGATGAGAATCTAATTATGGTGAAACAATGTCATACGATGATGTTGAAAATAAGTAAGTGAATTGTGCCGTAAAGCAGTCAGCACATTTGTAGTTGTTTTGTGTGGCAGGATTCCCTCCCACCTTTTTCTAAGTTTCTTAGAGCGAAAGCGATATGGACCCCATTGGGCCATGACAGAGGTGTCATTTAAGAGCTGTAAATCGATGTATAATCAAAAAAGTTATAAAAAATATTTCATGAAGGTTGAAAAGTTGCTTTCATGGTTTTTTTTTCTGTCTCGACCGTAACTCATTGAATTAAATGTATAAAAACAAAAGTTACTATAGTGTAGAGCAGATATGGAAAGATGTGGAGTTATTGCTGGTATGTAGGTTCTGTCAGGGAAAATTACAGTACATATATATCAGAGTCAGATCTTCTAGAGAATGTGCCACATTATCAGTAACCACAGAATGGTAATTTAACTTTACAAACAGTGACAGCTCAACTAAACAGGTACAGAGCACCTTTATACTGCATATGCAAAAAAAGTGTTTTGAAAATGTGTATTTTTTCCTCCATTGCGATGTGACAGATATGGGCCCTTGTTTTTCAAATTATGTCAAAGTTCGCGATCGGTAATTTTCGTGCAGTTTTTTTGCTAACAGATGTAGATGAGATCAGTTTTCTATTTCTAAAGAATTTTTTTCGATTTGTGTCAAATCATATGCATATGCAAGGTAAATAGAAAGCCATGGTTTTTTTTTCTCAAATTTCCTAGATAAACATACATGCACTAAGGATTTTTGTATTTAACTTCATCTCATAACTATTACTAGAGCCAAAATTCTTAGCACTGCTATTTTAATAAAGAATAAACAAACAACAAAAATCAATAGACATTTTTACCCTAGCTAAATAAACATAATTATACTGAAAAAAACTTTAACAGATTGCTTTCATTTTTGCTGTTATGAAATGCTTAAACATCTAAATTCATCAAATCTCATTAGTTAATCTCAAACAAAGAAAACAATAAATAATGCAAGAAACAAGAATACAGGGCAGTTAAGAGAGTTGGTGATTAACTTTGAAACTAAGCAATTTGTATTCCATCGCTGTGTTTGTTCAACTTCACCCGTGAGATTAAACTTTGACACAAGAGACTGTAGTGAAAAGTGGTGTAGGGTGTCACAAAGATAAGAATAGCTTACGGCACCTTAAAAGCTAAACTACATATAGATCAGATTTAGGTCAGTTGCAATAAACAGGAAATAGAGAATGTGCCAGTAACCACATTTTCACTGTGACAGTTCAAGCAAAATGGTGCACAGCACCGCTCACCATCCTTAATACATCTTGTGAAGATACATGAAAAGCACTATTACATTTCTTTATTATCCCAAGTGTAAATGTTTGACATCTGACTCACTTAGTGCACAGGGAGTTCCTGTTTGCCCGTTATCGTGTAGCCTTTTCTCAACTTATTTCAAAGAGATCACGTTGCCTAATAAATAAAGGAATATTGGGATTTTTGTCAAATTATTTGGCTATGCAATGGGAAAAGGAGGCCAAGGATTATTTATCCAAATGTCCTAGATGCACATATACACGCACTAAGAAACTTTGTAGTGAGTCAATATGCAATTTTAATTGGTTAACTTAGCCAATGTAAACCTAACAGCTGATTGTGCCAACCTCTGTGTATTGACTGACATTGATTGATTCTCATAACTTACAATGAGTCTCTTTTATGGGCTTAAAGTAATGTTAACTTGCTAATCTTTGCTAAGTTGCATTCATTCATGCCTTTTGGAGGGATCCTGGTCATTAATGGTCTATTTAATATGCCAAATTTCGACCTGATTTAAGTCTAGATTTTCTCCCCAATGTGGGGTAGGATTTTTTTTGTGCACTTTGGACCATTGTTCCACTGTGTAACCTCTCTCCTCCTCAGCTATCTGGTAGTCAGACTTTCTCCCTCAGGATTTTCTAAAGAGCAATATTCATTGTGCCTTTGTTTCCAGCAAGTTGTCTGTTTCGTGAGACATGCCTTAAAAATGCCTTGGATGTTTCCGATTGTTTTGGGGTCCTCTGCATAAACTGTTGATGTGATGTTCGATTGTGTCAGGGACAAAATTAGGAAGTGTTTATTTTATTTTAATTTACCCAAGGTGCCTGTAAAAAAGGAATTATCTTCAAGTGTAAATACCGAGCCAATCCAAATTTCTCAATTGTTGACACAAAAGCAGAATAAACTTGAATAATGTTGCAGGGAAAACAGAAATAAGGCCAAAACACATTTTGACAATGTTGTTTGGGCAGATTAGCATAAGAGGAAATCTTTGAAGCACATCATGCTAAATTTGATTGATAATTCTCTTTCTGATTCTCTCAGATCATGGTAAATGTAGCTGTGGGTTCTGCCAATGTGAAGCTGGCTGGAAAGGAGACAACTGTAACTGCACGACCCGCATAGACACCTGTGTGTCCAGCTTGGGGCTGCTGTGCAGTGGCCGGGGTTACTGTGAGTGCGGCGTTTGTCAGTGCACTCAACCTGGTGCTTATGGAGAAACCTGCGAGAGATGCCCCACCTGCCCAGACGCCTGCTCTATAAAGAAGTAATTCCTGCTCATATTTAATAAGCTTTACACTCTAAAGCTTCGAGATGCTTAGTGTCGATCTAAATCTTTTGTTCAAGCAGGTTCTGAACTTTGTTTTTTTTTGTTTTTATGTGTATATGCTAATAAATTACAAGATGTGCTCTTTTTCAGACATCCAGCACTGCAGCTTTAATATTTTATGAAACTGAAAGATCACAAAAACATACATTAAAGTATGGTCATAATATTTATGTCACTGGGAGCACACAGATAAAAGAAATGGGTTTAATAAATCTATGTGCACTAATTATTTTATGGCCTACATAAACACAAACAAAATTTGGTCACTGAATAATTGTTACTATTTGCATAAAATGTGTTTTTTCCAAAAAAATAATAATAATAATAACATTTTGATGGAGCCGCAGTGGCAACTGTGAATTCAGAATGTTAATTTACAAATGTCCAAAAGTAATTTTTTAAATATGTTTTAATCGACATCCAACATGGAAATTGACCATTGTGCTTGCAGGCAGTGTGTTGAGTGTCAGCACTTCCAGAGAGGACAGTATTTCAGTGACAACAGCTGCAACAGAATCTGCAAGAATGACATTAGAATTGTGGACAAGTTAACAGAGAAAATGGATGAGAACTCATGTGAGTGTAAACAATTGACCCAATGCTGACCCACCCTCATGAATTGCACCATATTATGACTGAAATATCTTTGTGACCTGAATAATTGCTGTTCCTAACCAGAAACATTGTCCACAATAACTCTATGTTGCAGTATTCCAAAAACAGAGTGCGTCAAACTGTTCCTACAAAGATAACAATGACTGCATTGTGCACTTCCAGTATTACGAAGACAAAACTGGCAAATCTATCCTGTATGTGGTGAAAGAGCCAGGTACTGTTTAAACTTTCATGTTTACTGGGAATTTAAACTAATACAGAAACATAATTATTGTTTAGGTACATTATCAGGACAGAAGATTTTGTTCCTGTCTTTTTCTGGGAAGGCACAGTGTGTGCATCTAGAAATGTGCTATTATCTAAAGAACATTTCTCAAAGCTAGTCACGCAGCTACACTGTGTTCCAATAATGAGAGAACACAAATGGAAATCTGAAAGTTTAAAGCTGTTAAACTTTATGAGTATCTGTTCCTCAGAGTGTCCCGAGGGTCCGGACATCCTGGTGGTGCTACTGTCAGTGGCGGGAGCCACTCTCCTCTTGGGTCTTGTTGGCTTGCTCATCTGGAAGCTGCTGATTACCATCCACGACCGCAAAGAGTATGCTAAGTTTGAGGAAGAGAAAGCCAAAGCCAAATGGGATACGGTAAGCACCAAAGATACCGAAGCACTTAGAAACCGAGAGATGATAATCAAATCTTTGAATGGAGATGTACTAAATCAAATAATTCATCTGTTCATTTTCCAGGGTAACAATCCCTTGTACAAAGGAGCCACCTCCACTTTTACCAATGTAGCATACAGTGGAAACTAATGTCCGAATGCAGCGAGGAACAAACTCAGGGATGGGCAAGGCTGATGTGTGCAGGACTGAAAGAAATGGGAGGAAGATCTTTCTCATCGGACCAGCTACTGATTTAAAAAACTACTTATTGCTGTTAACAGTTTAATGTTATGATTCATACACAAAATGTAAAACATTAAACACAGTCAAAATGAGTTACAGGTGGTTCACTCTATATATTGTGGTTTACACTGCTTTTTACCGTTTCCAATTTGTGTAGTTGATTTTAGGAAGCTTTTTCTGCCTCGACTGATTTGTTGTACAATGTTCTACTTCTTTGAAAACTACTGAGGGGCAAATTGAATGTAAAACAGTTATATTGAATTAGCAAATACGGTTTCCGGTTCTTTTATGCTGCACGTTTACAATGATGCCTGGGGTATGGATTGTGTTATAAACAGTGATCAGCTGGGGCTTACTATTCATGCATAAGCAGTGTTTGGTTTAGACTTATTTTCTTGCTTTTTATGTGTTATGTTTTTGTTTTGCGTTTGCACAGATGCATTGTTTGGCACATGATGAAGCCAGACTGTATTGAGTATATCCACGTTTAAATGGTTTCAGAGTTTATATTTAAAAAGCACTGGGGTAAAATGTATTAATGGGAGTTAATGATACAAGCTGGCGTGCATTTTGGTTTTATATCTGCCTTTTGCACAATTGAATCTGCTCTCGTCTGTCAATGTAAAAACCATTTTAAAATACAAACCTTCTTCCTGTCAGGTAACATGAGCTTGTTTTTTTTTTTTTACATTCTCTGTCACTGCTCTATCAGAATTGCCCTTTACTTTTCTATTTTTTTATTTTATCTTTAGTTTAAAAGAAGAATATATAACACTCATCAAAACACAATTCATCTTAACTACACCTGAAAAGTATTCACAGCGAGTTTAAACTTCAGAAACATCTCCACAGGATGAAAACAAGATTATTTTCTTGGAATTAAGACAAAACACACTTGCCCATACATGTTTACTATAACTTCCTGTTTTTACAGGTTAGATAATGCAGAATGGCATTGAACATAATCCTGGTATATGTCTCCATCTAGCGTAGAAAATATGCTAAAGCACACAGTTTTTTCATGTGTATAGAAAATGCAAAGAATTGCATGCTGATTTTGACACTTCATACACAAGGTAATGCAAAGAGGAAAATAAAATAATAGAGATGAAGATCATTTCAGTAAAAAAAAAAACTTTAGGAAAAGGAAATTCTTTCAAGTTATACTTATAAAATGTTAGCTGACATATTAAATCAATTCTAACAGTTAAAACTCAGGTTTGATTATTTTTTTCTATGTTTTTTTTTTTTTTTTGAGGAAGTATGTATTCATTTAGTTGAGAGGTCAATCAGATTTTAATTTTAAGATTAAATTTCACATTTTAACTAAAAGTGAAAGTTCAATGAAGATACAGAGAAGCCAACGTTTTGAGGTCAGTGTGTAAATTCAGATTAATTCTAATTTAAATTTGAAGAACATGCTATTCAACCCAAAATCCTCTAATAATTGATTCAATGGAAGTTTCTTCAAAGATTTGTTGTTAGATCCAAAGATTCCTGGGCGGGGATGATCTCCTGTAGCAGTCGGTATTACTGCAAATATGGGAGGCCTCTGGAGACACATGATCTTTATTAATGATATAGAAGATGGTTTAACTTTTTCCTTAGTTGTCTGAGCTTTTTTTACACTTCAGCAGAGCATCAGCGTGAAAACCTCCATGCGTTGATGCAGTGTATGCACACCTCTTATGCAGATGATATTTATATATCAAAGAACAGTTTTTTGTGTGTAATATTTACGTTTTCTGAGAAAAATAATTCCATTAGCTCTAGACCATTGATTTATATATTTTTATAACTTCTATAGTTTTTATACTGCACAAAACTGCACTTTAAAAAAAATATATAAATTAGACATGCTAAATGCTACAAATGTTTCTTTACCGTATTTTTCGTGAACTGCAAGCATCTGTGTAACCAAAAACAAATGCCTTGTACGTGTGAGCATACTTGGCCAATGAAGCCTGATTCTGATTCTTTGTATTTCTTCTGTCCGTGAACGCCTCACTCCTTCTGCGTCAGATCCAACATGGCGGCGCCCCTCGCGCCGGACGGAGTGGAGGCTGAAAATACGGAAACCGGCCAGACGCTTTCAAGCTCTTCCTCCGGAGGCCAGAAACGGCCTCAGTTCGGGACGCGCTTCCTCACAGACCCGCGGCAGGTCTTCCAGCACAACGCATGGTCAGTACAGCCGGTCCGGGTCAGGATAGTCAGCCTCAGGACTCATGTGCATCTTTTGGTTGAATGAGAAATGATCAACACAATCTTTCATTTTAAACCAGCAAACCATGCTCATGTAATATCATTATTTTGTTTTGTTTGTTGCGGTCATATAAGCCGTTATTTGGAAATTCTGTGTTTAAAAATGACCTTCGCCCTTATTTGGTGCATTACGGTAGTAATGTGTAGACAGGAAAAACAAATATATATATATATACTCACAATACAAGAATAAAACAAAAAAATAATGGATTATAAATATTTTCTCTCTTGTGCATATATAACTCCTGATATTTTTATACACTATCAGCAGCTTGTTAACCTAATTATGAGGATGACTATAGGTCTTTTTATTTTATCTGGCATGCCAAGGTTCCCCTGCCCACAGCAGTTGTATTTAGGCCGCCTCTGGTTGATGTGGTGGAGAAACATCTAAGACAACGTCAGATCCTGCAGCGTGGCTTGGTTTAATATGTGTATTTTATATATAGCATAACTGTACGTTAAGGACGGGGATTGCTTTTGTGTCACCAATGGGAAGCTAGGAACAAAAACAGAAAAAGCATGATTAAATACCAGAAGGAACTGTGAGTTATTTAACTGGGCATTTGTCCAAAAATCAAGGTAAAACAAAGTCAGAAAGACATGTAAAACACTGATATTTGATGGTGATTCCTTACATTTTTCACGTTATTCTTCTATAAAAGCAATCAAACGTGACATTTTTTTTTTTTTTCAATTCATATCTGTGTTCATCCGTATTGAGAACCATAACGTCTTTGCTGGCAGTGGCGTATCCCGTGCAACTCTGTTATCTGAATGCACCATATAGGAGTGAAGCTACTTTTTTACCAGAGAGCTGAAGGTACTTTTTATCACAGACTACATGAGACATTGTCACTAAAACATAATTAGTAGTAATCGAATGTAGGATTTGCCAACAACCGAAAAATAATAAGTCTCACCAGCTCTTGTCTAATGATTTCGATTCTATTTGTGACATTTTTTATTTTACTTTTTATTCTAGTCTGTCACTGTAAAATTGACACTTTGTGGTCTTCAGGGACAATGTTGAGTGGACAGATGAACAAGAGGAAGCTGCTAAGAAAAAAGTATCAGAAAACAATCAGCCTCTGCCTCTTGAGAAACAAGGTTAGATTACAAAGATTATTCCTCTAAATAGTGTCATAATTGCTATGGCTATGTACATCTGTTTGATAAAATGACATCGTTTGTAATGGTTACCTTTCAGAGGCAGACACCTGTGCCATGTTGTAGAGATTGTTTATTATGTCAGTACCAGCTTTTTTTTTGCCTTTTCCTTCCAGAGGAATACGACAGCCGAGCCAATGAATACTGGAACGAGTTTTACACCATACACGAGAATCGTTTCTTCAAAGACCGTCACTGGCTATTCACAGAGTTTCCAGAGCTCGCCCCGCAGCGTAACCTGAACCACGACCCTCAGCCGAACATCCCTGACATGGACAGTGGCCAGCAGGACGGATCTGATCAAAAACAATGCAGGGATCTTGCAGCTTTGTCGGGTGACTTTCCAGGCTCCGCTGGCTCATATCGCATTCTGGAGGTTAGAGATTATACTCGGAGTAAACCAAACTGTACTTACCACATTCACTAAACCATTTATTTCAGGAAATTCTTATGTTTAGAGAATCTATTTTAATGATATTTCATACATAAAAAAATAAAAAATAAACTTAGAAAACTTAATATATTTTCCAATAAGAGCCTTATTGTTAATTGTAAGAAATAATATTCATAGTTTTCTATGTTCTTAAAAAAAGAGAGGAGTGGTTTCTATGTTTATTCAAATCCTTTAGCTTTTGTATCACAAAATAAAATCCACAGAATTCAATTGCTGTCTGAAGTTGCCTAATTAGCACACGGAGTCTAGCTGCGCCTTATTTGCTAATCAACTTGAACCCAATTACGGCATCTTACAACTGAATTGTGGCAGAATTATGCGGTGGTAATGCGCTTCTTTAGCAGGAACATGAGACTGGTCAGAGTTTATGGGAAGCTGGGTGTAGGCTGTTAAAAGGGAATCTTACTAAAGCTCATTAGAGATCGCAAAAGACTTTAGGTTTCCTTGGAGGTTCAAGTTAAATTTGAATGACCAGACTGACTATTAAACGAGAGGTGCAATACAATAGTGTAGATCTGTGCATTTAGTTAACAGACACCGACCATCAAGTGTTAAAAAGCTTCAACTACTTTGTTGTCCTACAAGTTATTGATTTAGAAATGAATGGAGTTTTATTTTTTTAGTAAAATACGGTGAAAACCATGCATCGTTTTTTCTGCCATTTCACACCCTAAGCACTGCGCTGTGTTGCTTGATCACAGATTAGGTTCAAACAGCAAAAATAAATAAAACTTTGAACATCAAATTACGCCCATTGAATAAATATTATCCTTTTTTTTCTTGTTTTTATACATTATATGGTGAAATACCTGTGTTATTCAAATAGTCCACACCTTCAAATTTGCATTACCCAATTCGTCACCCCAGAAATTTCGTTTGTGCTCATGTACCCCATGTGTGTGAATGACAATAAACGATTCCTGATTCCTGATTAGTGGATTTGTCGTATCTGAAATGGTCAATTCTCGTTAAACATACTGTAAAATAATTTTCTGTACAGGTTGGTTGTGGTGTGGGGAACACAGTTTTCCCAATACTCAAGACCAACAAGTAAGAACAAACCTCGAGTCACATCGTATTTGAAAATGACTCCTCCTGTGACGTCCATGTGACCTTAGCTTTACCTTTCGCAGCGATCCTGGACTTTTTGTTTACTGCTGTGATTTCTCCAGCACTGCTGTGGAAATAGTGAAGGTGAGGTTATTTGATTAATTAAAAATATACGTACTTCTTACCTTTTTTATTATGTGATTAACTCATTTCAATTTTCTCTTTTCATCAGACTAATCCAGAGTACGATTTTAATCGCTGTTTTGCCTTTGTCCACGACATGAGCGACGTCGAAGCCAGTTTCCCCATCCCCGATGGAAGTCTTGAGGTTGTAGTGCTGATCTTTGTCCTCTCAGCTCTGCATCCCGACAAGTATGAATGAATCCTGCAGAGATTTCTCCATAAGTATCGCGTTCGCTGTAATACATAGCAGGCATCGTGTAAGTGTTTCTCCTCTGTCTCAGGATGCGAGCCTCCATCAGTAGATTAGCACGCCTACTGAAGCCGGGTGGCGTGATGCTGCTGAGGGACTATGGCCGCTACGACATGGCACAACTGCGCTTCAAAAAAGGTCAGTCAGGTTGTGTCAGTGTTTGAAATGTCTACAAATTGCAACAGATTTAATTTAAAATCAGTCAGAGCAATGCACGGCGTCTGATGATCTATCCATGACTTCCGCTAAGTTAGGATCGAGCACAGGAATCCGAGGCTTCACTTTCACCAATAAACAAGAAGAAGCAATATTTTTTTTAAAGTTAAGAAAATGCCAAATTTCATCTTTTCAATTTGTTTTGGTTTCATAATAAATTAATGCTTGATTAGATTTGAAAAAACCTGTCAACCATTTGTCCTTTTTCTGTGTTTTATTTACATTTCTACTTTTATAAGTATTAAGAATGGTGGGAACACTGATTTTCATTTTAGTTAGTGAGAGTTAATCCATAGTTTTACTATACGGCAGCAGTCGCTGTTATCTCCTGAAATGTTGGTGATCCAAGTCTTTACTTGGCAGAAATATTACTCCTATTTTTTTAGACCTTTTAAACCTTTTTTTTATTATTAGTAAAACAGTTCCAAATATTTTCTTGATTATAGGGTAATTTAAATGAATATTTTAGTTTTGCCTCATGGAAACATGGAATATTTTGAGCCATAATTGTGACATAAAGACAACCTATTTCATCTTTAAAACTGGTTGTACATGATGGCATTATAATTATAATTATTATTATTTTCTTCTTAGGGAGATGTCTCTCAGAAAACTTCTACGTCCGAGGTGATGGAACAAGAGTGTATTTCTTCACTCAGGGTAAAAAGAACAGACTTTTTGGTTTTATTAATTGTTTTAAAGCGTTATCCCCAATTGGTTCATTCTTTCGTTTTGAATATGACCTTTTTTCCTTTATTTTGCTTTTCAGGTGAGCTTCACGAGTTGTTCACTGAGGCTGGGCTTGAAAAAGTGCAGAACCTTGTGGACAGGCGGCTCCAGGTGAACAGAGGGAAGCAGCTCACCATGTACAGGGTTTGGATCCAGTGCAAGTACTGCAAGGCTTCCTGAGAAACAAGGTGGTGAAGATGGTGGTTTTTTTCCAGAATTTAAATTTTTTTTTTCAATAGCTCCCCTAATGCTGTTGGACCTCTTTTCATTTGGAGAAAAAGTCTCGATTGCCAAATTGATGATTTGTTTTTGTAATCTAAAAAAAAAAAAAAAAACTGTTTTTAATCAGCTTTTTTTTTTTTCAACATAAATAAAAAGTGTTTTAATAATGAAAAGGTTTTGCACGTTTCCAAATAATAATATTACCTGTATACAGTGTTTTCAGAAAGGAACTTTGGCTTTAATGAATGAGCAGAGTGGGGGTGGGCACTCATGCACTTTTCCTCTCCATTGTGTGCACTGGGTTTTGTTGCAGGCGTGGACTGAAGAAAGGTTAAACTACTTTTAACGATCTCACGAGAAAATGTGAGATTCTCCCGATTATTGTTTACGTTGCAAAAAAAAAAAAAAAAAATGAGGTCCGAACCGAAATGGATGGAGCTGAAAGGGTTTCAGAAACACAACTTCCGATAAACAGATGTGTTGTTCGGGTCCATTGTGCAGCTCGGAAGAAAAACTGGTGTCGAACTTTGTTTTGGTCGAGCTCAAAACGGGCAGGACCCTAAATTCACCGCACCACTGGGGGAGATAAATAAAGAGAGAGGGGGGGGGGGGGGTAACTACACTAGCTCAAAGACATTATTTATACCTGGCGAAAAGCGCTTATTCTCCAGGGTCGCCATTGTTTGGAGCGAGAAACACAAGAGCACAGTGAGGTATGACCCTCGGAGAGAGGGACACGATGGGGATCCCCGCCTGAGGAGCGCAGGAACGCGGGGTTGGGAGACCCGGAGTTTTTGTCGAGGCCTCCGGGGGGAAATCCTCCGTGGTCCACCTGAAAGGAGCGGCGACGGGCGCCCGCGACTCTATCCCGGATCAAGCGTCACGCGAGGGACGCGGCTTTGGATGCGGCCTAGTCTGTGAGGCTTCTGCCGAGCACCGGGGAGACAGGGCTGACGGTCCGGGCGACGAGAGCCTCGGAAAACCGAGCGAAGCTTGACTGCAGTGAGTATCCGGACCGGGGCTTTGGTTTGAGGGATGTTTTCTCAGATGATGCTCGTTTTATTGTTAACCTTTAGCCCGTTGGGAAACTTAACAGCTAACGGTTGCTATCTCAATAACTTAAAAAAACAACACTTAATGTGTTTCTACACTTACTAAGACCAGAATTCATATAAAAATATCTTTCTTGTTTCCTTTTTGTATTTATTTTCTAACAAATACTATCTTACATTATTAGCTTCGCTAGCATATCGTAGCCCGTCTACCTAAAGTTAGCTAACAGATATTGCACTAATTGTGATATAAACTAACGAATTGCTCGTTTTTATTCTCACAAACGACGGTGTTTGCCGTCTTCAGTTTTAGCATGTACGTCCTAAAACGTGTTTACTTCTGGATGAGAGGCGTAAGTGACACAGAGACACACAGCAGTCAGTTTTGGGCGTGTGACTTTAAACCTTCTGCGGACTGGCCGCTTATTGTCTATCGTTAATGTTCATTTTCGTTTGCGCTCCTTACACCATTGACGTTTGAAAACACAAGAGCATAATGTAAAACTTAGGCCTGTATTGTAAGATGGTGTGATCAAGTAATGCCATCAATCTCCAGGCAATGACTTTAAACATCTGGCCTTTTTTCTGAGATCCATGTTAGATCCCAGTATCTGCTTACAGCTGTGCATCACAGACTTTTCCCTTCACGGATATACATGGAAAAGATTGTCCAACTTATCGATGACTCCATGTCCATATAGCTCAAAACAGGTGTGACTCATGACTACCAGTGTCTTTAAAAAACAAAACAAAAGAAAACAGCCATGATTATTCCAGGCTCTCGAGTGCCTCCCCTCAAACTTGTGCTCTTGTCTCCACAGCCATGATGGAAGAACTGCACAGCCTGGACCCCCGGCGACAGGAGTTGTTGGAGGCTCGCTTTACTGGGGTCGGAGTGAGTAAGGTTTGTAGGCACCAGATGTGGAAAAAGGTTGAAACATTAAAATCAGTTGCAGATTTACACCATTGTGCATTATTTGGAATTACCCTCCTTTTTTTTTTAGCTTCACCTCTTGTATCATTTTGCCTTTTAGTCTAAACAACATTGGGCTGCTGCCTTTTCTTTGTCTGTCTCTTTGACATGCCATCGCTCCCTGGCTGTATATGTGAGGTGCTGCCCCCCTGCCAAAAAAGGTCCGCAGTTGTTAAGGGGGCGACGCGGAAATAGTTTCTGACCAGGTGTAATCAGAAGAGGCTTGTTTTTTTTTTGGGGGGGGGGGGGGTGTTCCCTCTATCACACAACCTCGGCACATACATGGAGCTGTCAGTCTGAGAAGAAGGTGATCTTGGAACAGTCAGGGAGCCAGAGTTGGTGCCAAGAGTAGGCCTTGTGCCAACCATAGGCAGAGCTGAGCTCCGTGCATGGCATGGCTGCTACTGCAGCAGAGAAAATGGCGACACTAGTTTAGGCATCGTGTCACAATCACCCTGTACGACAAGAGTGAAGACGTATGGTCCGGTGTTTCACTAGCTTCTTCAGCATCAAAGGGTGGGCTCTGCTTTTCCTACCATGCATTGAATACTTTAATAACACTGCTGCTTTTTGTGTAAAAAAAACAAACACTGACTCGGCAGAAAAGTTAAGTCCCATCCTTTAAGGACAAAGGGATCAAAGCCATTTGTGATAAACAGCCACTTATGACCTCTAATAGCTGCCAATTGCACGAACAAGCAACTGCACTGGTTTCCCTTTTGTTAGTTTTTAGCTGTAAAAGAGGAATAAGCATATTCTCTGTGGATGTCTTTATAGTACAAAAGGTTGATTTTTAAAAGCCACAGTGCAAAAGAGGAAAATGGATGACATTATCTAAAGGTGGCAGATGGAGCGAGGGATGGATCCCCAGCAGCTTGCCTAATGTTCAGTCATTTTAGGAGGGTTCAGTGAGGGGAGCTCCAGTGTGCTCCGAATGACTAAGTGTCTCCCTCTGATTGGACGGTGCCTCCGGAATTCTGATGTGAATCATTTGATTGGCAGGTATCACCTAGGGAACCAGCACTAGTACCGATGCAGGTCTCCGCACAGTTGGGATGTTGATTTGTGTGTCGCCAAACCTCTCTCCTCCAGCTCTCGGTTCTTGTCTCTCAGCGTTTCTAGTGTACATTCTATGTGTTCTTGTTCACCCGTGTTGCTAATTGTTAAATTTAATAATACACATACACATATGATACATACATATGTAAAATTTGTCATTCGTATTTAAGGCATTGTTTTTTTGTTTTGTTTTTATCAACAGGGCTCAGGTCAGAGTCAGAATGAGTCATCCAATCAGAGTCTGTGCAGCTTGGGTTCACTTAGTGACAAAGAGCTGGAGGTTAGTCTCTATTGTAACTGGGTGTATTTGTGCAGACTTTTCCAGTTAACCCACAGCACACACACACACACACACGGTTGCCGTGTTTTCTTTCTTTATAGACTCCGGAGAAAAAGGCAAATGAGCAGAGAGTTAGAAAACGTAAGGCGGACCACTTTGACGGCAGTCAAGGTACGATAATCCCCCCCGGCCTTTCAACCCTTCTTAAACACGTTCCCTTTGTTTGAACCCTCGCCTTTTCTTTACAGGCAAAGCAGGAGGAAGAGGTCTAAAAATTAGCGATTATTTTGAGGTGAGTTCTCCCGTTGCCCACATGACTTCTCATGCTGAATTACCAGCCCCTTCTTTACTGTCCATGTCTCTGCTTTCTTCCTTTCCTTGTCTGTCAGTTTGCGGGAGGTAGCGGTCCTGGTACCAGCCCCGGTAGGGGAATCCCACCAGTGGTCCGCTCTTCCCCACAACACTCTTTGTCCAACCCTCCCGTTATGGTGAGCGTTGTTTTTCTCTGGTGTTTTTCATCGCTTCTTATTTCAAGACGCCCTCTTCTTGTCACCCTCTTTATTCCAAGCTTGTTACTAACGTACGGGAAACAAGTTGGAGGAAACAAATGTTTGCACACAATGTGATTACATGGTTGACTTAAAAAAAATGTGGTTAAACCTATAATACGTTCAGAAAATGAAGTGTCCATTAAACGCCGTTCCTTTCCCCAGGTGCAGCAAGGAAGCCCTTCATCCATCGGGTCCGTCAACGCCGAGCACCCCACCAGTGCCACAAAGCCTGTCGTCCTTCACATGCTGCATAAAACCACACAGGTACACGACACTAACTCGGTGCTAGTTGCTCCCTTGTCTAATTAACTGGTTTATTAATTTACAAAAAGTTGCGTTGTATGGCTTCTATTATGTATTAAGCAAACCTATTTCACATTTTGTCACATAGCAACAGAACTTCAATGCATTTATTGAGAATGAACCAGATAAAATGGTGCATTACTATAAAATTGTGGGACGATCTAATTGGTCTTGCTTGCATTTGTGTTCACCCCCCTGATTTAATAATTTTTAGAAACGTCTGCTCCAGCTACAGGTACATGATGTCCACTTGATTTGCAGAGTTGGGCTCTGGATTTTTTCTGTATTAAATCTTTGCAAAATATTATGACCCGAGTCAGATTTAATGAATAAATGTTGATGTAAACCATTCTGTAGCAGCTGTGACTGCATATTTAAGGTTTATGGTTCCTACGCAGTGTTGAAGTCTAAGAAAGTGTAGAATACGGATGTATTTCAAAATGGTAATTGAAAGTTTTCTGATTTGATTCATACTAAATAAATAATCACTGTTTTGGGGAGAATTCCGCTATGATGGCATTACAAGATTTCCAAACTCTGATTTAAAGGATTTCTGTCGTTAGGATTTGTGGAGATCGATAATGATGTCTTGTTAGAAAACTCTTGGCAGATGCATCTGGGGAAGATCGTACATTTCGAGATTTAAGATTTTAATGATCTCAGAAGGTTGTTCTCCGGTACGCAGAACCCTTGTAGCATTTTGCATGTAGGATAAAAATAGTTGCATTCTGGTTATTTCTCACCAGAGCAGCTTTCTTTCCCATGTTGTGGGTCTTTATGGCATCAGGTAGACCGCAAATGAGGTTTGTCTTGCCTTACTTGTCATTCTAACTGTAAGGATTTGTGGAGTGCCCGAATAACAGCTCTGTTGTTAAATCCACTAGATGAGCGACTGAACTCTGCAGCTTGGTTATTGTTTCTAGTTAATGGTTTCTTATCTTTGCCTTTCAATTTAAAAACACTGTAAAAATCCCACAAGGTAAAAAAATAGAAGATACTTGTTTGGCCATTTATTGGTAGTTTTGAACTTGTGTTTTAATGATAGCTTGAGCTCCATGGGATGTCCAAAAAAATGTGCAAAGATATTTTGTAACCTAACTCTTCTTTAAACGCCTTAACAGCTTTATCCATGATATATCTACGAAAGTTTTTTTAGGCTTCACAATTTCCGTTGATTCTTTTATGGCCTAAATAGAAATGTTATTTGTTTTTATGGACAGTGGGGCTTTATAATAGAGTATTTGAAGGGGGATGAATATGCAGGCATTTTAGATTTTCATTCGAAAAAAAACTGCATTTTAACAGTTATTAGCTCCTTTATGTTTAATCAAGTGAAATCCATTTAAATGCATTGAAGTCAACAGTTGTAACGTAACAAAATGTGGAAGTACAGCAAATATCACAACTACCTACTGGACAATGTGCTATTAATTGTTGCAGTGAATTTTCAAGTTGCTCAGAATGAACCAACCATTAACGACTGCTTTTGTGTTCACTGTGCTCTTTAGTCTGACCTTACTTTAGAGAAACTAACAGCCCTGGAGAACAGCAAGAACTCTGACCTGGAGAAGAAGGAGGGCCGAATAGATGATTTGCTGCGGGTACTAATCTCATTACACTCCATCCCTGCCACTTTGCTCGTTCTCTGAAGGTTTTCTCTTCACGCACGTGTTGATTCTCTGCATGTGTGATGAAGTTTGGTCCTCTTTATTTTTTTGACTCGCATTTCCTGCCTCGCTGTGCTTTCCGTTCCAGGCAAACTGTGATCTCAGAAGACAAATCGACGAGCAGCAGAGGATGCTGGAACGATACAAGGAACGCCTGAATAAGTGTGTGACTATGTCCAAGAAGCTGCTCATTGAAAAGGTATGGAGATTTACAAGAGTTTTGATTTGTCTGTAAATGTTAGCCTTCATGTGTTTTCCTTTGCTGCTCAGTCCAAACAGGAGAAAATGGCTTGCCGGGATAAAAGTATGCAGGATAGACTTCGTCTGGGACATTTCACTACAGTTAGACACGGTGCATCGTTCACCGAGCAGTGGACCGACGGATATGCGTTCCAAAACCTTATCAAGTTAGTATAAAAGCCTGCTTTTGGTTCTGGTCTTAGCTGAGCAGTCACTCTAAAACAGTCAGAACACAGTTTAAGCTAGTCTGTACATTTGCAGTTACATGTTTAGTTCAAAAAAATTAATATGCCGTTAAATTTTGTGTATTCTAGACAACAAGAGAGGATCAACTCTCAGCGGGAAGACATTGAGAGGCAGAGAAAGCAACTGGCCAAACGAAAGCCGCCTTCAATGGCCCAGACGCCGCCGCCGAGCCTCGAGCAAAACAAACGCAAAAGCAAGGCCAATGGGACGGAGAGCGAAACGTACCTCCATTTTTCTTATTTAAAATCTCTTTAACATCTGCGTTGTCATGCTCTAAACACATCAACGCGTTGGATGTTGCGCTAAGGTTTTTTCCGTTTCGTCTCAGGTTGTCACAGGCAGAGTACCATGAGCAGGAAGAAATCTTTAAACTGAGATTAGGGTATCTTAAAAAGGTAAATCCTAATGCTTATCGCTTTTAATAACCCTTTAGTAATAATTTTTTTGCTTGCTGGTTTTTTTATTTATTTTTTTGCATTCATTTTTTTGTGTTTGAAGGAGGAAGCTGAGATCCAAGCAGAGCTAGAGAGGTTGGAGCGAGTGAGAAACCTTCACATACGTGAGCTCAAAAGGATCCACAACGAAGATAATTCCCAGTACGTTTCTCTTTTTAAGACATGTAAAATATGAAATCATTTTCTCTTTATGGAACATGGAATAGATTTGTCTTTCCTCCATGTAAATACATTATTTTTCCGATTTTCCCGGGCTGGTCTCAATTATTTTAATGATAATAATCTGTCAATATTTTTAGTCGACACTTATAATTTAAATACAACTTTCAGGTTTATTTTCTTAATAATTTTTAGCAAAGGTCAGAACAGCCTTTCTCCACAGCTTGATGGTACATTTGCCACACATTCACCGTGTCCGGTTCTAGTTTTTAAAACTAACACAGTAATTAAAGAGTTCAGCTTTGCTCTCACATGAGCAAGGGGTAAATAATTACTAAAGGTTAATGTCAAGATCTTAATATCTAAGTGAATCCTATTTAAACCAGATAAACTCATAAATGACACCTCCAGCCATTTTCTTTTTCTTTTGGGGTTGCTGCTGCGATTGATCTGCTTTAGTTTATTTCTAATTAAGGCTTGGATTGTCTTTGGCATTATTAAATCCAACATTTCAATTTGGAGTCACATAAATGAGGGCTTTTTTACATTACTATAAATTATTACTTAGAGATGAAAAGAAAAAAATCAGACCAAGACAGACCAGTCTTGTTTTTCTTGATGATTTCCTGTATCAAGGGAAATTGTTATCTAAACCAGCTTAAGCCTATGTGAAAAGTAAGTGCTCCCTTTTTACAACATTGATTAAATGTGTTTAGCCCACAAATGTCAAGTTCAGTTTCATTCTTTCACCTTATTTAATCTACGTCCACTCTTTCCTCCTTATTCCAGATTCAAAGATCATCCTACGCTAAATGACAGATACCTGCTACTCCATTTGCTTGGGCGAGGAGGTTTCAGTGAAGTTTATAAGGTGAGACAAAAAATTCTTTGTTTTTTCCCGAGCTTCAACAAGAAAGGTCCGTAAGCAGATATATGCTTCAGCTGCATTGACTTCTTTTATTTAGTAGTACAGTTTCTACAGGTTCAGTAAATAACATAAAAGATCTTTTTAAAAATGTACCCAGTTGCATCTGCTGTATAATATCAATATAGGAATGCTGAACCTTGACTGTGCCATGCACGCTTCAGCTGGCGTTACATTAGGTTGAAGTTAAGATTTTGAGGTTAATCATTGTGCCAAAGCGTCGGGGTTCCAGGAATCAACTCTCAGCACGGTTAAAATGATTAATGAACTCAGCCGTTTTAATGTGAGGCAAGAGTCTTGGTGCAGCTGAAGGAAAACAAAGACATATGCACTTTCTATCTAACTGTAGTCCTTTTTCTCTTAAAGGCCTTTGACTTAACGGAGCAAAGGTACGCTGCCGTTAAAATCCACCAGTTAAACAAGAACTGGAGGGACGAGAAGAAGGAAAATTATCACAAGTGAGTGTTTGGAGGTATACTGGTAACATTTTTCCATATGGACAGATGATGCATTTAGAGAATCTTTGCAGTGTAGAAGACATATGTGGAAGTGTATAAGGGAATTTGACTGTTTCTCAGGTCTGGATAAACAGAAAATAAATGTAAAGAGCTTGGAATGTATTTGTATTATGTTTTTGTCATAATCTTACATTGTCTGAATCTGTCCCTCCTTTCCTAGTTCCTTCTTTCTGTCTGTTTCTCAAAAGCCATAGTGAACATTATTTTATTATGTTGTCTTTGAACTTAAATTAACTGTATGGAAAAGTTGTGGAATATATATTTTTTTTACATGAAAACTGTAGTTATGCTGAGCATTTCTTCATAACTAAAAATATTCTTCTCTTTTTGGTTATTTTTCCAGACATGCATGCAGAGAATATAGAATCCATAAAGAGTTGGATCACCCACGGATAGTTAAGCTCTATGACTACTTTTCACTCGACACGGACTCGTAAGTCAGTTGAACATGTGAACGACGGTCGAAGTTTGTCTTTCGACCGACATTTTCACATATATGCTCTTTGACATCAACTGATTTGAGAGTTTCTCACTCTGTCAGGTTTTGCACGGTTCTGGAGTACTGCGAGGGCAACGACCTGGACTTCTACCTGAAGCAACACAAGCTCATGTCAGAGAAGGAGGGCCGCTCCATCATAATGCAGATCGTCAATGCCCTCAAGTACCTCAATGAAATTAGGCCTCCTATTATCCACTACGACCTTAAACCTGGTTAGTCGTCAGATTGTTTTTGGTTTAGTTTTCATTTTGATGCCCATTTTCGTAACAGGCGCTCATATATGTTACTTTGTATTGGCTTTGTTAGCTGTCCATTTGCATTCCTGTATGTAAGATTCAAAATTACTAAACTATTAATAATGTTGGAAATTATTTTATTTATATAATGCCAATTTACAACTCTCTCCTCAAAAAATAAATTACATAATCCAATATGTAATCCTAGTTAGAAGGCATTGTAGAAAGCCTCCTGTTTATAACAGAAAAGGGTTAGAAAGTTGTCTAAGGAAGCAAAATTAATGGTTTTAAACCAATGACTTTGCATCGATTCATCCTCATGAGCATGCATGTGGTGATGGTGGACAGGAATGGCTTCATTTAACAATAAATTAACTCCACTGGAACCAGACTTGGTTTGACAGTAGCTCCTTCGCTGGCTTCATCTAAAAAATTAAAGTTAAATAACACAACGTTCCAAGTTTATCATCTATTGACGGATTACAAAGTAACAATTCGTCAACTAATGTCTGGGTTGTTTTTTCCCCCCCTATTCAGGTAATATCCTGCTTGTGAATGGCACCGCCTGTGGTGAGATTAAGATAACCGATTTCGGCTTGTCGAAGATCATGGATGACGACAGCTACAACTCGGTAGACGGGATGGAGTTGACCTCGCAGGGAGCGGGAACGTACTGGTGAGAATGGCTCTCAGGGGCTGACAAGTCCAGCTTTCCAAACCTTTTAACGACTGTGAGCCTTTCTTGGCTGCAGTTTTTCCTTACACTCAGCTTTCCTTGAATATAATCGGATACATCATTTTTGGCTTGTTGGAAAGTGTCAGTCACTATCCTGCTGAAGAACGTTTAAATCAGACATCTTCCCGATGGTTGTGTGGGATAACATTTTTCTGTTAAAAATATTTTTTCATATTCGTTGTATGAATGTTATCTAAAAATAAAAGCTAAGTTTTAGATTTTCATTTACTGCGAGCCATAGCCATCAATAATATAATTCTCTAGATCTGTTATTTAATTCAATTACAGAGATAAATTAACCAATTTGTTTAGGTTCCCTTCTGTACCTTTACTTTAATACATCTTATTTTGTAACAAGGTACCTGCCCCCCGAATGTTTTGTGGTTGGCAAGGAGCCGCCAAAAATCTCCAACAAGGTCGACGTTTGGTCCTTGGGTGTCATTTTCTACCAGTGTTTATACGGCCGCAAGGTAGGAGTCACACGAAGATAGGAATTCAGCAAATATCGAAGCAGTTTTCGGATTTAGCTTTTTATTTCAATTGAACCTGTTTTGTAGAGTGTAGACTTTAGAAGAAAACACCTTCTGTTTTTTTTTGGTTTGTTTTCTTCGTCCAGCCTTTTGGTCACAACCAATCTCAGCAGGACATCCTGCAGGAGAACACAATCCTGAAGGCGACAGAAGTTCAGTTCCCCCCAAAACCTGTAGTCTCACCTGAAGCAAAGGTATTCACTTTCATTCCCTGCCATGTTTTTTTGACCCAATCATTATTCACACCATCTCCTGGTGTCTCTTTTTTTCGTTTGTCTGTTTTTACCCAGGCCTTTATAAGACGCTGCCTAGTCTACCGTAAGGAGGACCGATTCGATGTGCACCAGCTGGCCAGCGACCCCTTCCTAATGCCCCACACCCGCAAATCAGTTGCTTCCTCTGGGACCGCCGGCACCGCCGTGGCCTCCACGTCCACCTCCTCCAACAGCAGCGCCTCAAACTGATCACATGCCCGTTAAGTGACAGGACGGATCATTTGACGGGAAGGGGGCGTCTCCCCTGTCCTAACAGCGTCTCGCCTTACCATGGAGAGTTTAACTGGTCAGATGGCAGTGCGGGGTGAGAAGTCACGGAGTGGGTTGGGAATGGAAACAGTTCCCTCCCCCACAGCCCTCTGATGTCTGTCCACCCCAGCCCACCTGTCCAGCTTTCTCAGACAAGTGGTTTGGTTCTGGGGGTCAAAGCCCTGGGTTACTCGCGCGGCGATGGAACGGGCTGAGGGGCAACTGTGTTGGTAAAAAAAAGTGAGTTTAGTGTTTTTCGACGTTCCTTTTCATCTTAAAAAGAGAAAATTAAAAACCACATATAGAACTGCTTCAGCTCGGCCCGATAGGACCGACTGCAGAAGGCCTCATATTCGTAAGCTCTCTTTACATACGCCTTTGCATGAGCCTCTCTGGTCCAAGAGTCAGAACCTCACAAGCCCAAACATTTTGTTTGCTCGCGTCTCCCTGAAGTCAAAGGAGCAAACGAGCGATAGTCAGTCTGGACTCTTTCTGTCCAGAACCCTTAACGACTGTGCCATTTTAAATCCAGACCCGTGTAGCTTTTGAACAAAGCGGTGACTTAAGTCGTCGGTCTCATGGAGCCTGTCCCTCACATTTTAGTCTAAGTCCCGTGACCAAAGCTTTTAACCTCCAGCTGGTGGCAGTGTTCCACCTGTTTTCATGATGAATGATTTTTAGAGTTGAGCTACTTGACATAGAGCGGAAGCTGCTGAGGATTGACACCCCCCACCACCACCACCCCCTTTTACATAAAAGAAACAAAATAAAAAAGCTGTTCATGTAATTTAGCTCATGGAGAAAACGGTTGTTTCATGTTGCCTTTTACGTAGAATTGGTACTGTTTTCGGGGAACCCCAGCCCCTGTACTCCTTTTTTTTTTCATAAACACATATTTATTTAGGTATGTTTCAATTTATTTTTGACCAATAAAATGCAAACGACTGGTTTATCTATTAGTACTGTTGTGGGAGATTGGGCCTTAGCAAACATTTGCATAAACCATTAAATACTATTGGTCAAACTGTTTCTTGTTCTGTATTTTGTGACTTCTTTTTCCCTCTTGGTGCTTTTGTCACAGGAAGCTTTCTGTTGCGTTTAGTTTCAGTTCTCGCAATTTATTTATATGAAACAAAAAAACAAACAATAACATTTTTATATTCCATATGTAGTTTAAAACCCTCCAAATTTCAGATAAATGAGTTCTGTTTTACCAAAGATTTCTCGTATTGATGTCATTACTTTTAAAAAGAGTGAATGTGGTCTAAAATGCAAAAGTCCATTGATACGTCAGTCTTTTGCAGATGATTTTTTAAGATAATTTAGTGGATCTTTGATATGAAAGTATATTCACTGAGCTTTTATTCTTAAATTTAAAACTATAAATTGTAGTTGTGACATTTTGAAATATAATTTATATTTTGTATGCATATATCCTTAAGTATTTCCAGATCAGACATTTATTTTGGAGAAATAATATAAATAATGTTGCTTCAATTTTTGTGGTAATCCACAATTTTTTTTTTTTTACATTTCATTTAAAACAGTTAAAATGTTTGCACACACACAAAAAAAAAAAAAAACTTAAGAATATCTATTCTTTTAAGTGGAAATTACAGTTTTTTAGCTTTCCTGATGAGACAAAAAAAAAAAAAACTATCCAAACAATCCTGGCAGTACATTTATAAAAATAAAAAAACAAATGGCCATGATTAATGCTTGTTAAAACCTGAGCCCTGACAGCTTTCATCAAACGTTTGTGTCAGACTTTCCCATTATGCGTTTTGAGCAAGGTGTCTTTAGTGATTTTTTTTTAAAATCAGCCATAGTTTTTTATTACTCTAGAGTGGAACTGTATTCAGTGAAGTAGTTATTTCTGGATTTCCCAGCATTGTTTGCTGGCCTCAGTTCTAGGTTTAATTTTTCACAGAAAACCTTGCAATTCCATTCAAAAAGTGGTTCATGCTTCATCAAAGCCTCCTACAACCCTCAAGCTTAAAGTGATCAAATGACAGATGTTTGCATACGGAGCCAGGATCTGCTAGAGGTTTCTCCCTCCACTGTCACCACATGCATACCCAGTATGAGGCATTGCTATAAGTCAATGACTTGATGCAACCTGCTGGTTTTCCTTGTAAAACTATCATGTAATTATGATTGAAATTAAACAATTTTCTTGCTAAGTCTTTTAACCCTGTGGAGTCCAGGGTATAATTGGTCGTTTTTGACTACTTTTGATTTTATCTTTATATTTCACTTTCAAAAAATGTTTACCCTGCATTGCTTGGTATCATTTTTTTTCAGCACAACCTTCCCTTTGTAGATTTACTGTTATCATTCCATTTTGACATACCATATTAACACAGTGGACCTAAAATCACATAAAAACTTCAAACCAGAGAAGGAAAAAAGCCATATTTTTTACTGTGAAAACCACAAATATGTCTAACAAACCATTTAAACAGCTTAGAATACAACTATAAATTCTAAATTTCAAAACCAACGTACAATCTTAGAAAGAACAAAGTAATTTATGACTTCTTTTGTATAAAAGGCAGCCATTACCTCAGGCCTTTTTTGTACAGCTATTTACAAATCAATGATGTCTCACAAATATTTTTAACAAACCAATTTTAAAATTTAGGAAGCAATTAGAAATTGTAAATCTAAAAACCTACATACACTCTTATCACACAACAAAGTCATTTAACACTATCTACATAAAATGCAAGCAATGCCTCACGAGATCACTGAAATCTCAAAATGTAAGATTTTTCCACGAATAGGACAGGGGGTTTGTCATGTTGTGTTTTGTTTTTTCCATTTATTGTTTTGTCGTCTGTGTGAAAAGCTAATTTTTCGGAAACAGCACACACAGACCGAACACACACCGAACGAGACAAAAATATTCAGAAAAAAGTATGGTGGTTTTACATGGTCTATCAACACAATTTAAAAACTAGTGTATAGTTTAAGGTCCCCGCTTTCTACACAAGTTGAAACAGCGACTCATAGACCTTGCATTTTGCTGCTACGCCATGTTTTGTCGGCGATGTAATGTTGACGCGCCGGCGCATCAGTGGACTCCACAGGGTTCAAATAAATAAACGGAATCCTAAATCCTAAATATGATTGGACATATATTATTTCCCGCAGGTCTCAGCAACCAAACACACAATATTGGAAACTGAGTGAACACTAAAGAGAAAGTGGGCGGTGACCTGCGGGCCCCCGGACCTCATGTTGGGAACCCCGCACACACCGTTGACTCCGCTCCATTCATTTGAGGCTGCTCTGACTGGGAGGCAGAGGCAGGCCGAGCCCCAGCTGCAGCTCCTCTTCCTCTTGTTGTTGGCCCTGAGCTGCTGCGGCTGCGAGCATGCGACGCACAGAGAGACACCGAAACAGGAGCGCTGTGCCGGCGTGGACGATAGGACTGCTCATGGTTTCCAAATGCACTTTATATTCATTCATCTTTATCCTGGGACTGAAGAGGAGCGATGGAGCTGGTGAGGGGGGGGGGAACAAAAAAAACAAGGCAACAACGGATCAAACATAGCTGCAACGCTAATCATGGACTGTTTTTAATCGATCAATAGCTGAAAGGAGTGTTCTAGATGTCACTTGTGTTGCTGCAAACAAGACACACAGCGTTCGACGTGATATGTTTAGGATTCTTTGTGTTGGAGACTGTGAGACCTAGAAGTCCGAGCAGTGAGTGGAACCAGATGTGCAGACCAGTGAGGGGAGCAGGGAAAGAGCTCAGTTGTTAGGTTCTTCCATGTCTTACAGTTTCATTTAAGTCTAAACCTTGATTGCTTTTGTCCTCCTTGTTGTTCCAGATGGGAATTTAGGTTGTTGTTTTGTTTTTGTTTGTTTTTTTCTAATGCCACAGACTGTGAGGGCTTCAGTTTGACCCCCTGCGGGCAGATGTGACCTTTGTGTCCTGTCAGGCTGCAATTAACACAGATCCAAACAGGCACCAGGCAAAAAGAATCGATGAACCCTTACTGGCTGGGGTTTCATCTGTTCACTTTATTCTCACATCAGTTTAAAACGTATCCAAAACACAATTCCGTGTTGATTTCCTTTTAAATATATTACATCATTGTTTGCTGAAAAGGAGGTAAAAAATACATACAGGCATAAAATGAGATTTTGACAAATTTGTGAATAGTTGTCTCCCTAAATGGAAATGCAGATAAGCTGGTTTGTCAAACAGAATGTTTTCAGATTTATTATAAGAATAATTTCTCAGTTGTCGTCTCAGTTCTGTTACATTTTAGCTTTGTTGTTTGTTGTTTCTCCATTTCCCTGATTTCGTTGTGGAAAAACTGTGTTGCATATACTGTGGGACGATTTCCTGGCAGCTTTCTGGAGAATAAGTGATGGAAAGTTTCTGCTCTCCTATTCTCTTTCTGGTTTCTAAATCTGACACCCTTCTCCTGACGTTTCACTTCTTTCATGCTTGTGGGATGTGGCAAAAAGCTCCTCGACTTTTTGCCTTCCCTTCTATGCCAGGCCTCTCCTAAGGAAAAAGTTAAACGACGACAAAAAAGTTTGAGAAGAAAGACGATGAATAAAAGGATAAACAAAATTGAGGTCTTATGATTTACTATCTGGCAGCAGCAAAAGGGTATGCGTCCAATATTCAACAATACAAAATGAGGCATTGTTAAGAACTGTTAGCCCTAATATTCAAGTTTAAACTTAAATAATAATCTACTCAATGACTGTGTAAATGGATCGTCTGGGAATATCTCCCACGTTTGGAAAATTTTGCTGGCTGCTCATGAATGCCTGTTTCAACTCCTTTTCTTCTTTTGGTAACTGTAGTCAGTGCTGGGAAAGAAGAAATGGGTGTCAGGGTAGAAGAGGAGGATGAGATGACAGCAGGAGAGCTGTTGTTGCTTCGCTTTCACGGGCCTCAGAGGTTTAAAGTTAGTCTGAGAGGAGCTTTCTCACATCAAACATCCAGTCGCGCCCTCTCCAGTATGGATTAAAGGTCCTGGTTGAATTTTCTTCCTGATTTCTTAAACTTTGGCTTCAGGTTGTTTTGCTGTTCGAGGGCTGATCTGCGTGAACGGATGCTTATATGGCTTATATGTTGGTTTTGGATCAGGTTTTCCCAAAGTCACGATGAGTAAGGCTAGATGAATGTTATTTGCTAGGACAATCATCACGTTGTTTTTACAAAGCAGAGATGAACTATTAAGAGCAATATAGATTTGTAGAACTAAGAAATTTTTTTAGGTTAGGTTATTGAAGTGTTTTGGGAGGGTTCAAAAAGTGTCACTAAATGCAAGCTCATTATGAGGGAGATTGCTGTAAAATCAACATCACAACACAAGCTATTGCTTAATGTCTCTGCTCTAGGAGTGAATGACTCGATGCAATCTGCTGGGTTTCATTAGATTGCAAACTTTTCAAACTGATTTGAATAATAAAACAAATATGATGCACTTTTTGATTAGTAGGATCAATTGGAATGTATATGTGATTGATTGGAATAAAGTTGTTTTACTTAAGTGCCTTCAGATGAAAGGTTGTGAATGTACGAGTATAAATAAACTGAATTGAATAGAATAGATGTTTTTACAGTCTTAACTTATAAAAATGCTTATTAACAGAGCTTACAGGTCTTGATGGTTCGGTTCTCTTCCTCCTTTATTTATAATTGATAATAACTTGAAGCTCTGTCATCCACAAAAGTAAGTCCATGCCTTTATATTGAATTAATTGGATGGTCAGTCATTATGAAAAAGTTTACCTGCAAATTTTTTGCGGATTTCTTGAGGATTATTAACTTGTTTTTTACTAGTGATGCTTTTTTCCAAAGACAAACCTGGCTCAGAAAAGCATCTCTATCTCTGAAGAGAGTCCATGAAAACAGACATAGGGTTTCCTTTTAATAAAGTCAATTACACGTAAAGACAGACTGGGATCAAACTCCTCCGCAAAAATAATATGTAAATAATTTCAAAAATACTCAAATAAATAACAAATAACTATTAAACTAGTTAGACAACAATATGAAACTACACTGTTTTTATTGCTGTAATGTTAATTTCCTCATACCTTGGTTACCCTTCAGATTTTATTTTCCATTATATAATAGACTTTCTTATGAGGGTTATTGTGTTCATATTGATCAGCGGACACAAGCGGCGTTGTACAGTCGTTTTACTCCTCCTCCGTTATAATCAAGCATAGCAAACCTTGTGTAACATTGGCTCGTCCCCAAAACCCCATAGGCCACAGATGTCCACGGTCTGGCCAAAAAGGTGGATGAATGTTGGACAAGTACAAAGTACAGTGATGTGTGAATATATATATACCATAAGAAGGGAAAGATGGTTTGGAACAGAGAGGCAAAAGACGGGAAGGATAGTCGTACAGGCGAGTAGATGGAAAAGCAGATTCAAGTAAATTTAGATTGAAAAAAATCATAAGAGCAGTGCCATGTATTTTTGTAACAATGAAAAAAATATATATAACGATTTTAGTGAAATTTTGATTTTTATTAGCATCTACACTGATGAGCTTTATATCCATTTTCCCAGTGTGACCCAGCTCTTGGGTTGTGTTACCTTATTTAAAGCTGCACAGTCTATTTTAATCAATACAATCTGTCTCTTAACTTAACATAACTTAACATTTTTACTTCCTCATTTTTTAACCTCCTTCATTAGATTGGATTGCTACTTTGCCCCTTAAAGGCCTTTTTCTTTGCAACTATAGTTATTTATATGGACAGTTTGATAAGCTATTGTCTCGGTATACATAAGAATTTAACAGAACAAGCTGTCATCTTTCACAACCTTACTTCCGGACACTGAAGTTTAGACTGGACGAATATTTTGGTCTATCTATTATCTATTTGTGACTGACATCCCTTCCTATCTTAAGCTCAGCAAGCACTCTTCTAAAAATATTTTTGAGCAGGTTGTTCATTGGACCGTATTTTTTTCAAGAATCAAGTGTAGCATGCACACTAAAACCTCAACGATTTTAAAGTTAGAACTGAATCATGTGAAAACATTCAGATTCCTCCTGCGGTTCATAACGATAAAGAAAGAGACATTCATACACAAAAACCACTAGTTGCTTTTCCAGCCAAATTGCTCCCCACAAACAGCCGTGGACAGTCTGAACTGGATCAGTAACAAATGCTGCAGCGTTTAACACTGTCACGCATGTCAGCTTTTGTTTAGAATGTAATAGTTATACTGAATTTCAAAAGTTGTTTTCAGATTGCGAGAGGATGTACCGTCACTGAATTAAAATAAACAGTTTGACATTCTGAAGTAAAACTAGTTCCAACGTCACTGAGCATCCATTATCAGTGATATCAATCCAGTCTCTGACCTACGAGCTGTTAACACAACTTCTGTTGTCACCAATTTATCGATTGCTGCTGTTTCTCTCTCTCTCTCTTTCTGCACAGTGCCTGGGGATTCTGATGATTTTGCTGTCTTAATCGAGGGCACCAACGTGTGCCTCGGGGTGATGGAAGGCTCTCTGACCCTGACGCGGGACTGCGAGGAACCCGGCCAAAGATGGAAGTGGGTGTCTCGGGGGCGCCTGTACAACCTGGGCTCGTCGCTGTGCCTGGGTTTGAACACGACCAACGCCACGTACAGCTTGGACGAACCTCTGATGGCCATTTACACGTGCGATCGGGAGCCCTCCAAAGTGGAATGGACCTGGAACTGCGTCGAGATGTTCAAGAAAATCAAGGGCTTCATTCAGTCCCACGCACTCTGGAACGGGTCGGCAATCCCGTCGTCAGCCCGACTGTACAGTAATGAGCAGGATATTTGCTCCAAAACACATCAAGGTAGTCATGACATCTTCAGTTGTACGCGTCTTGAGTTTTTTTCTGATTTTGTTTGTGCTTGTGAAAAATGTGTTTGTTAATTTGAAGAGATACAAATTAAAAAATACAGTAAAGGATTTAGGTAAACGCTTTTGGACAAAAATGTTAAATAATGTAAACAATTAAATAATGTAGTAATGTTAAAATTAACACACATACTATAGCTATATAGTTGTTTTCTGTTTCCAGATGAAACAATTGTACAAAGCACATATTTTTTCCTGTTTTTACTCTAACCCCATCATTCTCATTACCTACATGCCTAATAGTATTTGTATAAAGGTCTCTTACAATGTTGTATCACCAATTTTTAGAGAGCTGAATTTTTTTTGGCAGATTTCTTACTGTTCGCCAAATTTGGTTGGTTTCCTTGCACAGGACTGGTTTTGATCTTTCCAAAACCATTTTTTATATTTGTTTAGTAACAGTCCTGTTGAAACCTTCACTAGGGTTCTAATTTCAGATGGATATGGTCAGGTACCACGAATCTTTACAATGTTCAGCAATTTAAAAAAAACAACATTTCTCTTGTGCAGTAACAAACAGGAAATTGCTCCATAATAAAAAAATCTAATACTAAAAGCCTGTACTCAAAATTGCTGTCAGACAAATCAGAAGTCTTCTTTGAAATGAGAAGCATTTAATGGGACTGCTTGGGCATTTTGCCAGCAGTTAATTAAAAATATTAGTAGTTGGTCAAATTAATACCTAAAAGAAAATCCCCTTTGGAGCTTACTTAATTAGTGAGTCCATGAAACTGCAGCAGAAAGCATCATGAAGCCAAAGAATTAAACCAAACAGGCTTGAAATTACATTTTAACAAAGTTTAAAGCTGAGTTATGTCAAAAAACAATAACTTATCTCAACTGATGATTTTTGGCACGACTTAAAAGTTTTGGTTCACATACACTCTCTGTCAGGTTTGACCGAGCCTAAGCTATTTTGCAAGGATGAGCGAGCAGCATTTCGGTCTCGATGTGTGAAGCTGGTGGAGACCTAAAGCTATAAATACACCAAAACGTGCTTCTGCAAAGGATTGAATCAAAGGAACATCATTGTATTATATAATGTGTTGATGTCACACTTTTAAGATTTTTATTATTTATTTAGTCGTTTGTAAAGCACTGTGAAAACTGTGGGACACTGGGCACTGAGTCAACGTGACTTTGTGTAATAAAAACCCTTTCACTTATTCACGCTCTTTTGTCCTGAAAAACCTAAACAAATTATTTCAAACATCCACGATGATCAAGAGGAATCCCCTTTTGTCTGGTTTTGTGTTTTTTGTGTGTGTCTTCATGATTAAATAACAACACAGATTTTAGTTACACATTTATTTCTTTTTTTTCTCTGAAAATTGATTCAGTTACTGTGAATTGGGGATAACACATGCCAGTGCATTTTGAACATTTCCCCAAACACATGCTCAGCTATGCAGTGACCCAGTGAGCTGCTCCCTCCCTGCGTGTTTCCGCCTCTGTGTGGCAGATGGACTTACTGTTTGTGGACGCCACAGCTGTATCCGATCAAACGGATAAGGCAGAACGCTGCTTTCAGGGGATGTTTGAGGAGAAGTAGTGGCCCACCAGTGAAAATCTTGCAAGTGTTTGTAAACTCCGGGAATGTTTTGCTTGGCCTTCAGGGTATTTGCTTGTATGTAAAGCTTTTAATTCAGACTAAAACCGTATTTGCTGAGCCCGCTTTCCTGCTCCCTGTACCAATTCCTGCAAATATTACATCCTTTTTTTTTTTCTTTCAGAAATGACTGCGAGCCTCAGTGAAGTCTAGTCTGTAGTTAATGGGTTCTTCTTGACTGCAGTCGAAACCAGATCGTCTCCCTTCACTTTTTTCATGATCTCTTCTCTCGTTTTTCTTTCATGTGGCCTGGTAACTGCACGTTTTGACTTTTTAACTCTCAGCCCGAGCAATCTTCACAAGTTTGCGTGTGAGAAAATGCCTCTTGGTCACGTCCAATAAGGCCGTCAGCAGTAAACCAGGCTAAGAAGACAGTGCGATTGTTGTGTTGTTTTGTTTTTTGTGTCTGCTCTACTTTAAGTGGCCTGACTTGTGTTGGAAAGAAAGTCTCTTCCTTTGTTCCTCCCTAAATGTTAACATTTTATCGTATTTTTGCTGTCTTAAGCTGAATCTTGACAGTAAAACTGTCTTGACTTTCTTAGTTGTCGATTCGTAATAAAAAGGCAGTTTTGAAAGGAAAAGAAAGAAAATGAGCTGCTTGACAGTGTTCAACTTCCCGTTTTCACTGTAAGGGTATCCTCTGTCTTTTTGTCCAAACAAAACTGATGTGTCACTTCAGGTCAGCTCGACTTAAGATTCTCACTTCTCAAAGGCCCACGCAAGCTTTTAAAGTTTATTTACTTTCTTTCCAGAGGTCTACACCATCCTGGGGAATTCTTATGGACGGCCCTGCAACTTTCCTTTCCTGTACGAAGGTCAGTGGTTTCACACCTGCACAAGCACTGGCCGTAGTGATGGCCACCTTTGGTGCGCCACCACCTATAACTATGACCAAGACCAACGCTGGGGATTCTGTCCCGTGAAGGGTAAGTTGCTGTTGGCTCATTTGTTCGAACCAGATTTGTAGTTTTCCAAAGGCAAGCGTTGCAGAATTCAAGCCTTTCGACTGACTTTACAGAGCTTTCTGTCACTCTCAGGCAGCAGCTGTGAGACTTTCTGGGATATTGACCCCGTGACACACAGCTGTTATCAGTTTAACTACCAGGCCACTCTGTCTTGGAGCGAGGCTCGGATCAGTTGCCAACAACAGGGGGCAGACCTGTTGAGCATCAGCAAGCTACACGAACAGACCTACATTAATGGTAAACAGTAAATACCATTTCTAACATGAACTTTGAATATGCCGTGTGATGCTTTGGTAATGAGAAGTTTACTGGGACATATCTGTAAAAACATATGATTGTTCTTTGTGTGGTAACACAAAATTAAATGTGGTTTCCATATACAAATTTCGAATACAACTAAAGTTCAGTCCCCTTAATACAACTGTAGATAAATAAATGTATTCAATACAGTTTGACTGAAAAGTGCAAACAATAATGTCATTGTCAATTATTTCAAACTAGAAATGTCAACTAAAATGTTAGCAACTTTAAAAAAAAACTACCTGCTAAGGGATTCATGCCGGCATTTGGCTTACAACTATTATAAATAAACAATATTAATCTAGACCATATGATAAATACAAAATGCCCATTGTTGGATTGATCACTCCCTCCATATTGTAGGTATTCTCAACGGTTACAGCGCTGCCTTGTGGATCGGCCTCAACGACTTGGACCTCAGTGGAGGCTGGCAGTGGTCGGACTCCTCACCAGTCAAATATCTAAACTGGGATTCAGGTCAGACTGGAAAAGCAACTCCGACCTCTTTGTTTTTCGTTAAACACACTGTAAATAATTCTTCTTTGTGTGTGTGTGTATGTTCATGTCCCACAAGTTCAACTCTATTTTAATGAAATACAGAGCAGCCAAGTCACGTCGAAGAGGAGAACTGTGTTGTGGTCAAATCTGAGTCATCGGGACGTTGGCAGAATCGAGATTGTTCTGATGCTCTGCCGTATGTCTGTAAGAAGACGCCCAATGCCACACTGGATCCCTTCACCACAGGTCCATAAATTATCTCTCTTAGGTATAAAACAGTTTTAATTTTGCTAAAGTATTTTTGATGTTTTCCTCCAAAGATTCATGGTCAGATGATCAAAAGTATGAGTGTGATGTGGCCTGGCAGTCCTTCCAGGCTGGATGCTACAAGCTCGCCTCAGAGAAGAGCGAGTGGAATGCGGCACAGAAAGCATGCCAGAAAATGGACGCAAACTTGGTCAGCATCCATACTCTACCTGAGCTGGAGTTTATCCTTCGCAACCTTAAGAAAGGTGATTTTCTTACTCTTCTTTATTTTCCTACAGCATCCTAACTTTTCTCAATTGTTTTTAAACGTGTATGATGCAACCTACCCCTAAGATAAGGAACGCGATAGACATTTTGGCTAGAGCATTCTAGAAAAGGATTTTAATTACATGTTTTGCTCATTTAAAAGGAAAAGATGATTAGAATAGTAGAATAAAAAACTCTAATATAAGCTTATTAAATCTTATACAACCATAGAGGGATGTTTTCCCTTCCTGTTTAGCCTAATTGGTGTTGTTTCTATCCACAGACCTCGACCAGTTGTGGATAGGGCTTCATGACATTGACATGCAAATGAACTTCCAGTGGGCAGACCATACACCCGTTATCTTCACCTTCTGGCACCCGTTTGAACCCAATAACTTTCGCAACACCCAGGAAGATTGTGTGTCCATGTGGGGTCCTGTGAGTAACCTCTGCACCGTCAGATAATTGCCTGACATTGCCAGAGCCCGGCCGGGCGTAAGTGTCTCCATTTGTATCCGTGAACCCACTGATCTGTGCAGGACGCCCGTTGGGACGACAGCCCCTGTAATCTGACTCTGCCTTTCATCTGCAAGAAACCAGGAACAAAGAGTGATGGGAAGCCACAAAATCAAGAATGCAAACAGGTGTTAAACTTTCTTCTTTTTTTTCAGTGCATTTGATGCTGGACTTAATCACTTTTTAATTGTAGTTGTATACTTTTTTGTTCAAATAATATTTTTAATGCTGTTGATAGCCTCTTTTAACCAAAGTAATATTGAAACTTTTTCGGGTCATCTTTAATAAAATATAATGGTATGTATATAATTTGGAATATAACTTGTTTGACTTTACAGCAAGCTAGATTAATCCTTTAAACAAAGTGTTTTTAAAGCTTGTTCATGATTTTTTTTTTTTTTTAAGCAAGATTTTAACCCTAGCTCCAGAGAGCAATATGAGTGGTCAGTTTCTTTTTGCTCCTGGACATTGTGTTTTTCTTCTGGTGGTTTCTAAGCTGTTTCCTTTAGGAAATAGTTAAGGACCACCAGACCCAAGCAAATATAAAATCATAACTTTGTGAAAGGATTGCTTGCATTTTTGTCTAAATTATTTGATCTGTCAAGGCCTTAGGTCCTGATTTTGATCTGAATTGCAAAGCAATATCCTCATCTTGTTTTACACGTCTTTATATCTACAGTAAACTTTTTGCCATTCTGTATTTTTACAATGATAAACATTATTGTTTACTCTTGGAATTGTATTAAATAGATTTTAAAAAAAGATCCATGTTTGACATTGGAGTAGAAGTGCAATTATATATGGTTATTTAACATTGTGGCATCCATCGGTTTTCAATTCAAATCAGATTTAGCATATGAAACAATATACCTAGTTTTAAACATTTCAAATAACACTGTTTAGTCATCATCCAGATAAAAATACTGCATTACCATGACAAACCTCACAAGATATACCTGAAAGGCAAGCACAATGATCAGAGAAGCACCCAAAAACCCCATTTTAACTTTGGAGGAGCTGCAGAGATTCATAGCTCAGTTCTGTGAAGAAAAGTGGAGACAGCTCGGATTTGTCAAAAACGCAAATATTCGTGACACAAATTCAGCGTTTATGGGAGAATGGAAGAGGTTCTTTTATCTTTTTTTAGCAATCCCTGAGGGGGACAGAAAACATTTAGGTAGAAATTTTGTGGTCAGATGGACTGAACATTGATATGCATATTAAACACTGTCCCATCATAAGTGGTTCTTTTGCTTGGCTTTTGATCAGCAAGGGCAGCAAAGCTGGTCAGAGATGGACTGAGCTAAATACACGAGAATCATAGAGGAAAAACCTGATGGAGATTACAAAAGAGTTGTAACAAGAGGATTGCTTTTGTTTGTTTTTTGTAAATTCCTAAAAGCAGAGCTATAATGGTGATGTTTGGATCAAAATATGAATGAATGACTTTGAATGATTTAAATAAATTAAGAATTGTTTTGAGACTTGAACATTTCAGCCTCTTGATGTGCAAATCTGGACAATATTCTATGGACACAAATAACCTAGAGCTTTAAATTTAGTAAAATGTTAGTTTAATAAAGGCTTCTACTTATGTCCAAAGGCATGCCACACGTTTCAGATTATTATTTGTAAATATTTTCCCACTCCACTGCTTTGCGTTGACAAAGCACATTATCTGTAAATAAAAAAAGTTAATGTAAAATGTTTCAGTGGCTGGCCTTTCACATTTGTTCAAAACTACACATAACACAAATTTATTAGGTGAGGTTGTAGTTTCAGCTGATCGGTAGAACAGCGATTTTCCTAACTTGCTTATGTTAAAAGAAGAAATAATGAGGTCGATTTTACCCTCTCAAAGCTGAACATTATTGTTTTCATTGAGAATCTCACTCATTTTGCCTGCTGGCAGAGCTCTGTCTGGACAGGTCCACAACTTTAATGCATGACCTGCCATGAAAAATTCAGTGGAAAAAAAATGCTTTCTCTGTATGTCTGTACATCAATACTTTTTTTTGGTGAATATCTGTCAGATTTTGCTGTCTGGACTTAGAACACCTCATATTTTGCAATGTTGTAGCTTTGTGTCAACAGTGTTTTCATTTGTATTTCTGACTTTCAGGGTTGGAAGTGGCATAGCCCAGCTTGCTACTGGGTCGGAGAAGATCTGTTCACCTTCGATGAGGCCAGAAAATCCTGTGAGGCGCAGGAAGCTGCACTTGTTACTATTACAAACAGGTACATCCAGTGCATGCACAGACTTTGATCCAAAGGAACATTTCTTAGCACTGATTGAAATGCTTTGTGATTTTTTTTAATTTATTGTGAAGATTCGAGCAGGCATTTGTCAACAGCCTGGTGTTCGGTCGATCTGGTGATATGTTTTGGATTGGGCTCAATGACCAGGTTACTCCGGGGTCGTTCCGCTGGCTTAGTGGAGATGAAGTGCCCTACACCCACTGGAATCGAGACCAGCCTGGTAAATCACACTAATCATCTCTATACAAATTGCTAAAGAGGTAAAGGAAGTATTGTGTTGTATGGAGATACATACAATTAAAAATACTGTATGCACAACTATTAAGAAAGTCTTTCATTCATCACTAACTACGGGGCTCTTAGTCCAAAATGTTAATCAACAAAGCTTTCAATAAACATTCCTAAAATTTAAAAAATGAAATCCGTCACCAATATAGCCACCCTTTGTCAAGCCTTCCAATCATGGAGTCTGTTTCTTTATCTGTTTATGATTAACTTTGATGCTGCAGCAACCACAGCCTCCCGGTCACTGTGTAGAGATGTGGACTGGTTTCCTTTACTGTTAAAGAACTTCCTATAAAAATTCTCAGTTGGGTTCCAGTCACTTGAGGAAGAGATGCATGTCACAAGCTTTTCCACTTTTAACACCTTTATTTACTAGCTTCACAGAAGAATACTTAGATGCACTTGATGGAACACTGTTCAGATAAAAAGACAGAGCATTCTTCCTTTACCTTTATTTAAAGTGTTTTCTAAAAACTGCCGGTAGTGTTGGGAGTTTACTTTGTGTCAGTTCACTTTTAATAATACCAAATCATACCAGGGCCCAATATCAACCCTGGTGCCGTTTGACTAGAAGTGGAGCTGCACGCTCAACATTGACTAATCACAGGGAGATTAGATCTTTAAGGTGTTGCGATGTCAATATTAAATATATAAACCTTTTTTAATATAGAATAATTCAAGCATATATTTATGAACTTCCAGTAAACACCAAACTAGTGTCAATGCCAACTTAATCTAATGTCCTCATGAAGATTTGGCAGTGACACAACTGTATAAAATAATTAACAGGAGGGCAAGTAAATATTAGGCCTGCAAAAAGTATTACAAATTCAATGTGATCAAAATTTACGTGTGCACCAAATGAAAATGGCTGCATTACATAATTGTCTTGTAAAAAGTAACAAATTTGATCGGTGGTATGTAATTTACTAATTGAAATCTGAACATGTAATATATGTAATACATTAGTTTATTTATTTATTAATATTTATTTATTTATTATTGCATTATATTTATTGTCATTCTATATGTCAACATTCATCTGTGTTGTTTGTTTACTTGTTACATTACTTACCTTTGTGGACTGTAAATAAGACACCTTATGTTCTAGTAAATACATTTGAGTTTCGTTATATAGCAGGAAATAATGTTCACAAATGAATCCATTTCTTTTGATGCCTGGTCTTTTTTTTACCCGCTTTTTTGTTCTCATGTTTGTTGGAAATTGATAATTACAAACAAACTCTGAATTTATCTTAAATTAATTCTTTGCCACTTTTGTTGATAAAATTAAAGGTTCTAAAAACTTCTATAAAACAGTTCCTTAATCTTCAGTAACCTGCATAAGGGATTCTGTAAAGTCCTTGTACCTCTTTTTTTTATGTTCCTTATGTAAAATGCCTCGCCAACCAAGAGTTAACATGTTCTGTTATTCTTTTCAAATGGAAAATTAGGGCAGCTGAGCACACACAGACTGTGCTGCCTGGGTTTCGTGCATTTTGAGAACAGCTTGAATATTTTTTTCTACTTATAGGAAATCAGTTTTTCCACTTATACCCCGTCCTCTCCTCCATCTGACTCAGCGAACATCCAGGGTGCCTGTGTTGCGATGGCAACCGGCTCTGCGACGGGTCTGTGGGAGGTGAAGGCGTGTGCCTCTGCAAAAGCGAAGTTCATCTGCCGCCAGAACCAGGACACATATCTGAGCCCTGAACCCCCAGCCCCGCAGCCCACCCCCAGTCTTAGTGGCGCCTGTCCCAACAGCTGGAAGAGCAACAGCAACTTGCGTTACTGTTACAAGGTTCCCCCTGCACACTTTTACAACTTCGGCACAAAGACTTAACACCTTGCGTTGTAAGTTGGAGAAAGTGTTGTTGTTGCATTTTTAAGTGGACTGACCATCAGGCTTGTGCGCAGGTATTTCATTCCTCCCACTTGGAGCAGAGGCAGAAGTGGCTGGATGCTCACCTGTTCTGTCGGAAACACGGAGCAAACCTTCTGAGCATCGGCAGCCCCGAGGAGGAGCAGTTTGTCCTTCAGGTCCTCCATGAGACATTTGGGTGGGTGTGGACTGTGAGTGTATCAAGAAGACCAAACAAACAAAAAAGCAATTGCAGCATTATGTTCCGAAAACTGTAAATGAATCCATATTTTCAAGGAAGAGCATATTCTCTGCAGACGCTTCCAAACATGGATTCATTTATTAGTTCTTGCAATTACTGCCAATGTCAATATCTGTGTGGCGTACTGTATGTACTGTGATCTAAAATCTGCTTTCAATTGACCAATGTTGATATAAATGCCCACAGAGAGTCAGAGGAGCATGAGCAGCACTGGTTTTGGATCGGCCTAAACCGCAGAAATCCCATGGATAACGGCAGCTGGAAGTGGAGTGATGGACTGGCTGTGGGTGAAAACATCATCCAAACATGCTTTGTTTCCAAAAGAAGAGGACACAAATGACTGAAAGACATGCTGTTTATTTTTCAATCCTATCTCAGTTAACATACAGGAATTTTGGCCGCTACTACTACAACATCCGGCAGTGTGCTGCAGCAGACCTGGGCACTATGACCTGGCTGGCCATGCACTGTGACTCCCAGTTAGACTGGATCTGTAAGATTCCCAGAGGTAGAAAATCACTTCACCTTTGTTTTATGATTAACCCGTTCTTTTAACGCTAATGTAGAAACTCATCCTTTTAGTTTGAGTCAACCTTTCTGCAGCTTTGCCACTCGACTCTGTGGAAGTCTCTAAGTGCTTCTAATTGTATATCTAGATGGCTGATAAAGCTATGCTTCTTCATACTGTTTTCCTGAACATTGAATTTGTACACTTAGAGAATTTTTTAACCTCTTTTCAAACTGCAAAACCATCTGGAGTTCAAATCCAATATTATTGTGGCAGGTGTGGATTTAAAACCCTATATGCTAGACTAGAACTAAACAGTGAAGTATTAGTTTAATGTTGTATAAATTTGTTTAACCGAATTCATGCAGCTGTGTGTGTTTATATTAATGTTGTACGTAATATATTTTTATTTAAATGTGGGGGACTTTCTGAAGGGTTTATCACCGTTTCATTTGTTTACTTTACAACAACCTGACATTTTAGCGGGATTGTTACCGGGGGTTTCCCCCCCACACACTTTGCAGTGCAAATCTGAACTTTACCATTTCAGGTCCAATTTATTTCCTTTGTAATTCCCATATTTCTGGTTTTCTGTGTGTTTTCAGGAAGTGTTGCGATGGTGCCGGAAGTGACAGAAAGTCTGTTTAATTTTCCTATTAGTTTAAATTTTTCATTTAACATACTAAAATCAGATCTTTAAATGTTTCACGCCTGCCTTGTTTTCTCTATGATTTATCAGAAACCAGTTCCCCAGAGTGGATTCCATTTCAGGAGGCTGATTATAAGTTTTTCGACCATCGCACTACTTGGGAACAGGCCCAGAGGATCTGCTCCTGGTTTGATTCCTCACTCGCCTCCGTCCACTCAGCTGAGGAGAAGGCTTTCCTAGTCAGCACTTTAAACAAGGTGCTGCTGTCATTTTTTTTTTTTTATGTTTTAAATGAATTCCTGACTGTCTCCTGCATCAAATGTTTTCGAGCATTTTTCTTTTATCTCACTAAAAGATGGTAAAGTCTGAGGGGGACAGCTGGTGGCTTGGGCTTCACACCTATGAAAATGACGGCCGCTTCCGCTGGTCCGACCACTCTGTGCTCAATTATGTTTCATGGGCGCTCGGCAGTCCGCAACCAGTCAGCCGTGATTCCAAGTGTATCTACATGTCAGCCAGCCAAGGTAAAATCAGCAGGAAATAGATCCTTTCAGACTAAACTAAAAACTAACAGATGTGTTAAGGAAGTTCACTTTTCTGACACATCTCAACAGGAGACTGGGGGGATCAGAAGTGTCACTCTGACCTGCCCTACATCTGTAAGAGGGTCAATGTGACCGGGACTATTCCTCCAACGCCATCATCCCCTCATCCACATTCCGGCTGTCCAAATGGGTGGTCGTTTTATCAGCATAAGGTGGTCACTGGCTGGATTTCAAGATAATTTATGTGTTATTTCAAATAAGACCATCCCTTAATTTTGACATTTTTTTAAAATTACATATCATTTATGGTGTTTGTAGTGTTTCAAAGTATTTGAGTCACCGCGGGTTATATGGTCTGCAACCAAGCTGAAATGTGAAAGCCAGCGAGGTGTCCTGGCTCTGATAACCAATCATTTAGATCAAGGTAATCACAGCAGGGTTCACGTGGCATAAAAGTACAATTAACAGTGTAAAGCAGATGTGATTCTCTCTTTCATAGCTTTTATCACCACCTTGTTAAACAATGTCAGCACCGACCTCTGGTTGGGTCTGACCTCAGACTCCAAGGGCCACTTCCAGTGGACCAAAACTGGCTTGATGAGCTACACCAACTGGGCACCAGGAGAGCCTATCGACAACAGCGGACCGCATCACAACAAGACGCCGGTATTCCCTGTGCTCTCTGTAAAGTTACGCCTCTGTTTTTTCCTTTTTCTGACTATTTCTCTGCCTTAGGGAAACTGTGTTGTGATCATTCATGGCAACCCAGAGAGGAAAACCGGGATGTGGGGCTCCCGAGCCTGCGAGATGGAGAACAACGGCTTCATCTGTCAAAAGCAGCCAGGTAAGATGATCAAGAACAAAGAAAAGAATTTTAAGTTGCCAGAGTCTAATCATTGTGTCTGATTTTAGATCAAGGCCTACATCCAGCTCCAACTCTCATTCCCACCTCTCTGTCGAAGCCTTTGGAACTAGGAGGCGTGACGTATAGGGTTGTGCAGAAGCGCCTTGACTGGACTGGTGCTCTATACCTTTGTGAATCTTTGAACGGGACACTTGCAGTAGTGAAGGATCCATACCAGCAGGCGCATCTGACGCTGCTTATTAACAGCCTGCGACAGCCGGCCTGGATTTCTCTGTATAACTATGGGGTAAACCTACAAACTAACAAATCTCTCATTATATATAGATGTCAGACGTCATTATACTATATAGATGTCTGAGAGTTTCTAACAAATGCCTTTGCTTTATCATTTATTCTCAGGGACGAAGCTTTACGTGGTTAGGTGATGAAGAGGTAAAATACTCAAACTGGAAAGAAGGAGAGCCTAACCAGATGGCCGGATGTGGACACATGATGGCCTCAGGACAGTGGACTATGACTCCCTGTGATGTTAAACTGGACGCTGCAATATGTCAAATTAGCGGTATGTAAAAATTGACTTTTTATTAGATCCTGTGGGGACTGTTAATAATATTACTGGCTATGCAAAAGTAATATTTTGATTTCCAGGACACAGACCTTTCTGTTGTCTTATATCCTCTGGATTGTAATTATTTTTCAAAGATTGTTCTTTGAAGAATCAAGAATCAGTTTATTTATACAGCGCCAATTAACAACAGATGTCGTGTCAAGGAAAGAAGTCTATTAAAATCATAGATACATCATTACAAATCCGTTTGAAACAGTTTCCAATGTAAGGAACCCCAGCAGATTGCATCGAGTCATTGACTTGCAGCATTCACTCCTCTGGAATCAGCAGCCCGAAACAGTGATCTTGTGTTGTCGTTGACTTTACAGCAATCCCTCATACCGAGGAGTATGCATGTAGCGACAGTGGAAAGGAAAAACAGCTCTTTAACAGGAAAAAACCTCCAGCAGAGCCAGGCTCAGGACAAACAGCCGTCTGCCACGACCGACTGGGGGTTTTAAGAGTTCATGGCAGAGTTTGAAGGAGAACCGTCTATCTAGACTAAGGTGCTCCCCCAACCGGATGGGACTGTCTTCTCTACCTCTTCCTTACTATACCTGTTATCAAACAGGAAGGCTTTAAGCCTAGCTATGAAACTAGACAGGGTGTCTGCTTCCCGGACTGCAGCTGGAAGCTGGTTCCACAGGGGAGGAGCCTCATAACTAAACTCTGCCTCCCATTCTGCTTTTAGAGATTCTAGGAACCACCAGTAAATCTGGAGTCTGAGAGCAAAGTGCTCTGTTAGGGACATAAAGGAGTGATCACATCTTTAATGTATGATGAAGCTTGATAAGTGAAGGCTTTGTATGTCAAAAGAAGAATCTTAAAATCTATTCTGAATTTGACAGAGAGCCAATGAGGGGAGGTTAAAATAGGGGAGATATCATCTCTCTTTTTAAGTTTCATCAGAACTCTTAATGCAGACTTTTGGACCAACTGAAGACCTTCAACTTTATTTTCCAAACTTCCTGCTAATAAAGAGTTACAATAGTCCAGCCTTGAAGTAAAAAATGCACTAACTAGTTTTTCAGCATCAGTCCTAGAGAGCATATTCCTAATTTTGGCTTTACAGTATAAGTGAAAGAAGGAAATCTTAGAGAGTTTTCATTTTATATGGGACTTAAAGACATATCCTGATCAAAAATAACACCAAAGTTCTTTACATTCTTATCAGAGGCCAATTTGATGCTATCAAGTTTAAGGGGTTGACTAAGCAGTTTATTTTTTAGAGGTTCTGGTCCAAAGATAACAGCTTCTGTCTTTTCAGAGTTCAAGACCAGAAGGTTTAAAGTCATCCACATTTTTATGTTTTCAAGACATGCCTGTAATCTACCAAACTGACTAGATTCATCAGGATTTATGGATGAATACTGTTATTAGGGATCCAGCAATACCACTTTTTTCCATAATGAGTAGTGTACGAGTACTTGCATTTGAGTACTCACCTATACCGATACCTACCGAGTACTTACGCCATTGCACACATAGTTACATTGGATTATTTTCATTTTTCCACATACATTATTTGAACAACATTCCCTATTATGTGCAAACATACAGTACAAACACAAATTTAACAAAATTGTCAAATACTGAAATGCTTTTTGCGGTACTGAGGGCAGCGACTCAGTGTGGCGTGGTTTTTGTGCCGCTCAACTCTGACAAACTGCTCGCTCGCCCGCTCAGCTCGTGCTCGACTCTATGTGTCCGCTCGCGGCTCTGCTGAAATGTTAATGAGTCTGAGAGTATGAATCAACTTTGTGTATTTGGAAGGAATTATTTTATTGAATGAAAAGGGCCAGTCTTTGATTACCTGGGAGCGTGGCTCATTTGCATATAATGTAGAGTTGCGGTTGCAGAGCCGAGCGCAAGCGGAGTTATTTGAGCGAGCGGGCGGTTTGTCGGAGTTGAGCCTGTTTCCGGGCAACTTTGAGCGGGCGCTCTTACCTGCTATTCGTGCGCACACGCTTGCCGTTGTTGCTGCTTCAGGTGGATCGTGCCCGCGGCCCTGGTGGCACAGAGATCACGCCATAAGGCCCACCCAGGCCCAATAGTAGCGCCGCGGGTGGTATCGATGTCGTGGTATCGGTGGCAATTTTATGAGTACGAGTAGAGTACTTGAAGCCTGGTATCGGGCCGATACCTGATACCAGTGTCGGTATCGGTCCATCCCTAACTGTTGTGTATCTTTAGCATAACAGTGGAATCTACCACCATGCTGTCTGATGAGTTCAGAACCCTGTGGTACTCCACAAGTAACTTTAAAATGTGGAGAAGATTTGTCATTTAGATAAACAAACTGGAATCTATCAGACAAATACGATTTAAACCAGCCTAGTGCTGTTCCCTTGATCCCTAAAATGCGTTCAAACCTTTCTATGAGGATATTTTGATTGACTGTGTCAAAAGCAGCACTGAGATCTAAGAGAACTACAATAGACACGAGTCCATTGTCTGAGGCCATGAGAATATCATTAGTAACTTCAAGGAGAGCTGTCTCAGTGCTATGATGAGCTCTGAAACCTGACTGAAATTCTTCAAATAGGTCATTATTCCTCAAATGCTCTCTCAGTTGATCAGCAACAATTTTTTCAAGGATTTTAGATAAAAAAGGAAGATTAGATATGGGTCTGTGATTTATTAAGTCTTCTTGATCAAGAGAGGGTTTCTTAAGTAAGGGTATTATTACAGCTTGATGGCCTCTGGTACGTAGCCATTCACTAATAACAGATTAATCATATTCAAAATGGGGGTAACAATTATAAGAAATACTTCTTTAAACAATTTGATTCGGATTGGATCCAACATACAATTTGAAGGCTTAAATGAAGACAATATTTTTGAAAGCTCAGAAGACTCAAATGGAACAAAACACTTCAAACAGAGATCAGGCTCCAGAGCCAGTTTCAGTGCCTCCTCGCTTACTGTAGGTGTCTGGATGTTTTGAGTAAAGCTAATTGAGTCTAAAATGGCAGTAAAGGCTACATTTAGGCTGTCATTTTTGGTGTCAACATGAATGTTGAAATCTCCCACTATAATGACTTTATCAGTGTTTAACACTAATTCAGATAAAAAATCTGAGATCTGATCTATAAATTCAGACTAATATAGATGGTGGCAAGATAAACTTTCTGTTATCCAGTTATGTTATTGTTGATGTTTACTGTTTTGAAGGATAATGGGCCTCTGTGGTATCCTAATTAAACGAGGGAAACATTGATTATTAATTTAAAAAAAGTTCAGAAGTACTCCTGTATGGGTGACTGGCTTAGTGGGTAGACTAGTTGGCTTTCACCAAGGCAGGTTGCATGTTCAATTCCAGTTGCCCTTTGTCATGTGTCAAAGTGCCCCCAAAGTCTCCCCCAATGCAAGTATTGAAAGTGCATTGTTTTTTTCTGTCAAAAAGTAAAAAACTCTAATATTTATAATAGAGATTGTGAGGTGTGCTAATAGTGAACAAAATGCTGTTCTGCTTTGTTACCATGTTTGAAGTGAATCAGTCCAAAGCCTTAAGAAAATGTTTTTAATAATTCATAAAACCTGCATAATGTTTGATCAAGACCACTTTAAAATATTAAACTGTCAGAGAGATCCGATTTAAAAATTTTCATAGAGTATGTTCACTTCTTTTTTCTCTATTTTAACAGATGAGCCTGTAAGTCATCAGTGGATCTACCCTGGAATTTGCCCCCACTCTGTCGGAGAGTGGGCCTGGGTCCCATTCAGGAACCACTGCTATGCCTTTAACCTGCACCTTCTTAAACTTCAACAGGATGCACTCACATCCTGTAAAAAAAGTAAGAAAAACATTACCATAAAACTTTACCACTTCACCACACAGTTTATAAACAAAACCTACTACCCATGATCCTCTTCAACCATAATTTAAAATACAAGTGGGGTTTCCGTGGTACAGTGGGTAGAGTAGTCCTCTTTCAATCAGTAGAGTAATCAATCTTTCAATCAAGAAAGTTACAGGTTCAATTCCAGCTGCCCCTTGTCACATGACAATGTGCCCCTGGGCAAGGCACTTAATCCAAAGTTCCCTACCTGTATCAGTGGTGAATGTGGCTATAGTGTAAAGCGCTTTCAGTGGTCAGTTTGCTGACCATGTCTGCTAAATGCATAAATGCAAATGTAAATGATTAGAAAAGCGCTATATAAGTGAAGTCCACTTAACAATTTACATATTATGGTTTTATAACTCTTTTGGTGACCAGGAGGTACAGTTGTGTAATTTGGTTTTGTCTGTCTTGTTTGTGTTATTCTTTTTCCATTAGTGGGAGCCGAACTTCTCTCCATCCTGGATGAGGCAGAGAACAGCTTTATATGGGAGCATATCCAGAGTTATGCAGAGCAGGCGCATGGAGCTTGGCTGGGCATAAGCGTGAAAGGTCCAGCAGCAGAATTGCCTCAGAGAGGCTCATTCGCCTACTGCACAAAGCATAACATTCACATTATTTAAAATGCAGGCTTTTTTATATCACCTTAATTGTTTTTCTTTGATAACATTTTTTTTGACCAGATTACTTTTTAAGCTGATAATTAAATATTTCACTGTTATGATAAAGCAAGGGGGTTTATCCTGTGAAGCCTAATTTATTTTAAATGTGTTATCAGTCAGAATAAATTGGGCATAAGAGCATAAAATACGCTTAGGTTGATTTATGAGGAGATAAAATCTAACCAAATGTTAAGAGCTGGAGCAGATCATAGTATGAGCTTATCTCATCACTCTTTGCGCTCCTGTTGCAGAGAGACGCCTTGTGTGGAATGAAGACACAGAGATGTCGTTCACCAACTGGGAAGGACGCAACATGGCATTCTCTGTGCTTTCCGTCAATTCCTGCTTCTGGATCCAGAGCAACAGCGGCAAGTGGAAGCCCGGCTCCTGCAGAAATCTTACCCACGGGGTGATCTGCAAACTTTCTCGCAGTATGTACACACATGGACACCAATTCAGACACAATATACAGTACATTAAGATTTTCAGAACCGTTAGAACCACAGAAAGTTATTTTGTATCTGAATTTGTGGTGTTTTGTATTGCAATGTGTAGCGTAGGTTTGCTTAAACACTTGCCATGACATTTATGCCCGAAATTACATTTCTGCTCTCTTCTAAAAAGAGCACCCTAACCCTAACCCTTCCCCATGTTCGCGGTATCCTGCAAGGCTTCTGACAAACTTTAAACAAACTCCTTTTTCTACTTTCTTTCACCAGCAATTCTAAAATTTCCTGAAAACCACAAATAATGAGACTTGTGTTGTACTTTTGTTACTCCATAACCTAACATTGTAATAAAAAATGGACATCTGTTGTTGGAAACTTTGGTGTATTGATATCAGCCTCAAGGAGCTTTTTTAGCATGATTTGAAAACCCTTCGAGAAGTTGGTTTCTTATATGTTGAATATTTCATCCGCAGGTTCTGACCCACCCTCAGCAACATGTAGGTAGTATTATTTATGAATTTATTTAAATCCTTTGAGCATATTCTACTAAACATTTGCCTATTTTTCCCAGCGGACGTTGACCACCTGCCCACTCTTATTGTCGTCATTGTGACGGCTTTGGTACTGGTTCTGCTGATAGCCACTGTGATCTACCTGTACCGACAGCGAACTGCAGGGTTGCCGGGTTCCTTCGAGGGGGCTCGGTACAGCCGCACCAACTTGGGCGGTGATGATCAGACGGAGAAGAACATCTTAGTGTCCGACATGGAGCTAAACGAGCAGCCGGAGTAGCTCTGGACAGTCCTTGGACTAGACCCAACCTTGCACCGGGAGAGACTTTGATTCTTTTCTTACCCTTTTAAACCAAAACCTTTTTTTTAAAATGCTGAAAAACTGTGTAGAGCACAGCAGATGTTTTCATTTTTAATGATCAAAATTTGAGGGGGAAAAAAAAACAACTAACTGCAAATAAGATCCATCTGCTTTTTCCAGAAACATTTAGACATGTCACAGTTGATCTACTGTGAACAGTTTTATGAAACCAGTCTCTTGCCTGTTTCCAAAAGTCAGTTTCATCACAGGGTTTTCCAATGTTGTTTCTATTCTGGCTCTAAAGACTAAAATCGACTTTGTTTTCATTGTCTACGCTGCCACATACTCTTCTTGAGGACCACATTACTCTGCAAGATTATTTTTTGTGTTTTCATGTCAGTATTAACCCAAACTTGAATGCATTTTTTCTAATTTCATTTGATTTGTTATCTGTGCAGCTGTAGAGAAGCGGAAGCCGTGATGTGTGTGTGTGTGTGTGGTTTTCATTAGCCTGCCTCTCTCCCTCCCAGACCTGACACGTCAGCAAAGGCTGGCAGGGTAGGGTAGCAGGAAGAAAGAAGTCCAGATGTGAACGTGTTAAATGTGTAAAAGGGGCCACTGATCTCATGCTAGGCGAACACTATAACTGTCCACATAAGCAAAATTTTGCATCAAAATTTGGTCTTTAATTTGACTACATTGTCTTTTCTTTTGTTTTGGAACACAACCTAGGCGGGTTGTTTTTGATGCAGGATCATAACTTGGAGCCACCGATGCCTGAAACTCCTTTTGTGGCAGTTTTGCCTGTATTCTTCATCACATCCTGTTCTATGACTCTGGGGAGTTGTTTGTCTTGGCTCTTTGTGCCCTCATCTGGAGCTGATTCAGCTGTTTTTGAGTGCAGTCATTGTGTTTGCAGGCCCTATAAAAAGAGGTCTGTAATTCGAAAGCTGTCCGATTGCTTTGTGTTCCATGACCTACGGTTTCTGTATGTTGCATCAGTTCAGGTTTGGTTTGGAAGTTGCTCACTTTATTTGGAGGCAGCTCTACTTTTCTGCAAAGACTGCCAACACATTAACTCTTCGACCACCTGTAAAAGAAAACATCTTTAATGTTGTGTATACATTAGTCCGTGGTAAAACGATTTTACATGCCAAATTTAGAAACCTACCCATCTGTAGTGTGTTTTTAAAATCTTAAGGTTTCAAAAGTCTAACTTCCTCCCTCATCTCTCGCTTATAAGTGCGTTTCTCTCCCTCTCTGCTTGCAGGAATGCCTTGGAGCCATTTCAGTCTGAGGCTTTTGCCGTTTCACTAAGCTGCTGTGCAAAAAAGGGAGAGAAACAAATTAAGATCGAGGGGGGAAGGGAGGAGGTTTGTACGTGTGTGTGTGTGTGATGTGCGTACGTAGTCTCCAGCTGTGGTATGTTGAGTCGGCAAGAAGAGCTCAGTGGGACGCCCGGGACCAATCAGAAAAGCAGAGTTTAGGGACACGAAGGGTCAGAATGGGGAAGGCAGTATAGGGGAGGAAATGCAGGAGTCAGAGATGTGGGTGGAGAGAGTGAGTTCAGCAGATGGAGTGCGTCCTCTGCTGGTGGATTCGTGCACAGATCATAGCAGCTGACCAAACCGGATTTCAATGTAATGGTGGGGTCGCTTTGTTCCCCATGATCTGTGAAACAGGTCTGGTCTCCCTGTGGATAAACCTAAAGGACCTGTTGGAATTTCTAAGGACTTTTGTGATGTTTTTATAAGAAATGAATAAAGTTTATGTCCTAGCTTTCTGAATTCACACTGACTGTCATTCACTGATAAAAAAAACAAACAAACAGAAAACAAATTCAGAAAACAATAGTTTAAAGCACACTGGTACTTTTTTTTCGTCTAACTGAAGCGACTGACTGCTGAACAACAGAGGCTTTCTGGTATGGATTTGTTTCCACAAGAGGGCAGACCTCACCCAGTGAATTTAAACCACCATGTGTCTCACTGGTTACAGTTTTCCATCAATGCCTGCAGGGTTCCAACCATTCTCTTATGTCAAAACTGCATAAATGTGCTAACCTCAACGTTTGCAATCAGTCTATAAGCCATTGATCAAGCATTTCCACAAATATTCACAGTTGATGGGTTGACAATTTTTAGGTACTTTGATGGACATATCAAACAGTCGATGGTTTAAACATGATTTTCATCAGCTATCATGAATGTAAAACAGCCGTGTCAAATTTTAAACCCAGTTAATTTAAGGAGGTCCATACAAAAGCCCCAACAGAGCTTATTGATATGCTGATACAGGTTAGCCAGTAAAATTAGATGTAGCAGAAAATGTAGACATCTAAAACCCTCCAACAACAGACGTGCTAGAAAAATGTATGTAAAATACACATCACACATCATGTAGTTATCCAAATGGATTATTTAAGCCAATACAACCATGATGAGAAGCAACTGAATTTAGTATATCATTGGAGAGGTGGAAACCTTTTTGATTAGTTTTCTCACTGGGCCCCAGAGCAATAGAAAAGCCTTGAATCATCCTCCCATCATTTAATGAACGCATCAATCTTTCCTTTACAGTTTATCAAGTAACAAAAGCCATTTTAGATTAAAGTCTTAGATGTTGACTCAACAACAATTACTGTCTCTCCTGAGCTAGATCTGACCCTGTAATGGATTCAACAGAGAGGCCATCTGCCGCATGCCCCGACTGGTCGCTGCATAGATGCAAAGACTGTATGGTGCAAAGCACAGGGAGGAGCCATTGTTTGTTTTATGATTTATGTGATATTAAAATGTTTCTTATATACAGATTGTAAGAAGCTTTAAAAAACATGTCCTACTAAATTCCATCTAATACAAATGTCCCTTCTTTTTTGCAATGTTACAGAGTTACAGGATTTGTTCGGATAATATTTACACTAAAATTTAAAGTATCAGTCAGATTTCACTCAGCTTCCTCCCTTAGCATGTCGAAATGGTCAGCTAACTGGGAGACGTGAATAGTTGCAATGAAGCACCTGGTGTGATGGGAGCTCAATCCCCCCTCTTTCAGGAGACATGCAGCTCTGCAGCATCACATCTGAGCAAGTAAATTGCTTGTTATTCAAATCCACTTGGCTCTGTGTAATCCATCTCACTTAGGATGAACGTCACAACTCACCTCAACCCCCCGCATGTATGTACCAGAGGCTCCCATTTTAAAGTATTCAGGGGTGTGGGGATTTTGCGGAGATTTCCAAATTTCACAAGTGTGGAATTCATTATTTTAAACTGGTCTGCTTGTGTCTTCTCACTTTAAGCATATTTGCCCAGGTATTTTAGACTGAGCTCAAGCTGCGTCCTGATTAAATCACATTATAAATTGCTATTTTCTTTGACTGCACCGCACAGTAATGTGTGAGGACCTTGTTGATCTTGGCTTGCCAGGTGCTTCATACTGCATATTACATGTGCAGATCATCTGAGAAGCAAAATTATATGATATGTTTCCCTGGCAACAACTGAATTGAGGTTTAAAGTTGACATCTCTCATTTTAAAGTGATCTTACCGTTGCACCGCAGATGAGTTAGCAAGCTGGTATACAGTTTGAGTATTTTTCACATTTTCCCCACCATAAATCCTTGTTTGGATTTAAGACAGCTCATGCTGTTGGAGGCCTGGGAGCAATCTAAATGCTTCATTTCCCCCCCCCCCCCCTCTGAGCCACTTCATGATTAATTAACCAACAACAGAGAAAAGAAAAGAGTGAAACTCTTCACTCATGCCTAATCAATATCCTCTTAATTTGCAAGCTTGATGTTCAGAACTTACTCTTATGTCGCTCACAAGCGGCTGTCCCCCCCACTTCCTTTGCCTCCCTGGTAAAGTTTTCTGCTTGTATTGTTGGCTCCGAAGGTTGTGGGAAGGGAAGAATGAGAAAAAGCAGCATTAACAAGTAAAATTAAAGTCCCATTCAGTCATCCTCCATTTGGAAATCAGCCAAAGGAGGAGCAGCTGTTGGTCTGGCAGTGGAAGAGAGCTACACACAGACCAGGAAAACAAAAAGAGAAAGGTTTGCTTCAATGTGAAAAGCTTCAGGAGAGAGAAGCCTTTTATCAAAAGAAGGTGCCAGTTAAAAAAAAGATAGGTGTTTTTCTACTCTCCAAGGTGCTGTAAGCTTTTTTAAATCAATCGGTTTCTGCCTAAAGTATTGTAGCATATATAATATTCGATTTGATTTACAAAAGATAATGGCCAAATCAAACAGTAACTGTATTGTCCCCATCAATTTTTGTAACTGCATTATTTGTCTTTGTCTCTGAAGTACTTTCTAAATACTAACTGCAATCTTGAGTAAGTTGAGTCTAAACCATCTTTTCACAACAAAAAGTAAAGAGAATTTAAACAATGACTTTTTATGGAAGGGTAGTTTCACCAACACAACTACTTTGATGCTGAAGATGTATCCAGTCATGCAGGTAATTTGGATTTCTTGGTATTCAAGAGGTTTTGGAATACTTGCATGTAAAATCTGTACTGCCAATCAGAATTTGGTGGTAGCTGAAAAAAACAAGTTTGCATGTAATTGTGTTAGACTAATTATATGTCCTGGTGACACACCATTGCGAGTGAAAATGCAGCCGAGAAACACCCTCGAGGTGAGTCGGATGGAATTGTTTGTGTTTGGCTTGACGTATTAAAAACTTTATTGCTAATGAGATTAAGCCAGTAATGGAGGGAGGTTTGGCTGTACCGCTGAGTTCCTAGTATCTTTAAGATCCCATCATACCTTTGCACATCTGCCTTTGTGACGTTGACTGACACAAGGCAATAGGACAGTGAAAGTCCAAGATAGGCATTTGACCCAAAAATTCCCTTCATGAAAATTGCAGCAGACAGAGATTTTTCTTTTTTTGCTGTCCTTACGGTACAATTTTGTAGCTCTTAAAGGCAGATCCAATGCTTTTAAGGAATTTAGTACAGACCTTCATAGCTGTAGAACAAAATGTTATTGACACTATTTCTGGTGGTTCATTTCACCCAGTAAATCAGTCATCACAGTAGAGTATGACTCTGTGATGGGTTTTATACAATGATTAGCTTGAAGCTGACGAACCAAACCAAGACTGTAGATATGGTGGTGGATTTTTGGCATAACCCTCCACCTCCCTCCCCCCTGCATAAATGGTGCTGCAGATTCCACTGTGGAGTCACTCAAGTTCCTGGGGTAAGAACACACTTACCATCACAAACAAAGCTCAGCAAAGGATGTTCTTCTTGAGACAGATCAAGAAATTTGACCTCCCACACACCCTGATGATCCAGTTGTACACTGCTATCACCGAATCCATCCTTACCTCTTCCATAACCATCTGTTTTGGTTCCTCCACCTCTCAAGAACGTACCATACTTCAGGGCATCAGCAGAGAGAATCATTGGTTGCAACCTGCCAACACTTCAAGAGATCTACATCAGCAGGGTGAGGAAGCATGCTGGCAAAATCACATCTGACCACTGCAATCCTGGGCATCACCTCTTTCAAAATCTCCCATCTAGTAAAAGACTTCGGACTATTAAAACCAGCACAACTCAACATGACATCATCTTCTTCCTCAGAGCTGTGGCACTACTTAACCCTAGCAGACAACTCTGAATTGGACTTACAATTTATTCACTTTCACTATGCTGATTTTTACAGCTGTACAGATGTTATATTGACATCTGCTAATTCTTATAAACAATATTTAATATAACCCTACCTCATAGTACATATTTTTTCTTTCTTTCAATCTCTCACAGTTTAAAGTTTTTAATTATTACATGTGTTAAATGTTTAATTGTTACATTTGATCCACGTGTTGCTCACACCAAGAAAAAATTCTTGTATATGCAAGTCTGATTCTGAGATGTCAGACCAGGTATACTGCAGTTTTTTTGGATCTATGGATGCATCAATCAATGCTTACTGCTCAGACTGGGTTAAACCAAAACACCTAACACTGTATCTTAGTAGTGAGACAAAAACATAATGTTCTAGGACATGGATCTCAAACCCTAGTCTTTGAAAGCTTTTGTCTTGCAGATTTCAGAATCATTTGATGCAGCTGTGCTGGAGAAGGGATGCATCTAAAAAATCCAGGTCAGTATCTTTGGATGACTAGAGTTGGTGACCCCTCCACTTGGATGTCTCGTGTTTAACGAAATCAGTTGAATAAAAATCAGACAATAATATTGAATCACAATGGCCACAAATACGAGCCCTTGTTTGTTATCTCCCTATATAGATGGGGATAAATTCCTAGATCTTTGTCCAACTCAAAGCCTCTACAACTCAGAGTTTCTAGATAAGCAGAATTTCAAATTAGGCAACAGCAGAAGAGCAATTCCTCATCGTTTTGTAGCCTTCTGCTGCAGTTTCAGTCTTCATGTTTGCCTTCCTCCCATAGACAGTTGTTTCTGAAAACTTGCAAGGCCTTGAGGAATGATGGTTGTGCACAGACAGGTTTGTGAAAGCGGGGGAGGGGAGCTAAGGCCTGTGTGGTGTGGTTATCTCCTCCGTCCAGATGAGAACATGTTTTGCCTGTGGGACGCTGCTCCTTTTGAGGCCAAGGGCTGCAGCCATGTGCTGGAAGGGATTATGGGCACACTATTTCCAGTCGATGTCCTCAGAGAGGGGAACGGATGGTTGTTTCGTTTCTTGGCTATTTCTTAGGTATGTAATTAGCATTCTCAATTGCTCTAATTAGGTCTCACATTGTTTGCCCAGATTTTAGTAGCTACCCCCTTTTATGTTCTCATGATAAACAAGATGTGAGCTGAGATTCAGTAGCGAAACAAACCTTGTCATTACAATTATACCTTTCTGTTAGGAACGTTTATCTTATAATTTTTTTATAAATTAATTGCTACTCCTGTGATTCAAATTGCTGAATTTTATTCTTAACTTCACCAGTTCATCTGGATCAAGTAATCTAACTATCAATTTCTCTTGTTCAGCAAAAACACACGACTTGGGTTTGGAACATTTCTTTCGGAGTTGATACCAGACAGCGTACGTCGAGTGGCGCTGCAGGAGCACCTTCCACCTCTGAATCTGCATATGAATATAAAATACTAATATAACTATGGTAATAATGCATTTACAGTTTCTAATAGTAAAATAGCCAAACAAAGGGAGCTTGATCACGATTTAAAATAAATGAAGACTTCTGAAAACTCAACCGAGAAGTCTTTAACAAGTGGCTAACATAAGTAAAGTGTATCAATATTTTAGCACTGTGCCTTGAAGCCTTGAAAGTCCTTGGTTCAAATACAGCAATTTCTTTCTGCAAGTCTTTTGTTTGTTTTCCCCATTGATTTGTATGTTCTCTCTGGGAACTCTAGCTTCCTATCATGATGCAATAGAAAAATTAAATGGGCATTATTAGATTAAAAGGGTTCTCTTTATTGGCTTTAGATATAAATGTGCATGTAAATGTTTTTTTTTTTGCTCTGAGAAAGACTGGTGACCGGTTCAGGATAAACATAACCTCTTACTTAAAGACCATTTAAAACAATAGTTGGATGAATGTGAAAACTCAATATCACTGAATATGTTGCTCTACACATTCACAGAACAAGAATTTAGTTTGAGAAGCATTATAACTTAATCTATATTAATCTGTCATGAAATGGTGAGAAGCTGAACCCAAAATGTATGACCAGGGGGTTCGGATACTCCATGATCGGAGTACGAAAATCAAAGACAGACAAATCCTTAAAAAAAAAACAAAAACACAAAACCTACATTCCAAAGGTTATAACATCTTAAAATTTTATAAATATCCATATATTCATATTTCTTACTATTCTCAGACACGTCTAAGCCTTTGGGAACTCTTCAAATTTGCCCTATTTGCATTAACAACTGTTAAAAGCCCAAAGTGAGACCCATTAAGACATCACAAAAGCCAGTAAAGCAAAGACAAGCCTCACATCCCATTGTAAGAGGGACCTTGCGCAAATGGTTCCACGGAAGAAGAGTCATCTAAAGATGTATTCAAACCACATGGTTCAGAAGAAGTAAAAACAGTATCGGACTCATATTAGTATATTCGTTGCTGTTCTATCCCTGAAGGTCTTGGATAGGAATGGGTTTTGTTCCACGCTTCCAAACCATTTTTTTAATCGTAAATATAAATAGTGCATCACAAGTCTCTGACTTTTGCAGTTAAAATAATACATTTTATAGAAAATCTGAAAGGGGGATTCCTTTCTTCATTGCTTGTTGCTATGATCTTAAAGAAAAATATATATTTATTCCTTTTTTAGCTCTGTTGTTTCCTTAACTACAATCAGATGTGTTATTTTCCCCCCATCTTTTTCAATAAACACCATATAAATATAGTTTATTTCTGTAAAATTCAATTGAAATGTTAATGACTCATCTAAAGACTTTTTGTGTTCAATTATCAAGTTATGGCTTATCAGATTTTTGCGTTTTATTTAGAGAAACTCATGAAGTTATAGACATTTTTTGTGGATTGTACATGCATATATACAATTTGAAGCCACCTTCCCTGGAAAAATGTGAATGGGGGATTCCATACATTCTGAACTTTGATTAGGCGGGTATCCACAGTGTTTAAAATATCAATCAACCTATTTAAAGCCCAACTATTTACTCAAACAATAGGATTAAGCTAGAGGAAAATTTGGTAGGTGTATGCACATTCTCACTTTTGTGTCAGTACTGCTCTACAAACTGCTGGGGATATTGTTATCACCCTTATCCAGGTAAGCAATTAGCCACAAGCTTGTTTTCATATGTTTCCCCCTACATTTAATTGTATGAATGAGCAAATGAGGAAAAAAGTAAAGACAAAAGCAGAATAATTTATGGAAAGTTGCTGCAGCTCATTGCTTTGGTTCCTAATATGTTATTAACCCCTCAAAGCTGTGGGCGCACGCAGATAGATGCGCTCATGCATTTTCACCATTGCAGGCTGAGTGAGGATAGCCAGGTGCTGGAAGTAATAATACTCCAATGGGAAATAAAAATAAGGCCAAGGGTCCTGAAGAAGGGAGATGAGACTACTGTGAAGAAAGGGAGCAACAACTCAATCTCAGTTGCGTTTACCTTCAGTAGTTTCCAGGGTGATGGAAGGAGACTCTGCCCTCCTGTAGAGAGAAAACCGCTTAGAAGACAGATATTTGGGCTTTGAGAATATGTTAGAAAGGATATTGGTCCACCGCTGGGAGTCTGGGAGTGTGCAGCATATTTCCCAACATGGGGTTAAATATTGCTTTGGGCTTGTGTTTTTATTTATTTATTTTTTTACCATGTAAATGCTGTCATGTTACACATTAAATCGAGACATCATTACGAGCCATTTAAAACAAATGGTAGTGAGCACTTTACACTGTCATGAGCTGTCACACCCCAATCGTAGGTCATGACAAAAATGGGAGACAGACGAGGAAAACCAAACAAGTAGTATATATCAAGCCCAGTATATATCAGCCACCTGGTGCATTCAATTAACATCCCATTTACCTGCTTCCTGAAAAGAACAAAAGAACAACCAAAAAGTTGACTGGAGACACCTACTGGAGTAAAGTAAAGAGCAGTGCACCTATTAATGTCTTTCTGTGCGGGAGCAAGTGTGTTTTACCTATTGGTGTGCTTGCGACTGATTTGCAGTCACCATATGCAGAGATGAGCTCCATTGTTGGCATAAATTGCTTGACTCATGCAGGCTGCCTCTCCAATGGGTAACCCCACCTTCAAACGATCGATCTAATTCGTGGCTATAATGAGTTTCTCTGTCTGAGAGTTAGGACAGGGCTGGGCTATGAAGTGGAGAGGAGATTGAGCAGGAGAGAGTGAAGAAATCAGTAATGCCGGTCATGTTGCCAGTAATGATTAGGTGGACTTAGCACGCTGAGAGGTAGCCAAGCTATTTATGGAGGCACAAAGCTGTGATCTGACAATATATTCCTTTTATGAAGTGAGGTGATGCAACATATATGATTTTCATAATGTTGCATCACTTCACCTTTCATTTAAAGAGATTTTTTAAATAAGTCAGTGAGTGTAAAACAGAGCATTAGTCTTTTCCAAACTTTTTCCCCTTACAACTATACACCTCAGACTATGGGAAACAGGAATCCTAAAGTAGTTTTCAACACTTACTGGTAAAAATCTAAAAAAGAATTAATAGCAAATATTTTTTCTTCCATGTTTTTTTCCTTCTAATATTCCAACAAGATGCAAAATAACCACACGGCAAAACAGATTTATTTCTGTTTTCAGTTTCGTATTGGGCATCATAAACAGACCCAGTAGGGATGCAAGCACAAAAGTCAGCTACAATGTGTTGTTCTATTTGAAAGTTCAAAAACATTTGCCTTTTTGAATTATATTTTAAAATAGGACAATCATGTAACAATTTCTTATGTAAAGGTGATAAATACCTTTTCTTATTCTTATTGGTGCCTGCATAATGCATAGGGGGCATCTATCAATCTACACCTCTAAACTGGACTCTTTTTTATATATATATATATTTTATTCCGTCATAGTTAATGCGGCCCGAACCGTAGCGTGCACCCCCACTAACTATATATCAAAACATGCGTCCCAATCCCGCGAGGTGTGCTATTACTTATCTTTTACAGATGAGAATCCGATGCGAAGTTATTTGAGAAAAAACACGTCCGAAAATCCCATAGGAATGAATTGAGTTGCGAAACAAAAATCCTGAAAATCACAAATTTTTGAACATGTACTGTGTCATCATACGTTCGTCTAGAAACGTCATTTGAATCTCAGTTTGTAGGTATGTTCGTATTCTGTCAACAAATAAAGAAGGTATGTCGATATCTATCACGGTTTTTTCGCAACGGGCCTCTTAGCAAACCCACAGTTTCGCAAAATCACCAAATCTTCACTAAATCTTCTGTGATGACATCGTCAGCTCGAGTGTGAATGATCTTTTTTTTAAAGACACTTGCTTTGTGTTTAACTCGCCCTCATGACTACATTTTTTGTAGTACTAGCCTGATTTTTAGGTACTTTGTATAACCGGGGGTTGATTATGGTAGAATGTCTTCTGAATTTTTTTAGAGTAAACCATTCTTTATAAAAAATTCCCCAATCCAAAAAAGTCGGTGCAAAAATGCGTATGAAAGGCCTCTTTGCTTAGCTCCATCAACATTTGTATTCAGCAACGTCAGTCTGATTTAAAATTTGGCGTGTAGTAGCTCTGAATGACAATGTCAAGGGATGCAAATTAGCCAAAACTTTACATAGAAATGCCCCATGATATGTGTAAAGAATCAGAGCGATTTGCGATTGCATGGAAAAGTTGCTTGCATTTTGTTTCGAGGTGTAGGTGAAGGTTCAAATCTGAGGCTTTACGAGGAAAGGGTTTTGAAATTTGTAAGCCGCCATACGTTTCATTTCAGTTTACAATTTTTCTGAGATTTATTTTAGTCTCGTTCGCCCCTTCGACATTATTCCTTGTTTTATTGGACTTTTTTTTCTCCTAAGGACAGAATCGAGCCACCTCCACAAAGCTGAAGGATGAAAGTCAAACCTGAAAAGGGTGGCATCAAAGTTATTTTTGTGTTAGCTAAATTATGCTGCCACTATGAAGTTTCCCTTCAGTGCAGTGTCTTCTGTAAAATTAACACCCACCTTCTTTAATAAACCGTATTCAGCTTTATTACTTTGTAAGCCTTGCCAAGCTTTAGAAGATCTCAGCCTCCTAATCTATTTGCTGTGTATAAACTGTAAAAATCAGTAATGTAATTCAATCTGCTATTTTTTGTTATCTGAGGGCACTGAAATAAAATCTTTTACCTCTGACTAAAAGACAAAAATAAGTTGCATTTGATTGAATCTGACTAGCTCTAAACCTGACAAGGCAAAGCCCTAATATCCACCGCTTGCTGAACAGGACTAATTGTAACTGGTAGTGTCTTTCCCTGTAAAAAATATACCTTCTTATAACCAACATTTACCAGACTTACAGATAATAGAATTCAAGATATGTCATTATTTTGGGGCAAAACAAAACATTTTAGGCAAGTAGATTCAGGGTGCTGACCAATAAAGAATAAACACCTCAAAAGTGCTCCATTAAGCTGAAATTGACATCTGTCTACAGGAAAAAAACAAGGGCCTACTACTACTTATAATAAAAAAGACAAAAATTAAGCTATTTGGCCAAAAAGAAGAAAAAATCTCTTTTGAAGACTCATGTTGTGAGAAATGACCAAAACACTTACTTTGCAAGCAGGAACAAATGAAATATGACATCAGCAACGAATGAAGGTTTTTTACTGAGCTGAGTCTTAGAACTGTGTAGTTCAGAGTCAAAGTTTTTAAAGTTACATTCCGTCTAGGACAAAAACGACTTATTGATGAAAGTGCATTTGTTGTACGACAAAACATTTCAATCATTATGATATCAGTGCTAAGCATTGGTTTTTGTTTGCATAATGAAAGACAGCTCAGATTTGTGAAAAAATTTTTATTTTTACAGTTTGAATTACTCTAAAAAAGGCAGCCAGAACATTCAATCATTAATACAGGCTGCCTTCAATTAAGGACAGACGTGGCAGAAAATCTATAGTTGTTGTAGACTTGAAAAAGGTTATGTATGTGCTACCAAAGTACAAAGCTTATTTCCTAAATCCCAAAAATTCACATTATCTGTCCGTTTCAAAACATCAAAGGGAATTAAAGGGGTATTAAAACCTTCAGAGCATACAGAGAAGATATTTTTTTGCAATTTGCATGAACAGGAAAGGAGGATTCCTTCTGGAAAAAGTCATATTGATCAAGGAGTCTTCTTTACAGATCAGTATAAAATATTCCCTCCCACTGCAATGAATCTAAAACTGAAAAAAACAACAACTTACAGCTCTCATGCTGCGGTCAGCTCTTTTTTGAATATGTAGTTTGAGGTATGAGCTTTACAATTAACATCATAGGTTGATTATTTTTATCTTTACTTAAGTGATGCTCTGTTGAGGAGGTATGATTCAAAAATATCTTACTTGCAGTGGATAACTGTCTTATTTTTTTTTCACTTTGAATCAACACAGCCTAATTTGTATTTATTGGGAAAGAGTTAAATAGATTTTCTAGTGCAGTTACAAATTCCAAAAATGAGCAAAAATGATACAGCTATGTAACAATGATCTTTAGAAATCCCTATCACTTCCAAATTCCCAAACACAAGCCTTTAATCAATACAGCTGATATTTTACACATAATTATTTTTGATTACTCCTTTAAAAACAAAATGCTAAAAAACTACTTCTCCTTTAAAGGTTTCTCGTTCAATGTCAGAAAAACATCCCTTGACTAAGTACCAAATGCAGTTTTTAAAATCTACTTTGTTTACTATAGATGTTTTAAAGGTTGCAAAACTTCTGGGAACAACCATGAATCTTACAAGGAGGGAATTGCCTTCTGAAATTGCAACAATAAAAAGATAAACAATTCATAAGGTCACAGAGGGACATGGATAAACATTTAGATCACTGCGGGCCTCACTGAAGGAGGTATAAAGGTTACTTGTCATGATTCAAACTGTGGAGAAAACACTGAGCAAAAGTTGCTTCTATTAAAGTGTTTTAAGGCATTATTGATAGCAATAACAATTGGTCTCAAAGCAGATTAAAGATTAGGGGGGTGTTTACATTTACATAGGACCTGGTTGGTGTGGATTGCTTATTTTTATTTTTTTGTAACAAACACGATCATCACTAGCTTGATGATCTGGAAAAGCACTGTAGATATGGACAAATGTTGAAATGTTAACCCTTGTGATATCTTAACATTCTGTTTCCTCCCCTTGACCAATGGGTAAAAAATGACCCACCCTACAAAAGCCCCCCAAAAAAGGAGTTTAATGGAATTTCAAATCCAAAATCTATTTTGCATGATGAAACAAGCTGTTATTTATCAATTCAACTCAATGGAATTAATTCTTATCATGTATGTTTGTTACACAAAACAAGATGATCACCAGTGAACAGTATTACAGTGTCAAAACAGTTTTGTTTTACACAGTAGAGGTTTATAACCGCTATCATATAAATGTGAAGTAATTACTTCTGAATTAATTATATAGAAAGGGGAAAAAAGGTCAAAAATATGGAACTTTTATGTCAATAGTTCATTCTTTTATATTTTTAGGTCACGCAGGTCAGTCACATCCGCATTTCAATCAAAAGTGCAGGTGCAGCTCAAATGCAAGTTCAAATCATACATTAGTCCTGTTTCTTTGATAGGTGTGTGTGTGTGTGTGTGTGTGTGTGTGTGTCTGCACTTGTCTCTGTGTGTGTGAGAGATTTTGTGTGCAGCCTTTGAATTTTCTTGTAGTGTTTAAATTCTTTTATAATTCACAGGTCCAAAATGACCCATAAGACAATATTTGGACCGTAGTGGTGTACAGCCCACATGGAAACATAAACAAAACAAAGTATCACTTTTTCTAATGTTGGGTTCCCTTTAGGAAAAGTCATCAAATTTCACGTTGGAAAATGATAGTTAAAGGTATTTTTTCTACCTCTAAACATGCTTGCGGGTCACATTTTACCCGCAAGACAACACAAGGGTTAGGGTGGCAAATCTTCTTACCTTTCCCAGTCGAAACAATGGTTACAAAAATGGGTCACGAACATAGACAAGTAAGGTATAGTCTGTACTGTAAAGAAAAATGCTCAAATTGCATTTCATGGGACTTGATATGGTGCATTTTAATGTGAGTATCGATAGATTTGAAAACGTTTTAATTTAAGGATTGCCAATAAATGTGCACACACTGGAATTCTTTCAGCTCATATGTATAGTTTGCTTTTCTCCAAGGGATTAGTATTTTTGTTAAGGTTTGTTAAGGCAAATTTTTTATGTAAACCTTTAGGGTGACATTATGATGGGATTTTGTATGCCTTCGTATAGAGGTTTATTGATATTTTCACATAAAACATAAATAGATAATTTACATAAAAAATTACCTTTTAAACACTGTAGAACAATGCATTGTAACCAGCTGTGAATGTTTTTATTTGTTTCATACCACATAAAATTGTTAGAAAAAATAAATATGTAAAATAAAGAAATAAATAGATAAACTACCATGCATATAGTTGTTGTTAGGTTCTCCTTCCAACCTTCATTAAAAAAAAACAAAAAAACTTTCAAGTTGTACAACATCCAACCATGAAGTACCACCGGGTGTCATACTGGAGCAGCACAAGCTAACTTGCACCAGCAGAACCACCATCATGAAATACATATTTATAGGCCTAAAGGTTCATATTGTATTCCTTTCTTTTTTTTCAGAGGGATTTTTGATTAGAGAGCATAAACTGTTTTGTGGAGCTATCAAAACGTTTTCTTTTCACTGGAGTAAAGCACAAAAGTATCCACCTCGGCAGGTCCTAAGACTAGGCAAAAAATGACAATCATAAGGAAGAAAGGAGGATGGATGGTGTACTTTTTAATTTCACTTTTAGTTGTATTTCTGCACAGTCAAACCACATACTTGCCATCCGCAATCTTTTCCATTTTAAAAAGCTCCTCTCGATTGTAGACCTGTGTTGACAGGCATCAATCAAGCTGCTTGCGTCTGCATAAGATTCTAAAAGAAAAGATTTGTCTATTTACCCAAAAAAAAAAAAAGATCCAGTCTTGTTGCGGATAAAACATTTTCAACCAAGGGGGCAGGAACATGGAACGTCATCTCGAATATTTTGTTAAGAGGAATGCGGAGAGAGTATTTCAATGGCTTTCACAGGGTGGACAAGAGCTAAGACTCTGTTTAAAAAGAATTGTCTAAACTGGTGTGTAGCTTTCGGGAAGAGATTATAATTTGAATATGAAACTTTGGTGGAGCTTTTCTCGCAGCAATGCATCAGATCAAGGATTTTTTTTCAGCAAGTACACCATTAAGATAGTTGGGGGATTAAAATTACTTTTAAGTAGGATTTGAGTCTGTTCAAAGTTTCTGTTCCTCTCCATTTGGACAAGCAGGTTAATCTGTTGTAGCTAAAGCACATTAGACATCAGCCCATTTTTTTCCTGGTTAACAGGGTTGTGATTCTGCAGAATGTTACAAGAGGTAATGCCTTTGCCTCAGTAAAGTTTTCTGCAAGACAGTTTGCAGAAACTTTAAATAAGGGGTTTCGGCTAGCTCATGCAAGTAAATAAAAAAATGTATGTCTGAGAAAGCTGACCCAGCGCATGTGAGTTTATCATCTCATCTCCTCAACCTGCTCTCCAACATCCCTTTAGATTTAAATAATTGCTTTATGAATTTTAATGTCCATCTCAGATCTTAAACCACTAGACTGGACTGGAAATGCTGACATGCTTTCCTAGTGACTGGATGTTGTCCTATAAGCTCTAAAGGCATGCTAGCATGTGTTGGAAACGTTCTATAAAAGCAAAGAGTGTGGTGAATTATTAAACGGACATAGAAAGTTAGAGTGGAAAAAAAAAGAAGGAGTTTTTAGATCATATGTGCTGCAGGTTTGCTGGCTGTCTAAGATAGACCCTTAATCTTTCTGGTATTATCAGATCAGGAAACGTATGGCAGAAGTATGCAATCATTTCCGTAAAGACACCAGCAAATTGATATAGATCCATTGAAGCCATTGTAGTGGTTTGTTTCTTTCTAAGTTTGGCCAAAGGGAAAAAAAGCTGTTTATGTGTTGCCTGCCCACAATGAAGTTCATTCCCACTGGACTCTTCTCTTTGCCTCTTAGTCTGTCAGTGGTACATGCTGACTAAACATATGATAGAGCTGATAGAGAAATCAGTTGGATAACCATCCTCAACAAAGCACATCTGTAATTTTACTGGTAATTGTTTGGTATCTTTAATCTCTAATGTTAAGTGCACCCTCACATTATTGCTGTCTTAATAGTGATTGGAATGATTCGGCTTCTCTTTGTCTAAGAATCAATATTTTCACTTTAATGTTCAACAGGAGAATTTAAGACGTGGTTACAGAGACGAAGACAGATCTCTCGACTACACCACTTCCATTCTCTGATATGTAGGTGTGTTTAGACATTTTGTAGAGCACACAAGTTTTTGATGTCAATTGTAAAGCAGATGGAAAAAGTCCACTAATGGAAAATTAAGACAATGATTGTGGACTGCACATAAAAGAAAAAAAAAATGTAATGTAAATTGGACTGGGTCTGTGTTTCAGATACAGGATAAAAAGTATCTTGATATCTTGTTGACGAGTGAGAATCAAAAAGAGAAAGAAGAGATTATTTTGCTTTAAGGGAGATTTTTCTTTAGAACATGGCACCTAGAGAGATACATGTCAATAAAGAAACAATGACATGTAATAATATATATCTGTTAAAACATTTCTCAATAGAAAGTTCATCCTTAAAACATCTTGAGAAACTTATTGCTTTTAGGCGAGCCATCAAAACATGGATAGATGGACGAATGGATGGATGATTTAATTTGGAAATCTTTAGCATATTTTTCAAATGAAATACTTCATCCATCCATCCATCCATCTATTCATCTACCCATGGATACCCATGTGTTTTGAATAAATTCTATATTTGGACAGTATGGTAGACGGATGCTTTGGTCTCTCTCTTGGTTCGATTCTGCAAGACAAGATTGAATGAGGGAACAACAATTGGTTTAAAGAGGTTATTTACAGTTGTAGTCTACCAACATGCAGAAGATGCTGTGATAGGCTAGTAAATTAAATATATAAAGGAACTTTGCAAAATTTTTCACCATGGAGTGTAAAGTTCCCCAAAAACTGCAGGAATAGGCTCAGCAGATGGGCCTGTAGTGATTGATTCTTCTCACCGCTTTTACTTGTCATTTTATCTTGTACTGTCTTTAAAGTTGCTGATGTAAGATCTCCAGTCACTTGTGTGACCGACCTGTTATTTGTATTCTTATTAATTGTCAGTTTTCATCTTTCCTCTAATCACTCTCCCATTACTCTACGCAGAGGGGCTCCATCAGAAGTTTCCTTTGTGCTAAAAGAAACGTTTTTTCTCTTTACTTAAGTTTTCTCTTGATTGTATATTGCAACTTTGTTGGAATCTGATAGAAAAAAAAGAAAAGGGACTGTCTTTGTTTGTGTCTATGCACAGAAAATAGCAATAGGATGTAAATCAGCAGCCTGCCCTTAAAAACACACAACATAATGGCATGCATTAGAAGACATTTTGCATATCTATCAAAACCATTCTTACCATACCTTTGTAAATCCTTTCATAAACAGACAAAAAAAAAACACACATTGAATCTAGCATTTACCCATTTGACATGGTAAGAGAAAAGCAGAAATTAGTCATCATGAAGCATTCAAGCAGCAAACGGAAGCTTAAACCTGAACCTCCTGACTCTATTTTTGACTTTGAAGACTGCATTTTCTCACCTTGTGCATCCATTTGTAGGCAAAGTTTAATCCCATATAAGCAGCCATAAGGCAGACAAGAGGCCCCAAATAATGATTTTGGTTTATTTCTTACAGATATTCCCTATATCATTTTCCACATGGCTCTCTCTGCCATGTGTAGTTAAGCAAGTTTCAACCATAAGGAAGAAATGCCCACATTTTTGTCTGAAAGCATCCAATTTTAGCGCGTGTGTATCGCCACTCGGCTGAGTGCTTCATGAACGATTCCCTTGACAACTCGGGAAATAATGAGATCCCTGGGGCTGAATGCAGGCTGCCTGTAAAATAACAGATGTGACTGGACTCGCTCAGCCTCTCCCGCTGCTGGAAGGCGGAAGACTGACAGGGAAGGAGGGGTCCAGCTCGGGGGAAAGACAAGCATGAGCAACCGGGAGGAGGAGGGACGTAGTCACCTGGGCTGACATTTGATCCGGCAGGTTGGTGATCTCCAAACATCCGCCTGACAGCTGAGACACCCCAAATGTCAATGTCATATCACAATGAATACGTAATAGCGAAGATGATGAGCCTTTCTGCCTATATACTGACAGCACCTTTCAAAAGTGAATCGACTACGCTGACATTTAAAGGACATGTTTTTGGCTTTTAGATAAGGATTTGTCTATAATTACATCAAATGACCAGCCATTAATGTGACTTAAATGCTGAGCACTTGTAAAATGTTAAAATGGCAGAAACAAATCTGAAAGAAGTGTCCTTTAATATCAGTTGACATTTTGAAACTCCATATCACCACTTGCCTTTCTTCTTAAAGTCCTGCAGATTAGAGCAGGGAAATGGCAGAAGCCCCCTGTCGATTATTACCGCAAAGAGCCAGAGAAATCACAATACAGGTCTTGTGTGAGGATTAAAAAAAACTAATGTGAGTCCAAAGAAACACACTTAGTCACACAAAACATCCCTCTGCTCTCTGGGCAGATAGCCACAGACCCACTGCAGTGCCTCTCTCACTCAGTAGAGAGTTTGTTGTGCTTCCTGCAACAGGAACCTACAGCAGAAACCTGGCAGTGTGCAGGCCATTGCAAAAATTGCCAAAGGTGTGGCTAAGGCCAACCTTGAGCTGCTGTTTAGGATCATAAGTGTAACAGGTGGCTGGATAGCTCAATTGGAAAGTCACCTGACTTTCACATTGGTGGCTTGGGTTCAAATCCAGGCCTGGGCTACACCAACAGCAATCACTGTGGGTCCTTAGGGAAGACCATTCACGCTACTGGCTACTTTGTAAGTCGCTTTGGATAAAAGTGTCGTCTAAATACATAAACATAAACATTATCTTTGTAAATATGTTGTTAGTCCAAATTCATTGCTGTATCATTGAATAAAGGTGACTGAAGCCCACCTTGACCCTGACTTCTGTTTACATTTATTGCATATTAGCACTGGCCATTAGTCCAAAGTTTAATAATTGGGATCCGTTTCGCTCTATATGCTGTAATGTACTGTCGTTAACTCCTGGTCTTGAGCTCCTCAGTTCCTTTATGAGACAACATGTCATTAGCAAGACAATCAAGCTTGTTTCCATTATCTCTGCTCATTTTAATGAGGTTTTACAACCACGGAACAGCCTCTGGAGATGAGCTATTGCAGAATAAAACCGAGTTCTCTCCAGCATTTCCTAATGCTCAATTCATTTGTCTAAGTGTAGACATACTTATTTTGTAAATCCGCTTTCATTAGAAGGAAAAAAAAAAGAGCTGAGAGTGAATCTGCAAACAGTTATTAATACAATTCTAATCTCAATAATAGCAACCCTTGACCTGCATCATCTTCATTTCTGGTCCATTGCCTTCCACTCAGCATATACTGAAAATATATTTTCCAGAGGAAATGGGCAGCATCTTCCCATCAGAAAAGGCTTTGATGCATGACCTGTCTGACTTGGCTAATAAATGATTTATCAAAGATCACAAACCGCCAAGCAAGGTGGGGACTATGGAGAGATGCATCAACAGGAGCACTGAATACAAGAAGACAATGTTGTTCAAGATGGTGCCAGAAAAGGTGCGATCAACACTGGGAATTACACTCGGCTTTTGATACTCTGCGTGCACAGAGGGTGTAATATTTCAACATTAAATTCAAGCACACATCCCACGGCAAGAAAGTAGCTCACAACTGGAATTCAAGGACAGCAGCAGACACATACAGACATTTATCCTGTACCTATAGCCTAATAAAACTAAAGGGGTTTCAAGCACATCAAACAAACTGAGCTAAATAAATAAAAAAATATATTTAAGTATTTTTTTTAGCTAAAGGAAGCAGGTTATGAGCTGAAATGCAAATCCTAACATGCATTTGAAGCAGAAGACATAATCTATATAATAATTTAAGTCCATCAAAGGGTTATGTGTAGGGTTGGAGTGTGCATGTGTGTGTTTGTGTGTATGTACGACTGTAGATATTTGCAAATACTAGATTTGTCTATGCACATGTATACTGTACATCTGCATAGACACATGTAGTATTTGTAAGCCTATCCCTGGAGCATAACGTTTTAACAAATAATAGTTACGTTTGAGGCCATTCCTTAAGCTATTCATCCCATGGGGATAATTTTACTTCTGCCACCTTCGAATATATCTGAGATTCAACTGTCTATTTTTTGGTTTGACGTGAAGTTGAACAACAAAAGGCCAGAAAGCACAATGCTACCCCCTCCCGCTTGACAGTCTGTAGAGTGTTTTTACGTTTGACAGCCTTACTTTTACTCGTTCAATGCTACATTTTTCTCACTGACACCAAATAGCTCAACCTCGTTTTGTCTGACCATAAAACCTTTTCTGAAAACCGTGCAATTGTCCTCTTTTGCTTTGTACATCAGAGTTGTCTTTTGTGTTGAAAACTCTTTCGTTCCATGTTGATGTTAAAATGAATTCAATGAAGACTCTACAGAATCTACAAGTTAATGATGGGCTAAAGCTTTAGCTGTTTTTGGATTGTTTCTGAACATCCCAGGCAATAGCTTTTCTACATGAGTAATACCTGGGATCAGAGCACTAAATCTGACCAAGTTAACAAAACACCTTTCATGTGGCCTTAGCACAGCTCCAATTTAACTCCCATTAAAGACCGGTGTAAAAATTCAGGCATGGGCCAAGAAACAAACAAATAAAAAAAAACTCCAACCAACTATGCAAAAAGAGTAGTTAAAAATTAAGCCAGAATCTTGTTAATGTACGAAAGAAAACAGGAGAGAGTGCTTCATGAATTTAAGTCTGCAAAACCTTTCCAATGCATCAAAATCCCACTTAAATGTAAGTATCCTTATCAAAACTGCACGAAAACTACTGAATGGTATGGCACACTATCTAGCCTTTGGTGTACATTGAGCTAACTACAAAGTACAAGAACAACTATGATTTAACTTGAAGATTGAAGTAGTGACATTTAAAGAATAGACTACTTTTTTTTTTTTTGCAACTGCCATCATATCTTTTGTGTCTCATCACTGCTTCTCTCTCCACAGTTGTTATATACTGTCTGCTATCAGATTAATTATGCTCAGATTGGTACAAGATGAAAACAACATGCCTGTTTGCATGATTTTCCCTTCTGAAAGCTGACGTTTTTCTCAGTTTTGACATCACAGAGACGAGCAGGCAAGGCGAGAGAAAGAAATAAGGGTATGTTAGATAGGGATTAAAATATAAAATCTGTAAATGTTGTTCAATGCTCTACAGGCGAATTAAAACAGCCAGAAGCTGGATGTCATTAACATTCAACTCTGACAATATGTTCATTTGACTTAAAATATAACAAATGCCTTCTCTGCCTCCTCATCTCTGATGCCTGTTACAATTGGCATTAATTCAGTGTCAGAAAGCTGTGAAAACATAATTTTAAGTTCAAGAGCTCCAATCAGAGTTTAGCCCAAGTGAAGAGCTTTACACTGTCTGTTGAATTGGTTTTACCCCTGACTGGGATTGCTCTAAATTGTCTGCTAAGAGGGACAGGTTAATAGGAGAAGGGGAGAGTGCAATACATGCAAAAGGATAAAAGAAAAACAGGAGCTGGCTGTGGAAAGGTGAAAAAAGTGATATAGATGAAAGTATGGCACTGATTAAGGACCTCACAACACCACTGCTTTTCATCATATGACTGTTGTGGTTAGAAGCTTAGACATATTTGTCGTAGGCACGGTAGTTTTCTATCTGAGCTGTTCTTCTTCTCTCTGATGTTTTTTTTTTCCATTCCTAAGGTATTTTATCACTTTGTAGACAGTTTCTCCCAAAAGTGTTTTTTTTGTTTTTGTTTTGCCTTTGTTTTTTTTGTTCTCAGCTTTGTCTAATTAATTTTGAAAGAGCGTGTTCGCTTCTTGTCTGTCATCTGTTTTTGTGCTGCCAGGTTTGAATGTTTTTTCCAGGATTTTTTTTAGCTTCTTTTTGTTGTCTGGCTCCTCCCTTCACAGAAGTCTGTCTCTCAGGAATCCTTGCTGCTAACTGGGCAATGCTGGCAAGTCTTTGTGTTTATGAGACAGCAGGCATGTGTTTGGCCCCACCTGGCAGAGGCAGTGAGAAAGGAAGGGGATTGGGGGGGCTTGAAGGAGTGTGAATGAGGGGCCTGTTGTGACACTGTAGGGAGCGGGTGGGCATATTGGAGAGCAGCAGGTGCTCAGCCAATCTGGGAGGTGGCCCATGGCCCCCTAAATGGGAACCTCAAAGGGGGGAGGCTCTCTGATTGGCTGATGATCAAAACTGACAAGGGTAGGGACCATGCTGTCCTGCCAAGGGTCCAGTCCGAGTGCACCTGGCTTGGAGTCACATGACCGGAGATCCCTCAGATGGTCGCTGTGTGAGGTGTTTGTGCGGGGCGGCTTTGAAGTCCTCCGTTCTGGCAGGCTTCTGTTGCAGCCACATGGGTTGTTTAACTCCCGCTTCGCCTCTCAGGAGAGTCAGTGGGAGGGGTTTAAACAGTTTGTCTCCCACCCATGCAGGTGGCTGCCATTAGATGGACGCTTCTTTGTGTTTGAGCCAATTACTGTTCTGCTCTAAAACCTCCTATCGTTATTTAGTGTTCAACTTTACTATTATGGTGCAAATAAAACACCAAATTAGGTAGGAAAGGTATAGCTAAACAAGCCCTTTTTGTGTAATTCTTTTTTTAAAGTAACACTAAATGACTTTTCAGCCTTCATAAAATATTTTCATAACTTTTGTGATTATACACTGACTTACAGCTCATTGAATGACACCTCTATCATGCCCCGAGGGGATCCATATCGCTTTAACCGGCACTAAGCAACTTTGAGGAGGGTGGGAGGAACCCTGACACACAAAACAACTACAAATGTGCCAACTGCTGTACGGCATGCGTCACTTCCCCTGTTTCTTATTTTCAACATCATCATGTGACATTGTTTTGCCACAATTAGATTCATTACCTCATTGCTATTAATCCTTCACACAGCCACTGGAAACAGAAATGTACTTCAATCCGACTGCAGTCAACGGGTCATCATGGGAAATGCATTCTTCCTTCTGGCAAAACGCTACCGCTTTTGTTCACACTTGCTGCCAAAATCAACCAAAACTGAAACTTCTTTAGTGTTGCTTTAAGGCTAAAATAGATAAAGTGTGTATTTTCTGATGTATTTTATTATACCTTAAAACTTTATGAAAAAAAACAATCTGAAATTTTAATGAGGAACCTTAATATATGTCTTAGTCATGAATTTAGCCTACATCTCCTTGTCTGCAAAGAAAACAAAAACATCCTTTTAATTTGTATTTCATATCATGCGTTTGTCATTCTAAGTGAAATGACAAGTGTTTTTGTTTAAAATGTTCTTAGTTTCCTAAAAGATTCAAAAGTTTGAACTCAGTGGTGCAAATTAAAAGCTTTACAAAATGCTTTATTGTTTCAAACTTTGGATATTTTATAGACGTCGCTTTGGATAAAAGCGTCTGCTAAATGTAAATGTATGGAGAAAGAGTCCGAAGAATATGACCTCTAGTCAGGCCCTAAATAACTGGGTGTGCGTATGTTCGAGGGCAAAACTCAATTCAGCTCAGAAATAAAATGGGTACTTAAATACAGTCTTAATTCATCATTAAAGTTTCTACACTGATTTAATGCAGATGCTGATGGTGCTAGATAGAGAACATCTCCTGTAGAATTTGTTTTTACTGCAGATGGTTATTTATTTTGTTCTTTTGGAACTGATGTTAGAAATTACAGTTCTCCATTTATTATTAAATTATAATTTTAGTAGAACATAACTTACCAAAAAATGCCATATATTTTCTTAATGAGAATGGTGTTTAGCTATATATGAACAAAAAGAATTAAAATTTTAAGCATGTTGAGTATTTTTTTCTATTTGTAGAACTAAGTTTGCAGTGTCATGCTAAAGTTGTGATTATGCATCACGGGCTCTGTTCAAGGCATGAATTATTACAAATCTCTCTAACATTCATTCAGACTAGAGAGAAAAAAGCAAAGTGATATACAGGAAGTTCTGTGGACTTCCGAACCTCCAGAGAGGTTACAAAAAAGGATGGAAAACCCAAAAAAGTTCCTTCATGAAACACGAGAAAGCCAACTAGTTTTTTTCAAACAGAGGCTAGATGCAACACAGACCTCTACAAGAAGTTCTCATTTTCTGCAGATTAAACAAAAAAAATATTGGTTGAACAATCTAAAGAAACTTTAAACATGAATGTTACTACCAATGACTCTAATGTTATTTGTAAAAGAAGAAAACATTATTGCATTAAAATACATTTTTAGGGGTTTTATTAGGTAAAATGTAAGAACCGTGTCTATAAAAGCAAGGAAATACAGAAATATAAGTCTCACTAACAGTTTCAGTTTTGTTTTATGTTAAGACTTTATAAAGCTGTTGAGCAATGTTGTAAAAATCAGTCATGTAAAATAATATTTATTATGCATATTTATTTAAGGTTTCAAAGGGCTTATTTTTCTAATACAGAGTTAAGTCACGCTCATACCATTTGCCACTAAAAGCTAATACCATCGAAAGGGCATGTCTCCTCATGTACAGTTCTCTCTGACCTTTTTTCCCGAACCTTAATGATCCCTGACCCTGTTGGATCGGGATCCAGGGAGATACAATTACCGAGGGGAAACTACAACCTCCCACTTTAGATTGCCACTGATTCTCATATTATTAATATTTTTTGAACAATATAAAGAAACTTTAAACATGAACATTACTACCAATGACCCCTAATGTTATTTGTAAAAGAAGAAAACATTATTGCATTAAAATAATTTTTTTTATTAGGTAAAATGTAAGAACCATGTCTATAAAAGCAAGGAAATACAGAAAGTCTCACTAATCATTTCAGTTTTGTTTTATGATAAGACTTTATAAAGCTGTGGAGCAATGTTGTAAAAATCAGTCATGTAAATAATATTTAATATGCATATTTATTTAAGGTTTCAAAGGGCTTATTTTTCTAATACAGAGTTAAGTCACGCTCATACCATTTGCCACTAAAAGCTAATACCATCAAAAGGGCATGTCTCCTCCTGTACAGTTCTCCCTGACCTCTTTTTCTGAACCTTAATGATCCCTGACCCTGTTGGATCCGGATCCAGGGAGATACAATTACCTAGGGGAAACTGCAACCTCCCACCTTTGATTGCCACTGATTCTCATCTACGCCTTCAGAAGAAAAACTGCAGCTATTACCAGTAAGTCATTACTTTCAGTCTGAGTTATGAAAGCCTGTAGTGAAAAATAAAGAGGGATAAGTGCAGAGGAGGGAACAGAAGACTAAGTAGCACAGTGTATTGTTGCGAAATTCTTAATTTTTCTCTGTCAGGACAAACGGGAAATCAATAAGAGATATTTATGCTGAGCTCAATACTCACTTGTATTGCTGTTGCTTGGTCATGTTTCTTATTTTCACTGATTTTTGAAGCTGTGTAGTGCTGAAGGTGTGCTTTTGTCTGTAAGTCTGCGTTTTCTGCGATGACAGAGAAATTAACACTTTCAAATGTTTATTAAATACCTCAAGGTGCTGTGAATAATAAAGGCAATACGTATAACTTAAAGCTTCAAACTTGGCTTGAGTTTTCAATTCAAGCCAAGTTTGAGTTTTGATTTTACACTTTAAAAATAATTTACAATAAATCAACTTATCATTATAGCAATTAAGTATCACAGTGGATTACTGGTTGTGAACTGTTGCCAAATACTCAAATGTCAATTGAAATGAACTTCACAGAACAAAATTTAACTGGGATTAAGTAAGATTATAAATCAAATATTTAGCTTGTGAGTTTATTATTTAATTTGTAACTTGGATGTTAGTAAATGTAAAAATATGATTTGTAAAATACTAATCTCTACTTTTTTTTCTTATGACAAGCTAAATACACCTAAATGTTTTTGTTAATTGTCTAATGTGTAACTTTACAACCTGTAACCCATAGAACAAGGTATGCGATTAGAAAAGGAAAAAACAGCTAAACTCAATTTTATCATCTGAACAGAAAAGGCTATGGGTGAGATTTTGTTATTAAGGATGAAAATCTGTCAGAGATCAGGGTCAAACATCTTGTGTAATCTTATTTTTTTGTATTTGCTGTTAAAAAATGAAATAAAGGAGCATTTTATTTTTGAATGTTTTTGATATCAGAAACTTGTTCTAAACTAAACATGTTACGCATCTCAGTCTTTTCACTTATAAGCGGAACGTGTATTGGTCAGAACAAAGAAAAGCCTCGCAACGTTCCTCCAGCGTATGTTTGGGAGTGGGTTTTCTTACCTCTAAATGTGTTGCACATGGCTTGTTTTCCCTGATTCCATATAGCACTTTGGAAGTTAAATGTTGCCATCTTCTACTGTAAAGTGCCAAATATGAAAGATTTATGAATTTAGGCACTTATATAAAAGCATTTCCTGGCCTGTCTATTCTGTAACGCATTCTGCTGCAATGTAATCTCAGCTCTCCATTTCCTGCCAACAGCATTTTTTTTCTATTCCATTTAAAGTGTCACTCATGTTTCTTCCTAAATACAAACAACACCATTTTATTTTTCTTTGCATGATATTCCGTATAACTCATTTCCAAGAGACATGTGCTATCATAAACTTTCGTCTTTACCCATCACAACAGC
>JAVLVB010000466.1:427352-471713 GCA_032876305.1 Orestias chungarensis
CACACACACACACACACACACACACACACACACACACACACACACACACACACACACACACACACACACACACACACACACACACACACACAGGCACAATTAGAGGCCCACAAATCTGAAATGGAATCACAACCAGTCTAATATCCCCCTGGCTGAGCCACTCTGACCACATCTTCTGTGATAACTGGCTGTTTGGAAATGAGTCTTTGTCATTGTTTCAGCTGGAGGAGTAATCAGTGTGCAAAAGATAATGACTGAATTAGAGAAGAACAGGATTGAAAAAGAAAGATAGACTTGACTGAGTAAAACAAAAACAACGGTTTTATTACAAATGCAGGCTGTTCGCATCCAAGACATTCCTAATTCTGTTTAAAATCCAAATCCAGTGTTTGGATCCTCTTCTGCATTAAATGTGTCTTATTTTATTTTAAATGATTATTAAAAATAAATAAAACAAAGATATATGCACTCAAAACACTACACTTGCTGCTGTCTGGTTGATTTACTGTAACATTTAAATACAGACTCAGCTTTAAAAGATTTTTTTTCCCCAAAGCTCACTTTTGCAACCCATCTTGACTCAAGCACAAAATACATTACAACAGATTTTTTTCTTTGTCTTTGATAAATTTAGCAGGACTCTATAGTTAATTTAGACAAATTTGTTTATTCTTGTTCAAAGTGATAATTATTTCCCCTGCTTGTGTATGTAAAACCCCAATTATACCTGCAGTCGCTAATACAGTATGTTTAACCATTATAGAAAGTGATAAATAGTCACACTGATGTTTTATCTTACTCCCTAATAACTGCAGCTGATCTGAAAAAGATCTGAAAGATTGCATTTCGTATTTTTGACTACCAAGGTGCAATCCTTTTAATATTTATTTCACTTTCAACATTCTTCCCTATGGTATTATCAGTTAGCATTGCCTTGTTGATTTCCCAGATCTTCTCATCCACTTCAGCAAATTCCCCATTCCCAATGTTTTTCCTCATTTCCTGATTAATTGCAACAAAATCTTGGGTTGCTTCCAACTTTGCTAAACCTCACATTTATAAATAGAGATGTTACTCATTGGTACAAACTCTATCCGATTCAAAGATAATACTTTCAGTTTATCTACTGACAACTCCTTGACTCCCCACCATTAAATAATTTCACTCCCATATGAATATGATTGCAAGTTCTGCATACTTCTTTGTTCATAACCTGAGCCCATTCCGACCTTCCCTCTCCCCATATTGTGGTACCATCCTGGTCCACAGTCTTGTCATTTCTGCCATTGATTACTTTAACTCTCGTCTAATTGGTCTCACTTACAAATCACTCTTGAATGGACACTTCAATTGTCCAGCTATCCAGCTACCCTATAATTTTCTCACATCACCCCAGTCTTACAGCAACTTCACTGGCTATCGGTCAAGAAGAATCCAATTTGAAGTACTGTTGTATACCTTCAAAGCCATGCTTAACATCTCCCTTCCCTATGTGACCGATCTTCTGCATATCACTGTTCACTCTTTTCTCACTCTGCTCCCCAACTCTGGGAACCCCTACCTCCACATATTCCTTGTTGGCTTACTTCCTTGGATTTGCACTTTGTTCTAAGGAAGAAACCCAACAAGGTCACAGTTAGGTACAATAATTGTACAGAATTTTTTGTAGAAACTTTAAACTAAAGCATAAACTATGACGTATATAAAAATAGATCAGAAAAAAACTTGAGAAGAAATTCAATAATCAAGAGCACATTCGAATTTGATTATACAAGCAAAGTATAGCTAATTTAAAACCTTAGCAGTTTTGCACAGAGACTCATGCGTTATTTTATTGGAATAGAGAACATATTTATATGAACAAAGGAATTAAAAAACGACGAGGCAATCATTTGTCTTGTAAAGCCTTGGTAATCTCTAGATTATTACTTTTCCCATTTGCTGTTGTTTTATGAGCAGCCGTTCTATTACTAGCACCAACAGTCTCAGCAGGCTGTGAAGTTTATTTCCCCGTACTATCCCTTTGCTTTTCCCTCAATATTTACTGTTTTACTGTGTCCTACTGCATTTTTCCGTGGATAAATCTCCCTGGAAGCTAATTTTCAAGCAGCAGAACAGTTCATTCCTTTTTTGCTTTCTTTTAGTCAACCTAAAAAATGAAGGTGTGTTTCCAGTGCAGGAAGATTTTCAAGAAAACAGGTTGTCATGGCAGTTTCTTTACCTCACTGTCTGAACCAGAATCAAACCAGATGTGGCAGTGTAGAAATGTAAACCTGTTTTTGTTTGTGTGTGTATTTTTATTTGCCTGTTTTATTGTTTAATTTGTGTTTCATTTGCTTTGCTATATTCCCTGTTCTATTATTTTTTTCACTGCATGTTTCTTTTGTTAGGTTGCAATTGCCACACGTTTGGCCAGAAACGCGCACTAAAGCTCCCCCAGGTGTTTCCCATCAGCTAATTTGGCATGGGGAACACCTGGTAAAATAACAGAGAAAAAACAAAAAGAAGCTGAGAGAGAAGAGGCTGAGCGACAGACGCTGAGGCACTATAGCGCCAGAACCAGAACCAGAAGGGTCAGAGACAGAGCAGACGAGTTTTTATGGAAATGGCCAATTTTTAATTAGACTATTTTTTTTAAACTCAAACCTGTACTGTAAGTGCCCACTCACCGGGTGCCACACCAGACAATATGGATAGTCCTGAACTATAGACTAGGTTTTGTACTGGATGGTTACCAAAAACCTTACCAGTTTGAACTGATGTAGAGTTTATATTTTCTGCAATCTTTAAATTGACAGACGTAATGGGTATTTTTGGTCATTACACAACTGTTACAGCCAGCCGTATTGAGAACTATTGTTTAACAATTATTTAAGTTCAACAATAAATTCATCAAACTTAAGTGGAAATTGTTATTGAAGGAATAAGATGAATGGTCTGCAGAGGAAAAAACAATGTTTTCAGGGAGAAATAAGTCAGGGCAAGAAAAATATGGTGGTTGGTATAATAGAAGCTCCACCCAGAGAGTGAGAAAATGAGACGAGCTTAAAAACTCAGAGAGTGATTGGTGAAACAATGGAAAGATACTAATTATTAATAAGGTGCAGCTGTGAGTGGAGAAAAGATAGCGGGTTTTGAGGGAGTCAGAGAATTAAACGGGAGGAGCACAAGAGGAGTGAAGGCCGCAGTGGAAAACGAGACAGAAGATAATCAAAGAACTAGACAAAAAGAAAACAAAATAAACAAGGGGTAATTAAAAATATTTTAAAAATAGACTGAACTTAGATAGAAACCGAAAAAGAACTAATCTAAGCACAACAAGGAAAGACTAACACTAATAATAATGAATACAAACACAGAACAACCTAAAACCACTCTGGACCATGACAGCAGTATTACATCATTTGACAGTTAATGTTTCAGGATGCGCATGAAAAAAATTTAAAGTCTCCAGATTTCTGTTATTTAACAAGTTGAAATTTGAAAGATGTAAGGAATCTGAAAAAGATGTTTCAATTATTAAAAAATCTAAATATTTTCACCAGCTTACTCTAAGTTTCACGTTTTAAAATCTGACTGCTTTGATTTAATCACAAGTTATAGCTGTTGATCCCAGTGTATGTCACCCATGCAGGTGACAGGATCACTACATCTAATTTAAAGTCCGTCTAGTAAAAAATGGTAAAATTTCACTGCAGTGTAAACATGTCTAACTGGACACTAGCCCTTCTTTGCTCTCTGTTTATTTTTCTGCTACCTTTTGCTTTGCTATGCTGCATTCAAAAATGTTGATACACCCATTCAAGTAAGTGGATTCAAAAAAGACCTCACACACATTGAATGTAACAGACAAATTAAAATCCAACATTTTAATAAGCACATAATGCATTCACAAAAACTGTTAAAATAATTTGTTTTTAATCCTCAACGGTTTGATGCTATGAAAAAACGAATTATTTGCAGTATAATAAGGCACATGCTTCTAATATTATCACAGAAAAACACACCATGGAATAAAGGTGTACTTAAAAATGGAGCAATGTTCAGGAAACATACCATTGTTCTTCTTTTGAATGATGAAATGCTAAATAAAAAATTTGCATAATTTGTTGCTATTCTCCCTCACTGCATCAACTGAATTACCAACAGCAAGTCAGAGCTTGCTTCTATGAGTTTACACAGCTGCCATTTAAACTACAGAGCATAACGCCAATCTCTGTAACAGCAGTATGTGTAACAAGGTTGCCAGTCTGCTCTGGCCTTTGAGTCTGAAAACAGCTGCTGCCAGCTTGGTAGTATGCCACAATTGCTTAGTTGGGTCAGGACCACAACCAAAACAACCATTCAAGCTCACTGGGCAACTCATATTCATGGTTACAAGCATAATGGAACGTTTTACAAGTAGGTCAATTTCTCATTTCAAAATGCCAAAGTGATAAGGAAGACAGAGATTGTTTTCGGAGATTGTTATATTACCTGTATCAAAATTAAACCTCCACATACAGTATTCTAAGACAACTATTCCTTTACATAATTTAAGAAAGTTCAATTAATGATTCAATGACTTTGACGTTTCTGATAAATTAGTTCATAACATTTGATTTAAGTGCAAGCCTATATATCTGTTGATGTTTTTTATACTAAGCAACTGTAACACGTTCTGTGATTATTTGACATCATATAAAAGTCTTATCTATTCTTGGGAACAATTAGCAGATCCCTAAAGGTGTAATTTTCATTATTTCTACCTACCATACTGTTCATCTCACCTAATAAAAATAAAAATACCTGGTAAAAATGGTTCCTGAAGCTGTAAGAGAGGTTAATGATCATCTGTGAAAGTCCAGTACAGACATGGACTGAAAGGTCATTCTGTAAGGAAGAAGCCAGTACTTCAAAAGCTTTGTCAATTATGTCACAATGTGTATTAAGGAGGTTTTAGGTATCAGGTGGTTAGGTGGCTGGACTGTATGGTGCTGGTTGAATAGTATGGTGTCTTCCTGGTGCGTCAGTAAGAATGCAGAAGAGTCCAGAATGTACTTTAAGACAGTTTTAATGAACTTGAAGGCAGCACAGTAATGCACAAGGGTAAACAAGGCAATCAGGTGTTAGTTCTTCTCACTTATTACTGATTTCCATAATTAAGGTTTGGGTCTATCAATCTCTGCGTGTGTGTGTGTGGTCTAAAAGGGAAGGAAACAAATGTACAAACTCTGCATCAATTAACGAACTCTGAAATAAGTACATTCAGACTGGTTATTTATGACACTACTAACTTCCATAATAAATCTTCAAGGCTGCTATACACTGGGAAAACACTCTCAACCAGAAGCAAACTCGCAGTAACTACACATCACACTGGCGCCCATTAACAGGCTATAAAATGTGCTAAATTCTCCACCTTAAAACACAAAACGTTATTTTGGCTAACACAAACACAGCACTTAACACATTCTAAAGGACAGTTAAGGACAGATGTCAATTGATAGAAAAGGGTATAATCAGTGGAAAATGAATGTGGCCCTGATCAGGCAGACAAGGAAGGAACACTGGTGGCCAACTCAATCAAAGGCTTTCAAAAAATCTGGCACTGTCTGCCTGCAAGAGAGATGTATCTAACCACAGTCTAATAGGTGGATGACTTAAGCTGATTGGCTGCTGACTGGGAGCATACAGGTGGAGAAGAGCAGAGCAGGAACACATGGCACAATCATAACATAAAGTGACTTAAGGAAAACAAAATAAAACATTACAAAGCTCTGATTTTAGACCCATAGAAGATTCAACTAGAATGAAGGGGCTAAAAATTCTACCAAGCTACTTTTAAAATAGTTGATCTTTTGAAAGATAGTTAAATGCATTTCAACAACACCATTCAGGTAATTTTCGAGAGGAGTGAATGCTACAAGTCATTAACTCGATTAAACAAAATTTGACCGCAATTGACAAATTGGTAAAGAGCCTTCAACTGGTGCTTAATACATTTACTGAATTAAATTAAACAATCTTAATTTAAAACATTTTGGAAAGTGATACATTTATTATTATTTTGCAATTTATTCAACATACATACATTTAATTATTTTAATATTCAGATCCAGAAGCGAGAATTGGACAAGAAATGGTGATCAGAAAGGTTAAAAGGTTTGTTCAACAGGTGTTCTGTAGAAATATGCTGATTTTCTTGTAACACAAAGTCAACAATGGGTAAATATAATTTGTCTTACTAAGTCAGGAGTTAAAGATATCACAGAGAGAGTTCTGCTGAATTTTGAGTTTTGGATATATGAGCAAGGTGGCAAGATAAGGTTCTCTAGTGTTTTCCGAATTTTGGGAATAGAACAGTAAGGAATAGGATAAAGAACAAACATAAAAGTAGAGACAGTTGATACCATGTGTGTGAACGACAGTGGAAGCATGTAGGTGTTCAGGAAGGTTTGCATTAAGGAAGTGGTAGCTTAAGAAATCAGACAGTTCAGAAGGAAAGTCTTACATGGAACTTGAATCTTGAAATGCTGCACATATCAGACAGCCTCCTGGCCACACTCAGTAGTGCACAACAGCAGCTAGAAAAACTGATACAGAAGCTGTATCAGTTTTCATAGATTGTATGGAAATATCTGTTTTAACTGTACCTTGTAAGCTGTGAGTGTTAATGAATGTTTATCTTAAGTAAATACTTTTTGTGCATGTTTTCAAATTCACATGTTTTGTGCATGTTTTCAAAGTCACAACAGAATCAAGAATCAAGAATCAGTTTATTTATATAGCCCCAATTTACAACAGGTGTCGTCTCAAGGCACTTCACAGAAAATCCATTAAAATCAAAGATACATCATAACAAATCAATTTGAAAAAGTTTCCAATCTAAGGAACCCCAGCAGATTGCATCGATTCATTGACTTGCAGCATTCACTCCTCTGGAATCAGCAAACCAAACCATGGCTTGTGTTGTTGTTGACTTTACAGCAATCCCTCATACTGAGCATGCATGTAGCGACAGTGGAGAGGAAAAACTCCCCTTTAACAGGAAGAAACCTCCAGCAGAACCAGGCTCAGTACAAGCAGCCATCTGCCATGACCGACTGGGGGTTTGAAAAGACAGAAAGCTAAATTAGAAGCACAGGATACTGAAATAATAGAGTTTATAGCAGCAGTTGTAGAGAATCACTGGAAGCATCTCAGCCCATGTTCTCATCCAAGAAGCTGTCTCAGCTAAAAGAACGCCAGCCCAGAGAGTCCTGAGTCATAGATTGGAAAATATCTTTGACCTTTTATAATGCACAGGCAGACAATGAATGCAAGCAGAAGAGGTGAACACAAAGATAAACACTCTTCAGGCTGTGCGTCATGTCCGACCATGCGCTCAAGGCTACACGGATCTGATTAGAAGTGGCTGAGTGTTTTTTTTCTATATACTACCGTATATTCACATTTCCTCTTGGTGTTGTTTTTCTCCATTTAGCTTTAACAAGATGCTGCACTTTTGCATTGTTTTGCTGCTCTGTTTGTGTACGTGGAGTGACTCACCAATATCAGGCAATTGACAACATATCTTGGACTTGGGTGAGTTCATTACCATTCTGAGGCACGTTCATCCTCATCAAAGGTCCTGTGACGTCAGTGTCTCTGTGGAAACTCACACAGTCATTAAGGGTCAGATTCATTTCACACCACAGTCGTTTTACTATAAATACCATCAGGTTGTCAAAAAGCCCTCCTTCAGTAATTGTGGCTTGCTTCCTACTCTCATAGTTTATAATCTGTGTTGTTCTGCTGTGCACAGATAAAAACATATATTCATTCTGAGAATCTAAAATGCCTGCAGAAAATACACATGGGTTAGAAAAACCCAACAGCAGTAAGAAGTGACAAACAGCTTGTCAATGGGCATTTAATTTAGCTAAACTTGAATTATATCCCGTTACAAAAATCTACAGGCTCTTTTGATCAAAACAACATGACCTTCAAAGCTGTGAAAATAGGGTTTGTTAGGGTTTGTTAGTCTGTAATCATCCTCACTAAACGACTGACACAGTTTCTGCCTTAAGAGATGACAAATGATGGCCTTGTCTACAAACTGACATTAAGAATCGGTGGTGCAAGTCACTCATTCTCATATTGGAAGGAACAATGACATTATAATTTTCTAAAGTGTGTTCTACTACTCAAATTTGACACTACATTTTTCATTGTCACACAGAGACATTTATCATACAAAGCTCCTTGATTACTTTATTGTTCAAAAAGGCTTAATTAAATAGTAGTTACTTCCAAAAAATATGTGTTTGCTTTGAGAAGGAAAAGAAAAAACCTTGCTCCAACTGTAAGTAGTAAAAGTAGTACAGGTCGACAGTTTTACTATTATTGACACAATGGTCACTTTAAAAAGAAATTAAACATTTTAACATTATATGTTTGACTATATTGGACAGGATAGGATAGGAAAGGATAGGATAGGAAAGAATTGATTATGATCCCAATGGTTGTGATGTTTGTTAAAACCACTGGAAATACTATGACTACTTTTGTGAACCTCTTAGATAAAGATGATACCTGCCTGAATGGGGACATGGGCTGAGTTGGTGGTGCTAGCGGTTCAAGTGCTCCATCTCCAGTTATACACTTTTAACTTTAGTTTGACTGAGAAAGTACATCTACATAATTTTCTCTGCTTCTTTTTCTGATTTTTGACGTCTCAAACCCCCAGACAATCGTGGCACATGTCTGCTTGTACTGATCCAGGTTTTGCTTTGGGTTTCTTCCTCAGATTGGAAATATTTTAAATTAATTTCAATACTAAACCAAATGGGATGCACTTTTTTAAGAGGTACGATCAATTAGAATATATGTATGATTGGAATGAAACAGTTTTTACTATTGTTAATTTATTTTTGGTTAGTAGTTAGTTGTATGTATGGGTATACGGTTCATAGACTGAATGTTATGCCGGTCAGGTTAAGCTATTGGAATATGTTCTACCTTGGACCTCAGAACCTCGATTTATTTTAATTAGATCACAGATTTAACCTTGGTTTTGATGAACCAAACATTGAAACAGAGCCAATGTCTTCAGTGCCTACCCGTGTGGAATCTATAAAACTTTATGACAATATTTATGATCTGGGCTTTCACAGTTGGGTTTAAATTTATTTTTCAAATTTTTATAACAGTCATATATTAAGCACCTATAGAGTCTTTAATTTGATAAAGGGAATTCATTAATTTTCTGAAGTTTTTATGAGCCTAAAAACAAACAAAGAGTCATGAAGAGAACAAAAGAACAAAGCATAGATAGATGTTGCCTTTTTCTTATTGTTAACATTTGTTTTAGGATAAAAACTAGAAATCTAACACATACTGCACCTTTATTAATGAGCTTCATGGTAGAAATAAATATTAAGTATAATTTTTTTGATTGAATTATTGAGGTCCTGCTTCTGTACTGATTTATTTTTTCCTTGCCATGGAAAGTACTCATTGTCCACTGCTTATTGATTAAGATGGTTAATGTTAATGTATTTAGCAGACACTTTTATCCAAAGCGACTTACAAAGTAGGCAGTAGTCTTTAATTTCAGATTGTGCTTTTGAGATTCTCAGAATGCATTTATTTCTTTTGGTTGTTTTTGAAATTGTTTTAAATTATATTAATCAAGGTCAATTTACTTTTTGCAAGATTAAAAGTGAGTAAAGTGAATGGACATTTTCTGTTTAGTCCATATGTTAGACCTTGAACAAGTGCAATGGACATGGACCTTTTTCTAAACTTATATTATAAATTGTCTTCCAATAAAAAGGTTTTTGTCTACCTTTTTATGAACAAGATATGGATAGATATAGAAGAACTGACAATAAATTGACTCTCAAACCAACACTGTAAACCCAAATAAGTAAGCAGAACTTAAAGAAAGTAAGGCAATGAATTGCCTCACGTTTTTTGAGTTCATAGACTAAAAAATTTGAGTATATCATTGCATATATATTTTGAGTTCATGTTAAGCCTGATTTTAAATTATCATTAAATTAGATTTACTAATTAAGCCAACTCAAAAATGTTATGTTTTTGCTACTCAGAATATTTTATTTATCTGTCTCATTGCAATAATTCAAGAAAACCTAATAATTTCAAGCATTAAGTCGAGATATTTATGTTTCAAGAACATAACATTTATTAGTTTCTCCAATCAATGGTTTAATTACCCACAACTCAAAATTATAGACATGTTACAGCTCAAAATCATTTACCTCCAAACTTAAAATATTTGTGGCAACAGATAGCCTTAAAAATAGTACTCATGATTTAAAAATCCAAAAACAAAAACATAAAATTAAAAGTATACATATATTTTTTTGTATTGAGATGTTTAGTAGAAACATTTCCTGGCAAGTCTTTTAGCAAAAAAATATCTGAAATTAAAAAATTAAAAACACAAATAAATAAACCAACAATTAACAAGTTTACTTCCGGCCATTTTGTTTATACTAGTACTAAGAACAAAAATCTTCATGTCCCAAATAGCTTATAAACAGTTAATACAATATTACCAGGGGTGCATAAGCAAGTCTTGGGTCCTGAACACAAATTTGACCTTAGAGAGATTTGCCCACTCCTGTCCCTTTCAGCACAAAATGAAACAAACAAAAATAATATTGTTAAATTCAGTTTAACAACTTAAAAAATTAAGACAACAAATAGAAAGACAGTGTGCTATTTGGCTGAAAACCCTTGTGAAATATTCTCTAACAGATTGAGCCATTAGGGCCCACCACTCCTTTTTAGATCTTAAGTTAGACTCATAACATAACATCATTTTTAAACGTCTCCAGTTTGGGTGAAAGTTTAGAGTCATCAAGACCAAGCAAGATTTTTGGCGTGAACTCAAAAGTGTTTGTCAATCCTTGGGATAGCTGAGATGTAGTGCGTAGATTAGGCTGAAGATTACCACAAAGGGATCAGCAAGCCTGGGGAGATTGACGACCACATCACCCTCTGGGATGACAAGAGACTCTTGCTGAGTGGTAGTGAAGTGGGCTTGTGGCATCATCACTGACGGTTGTAAGGAGGGCTACTGCATCCTCAGGTCTGCCTCATCATTAGCATCCTTAAAAATTGAAAGGGAAATCATTAATTACATTTACAGAAACTGGCTGTGGCAATTTTGATTACAGTTGGACATCACATAGATAACAATAATACACAAGTCTGAAAAACTCCTGTTCATTTGCTGTGTTGTACTTTAGTTGCTGAGAAAGTTAGATGACTTCTATGTATTCCACAGGCTAATGACAGCCCACTTGATTCTCTTTGCGATTATTTTTTTTGATGCCTTAATGGGCTCAAAATTACAATTCACAGTTAGAAACCTTGCCAGAGATTTTTAGTTGAAACATTGGTACATATACAGACATTCCAGTGTTGAAAATAGAATGAAAATAGGAATTGGTTACAAAAATGTTCTGAAAAATCCTGAGACTTCCTCGCGTAGATACACAGGAAGGGCATGAAGAACAGTGGTATACCATGTGTGGACATCATCTAATTAAAATAGTGAAAATAGTGACAAGTTTACTAATCAAACCCAATGCCAAACAGTCCCGAGTAATTATAAATGAATTAATTACCAATATCTGCACATAAACACATTAATAACCAGCTGACTGGTGCAATTGCGGAATTCAAAAGTTTATATGATGCATCAAACTCCCAACATTACACTAAGACTCTACCTGTTAAATGTATAATTACCTGGGTATCATGAACTTTGAACATTTCTGCATAAGCATCTGCAGTCTTTCCAGTTTTGGATGCTTTCTGTCTAAATAATGTCAGACGATGAGTGAGGCAATAAAGCTCAGTTAGTTCGGGTTGGTTAGTTATCCATTGCATGTACCTCCATTGAGGAAAGGAAAGTAACAGCGATTATTTATTTCATGATGAATAAAATTAGTCAATACTACACACAATGTGGCAGGCAGTAATAAATATAAACAGAAAAAATAAAAAAGTTACCCAAATTAATTTATTAATTAAAGTTGTTTAGCAAGGATAAAAACAGAGTAAAGCGTTTACTACTATTACCTCAGACTGCATATCAAGAGCCTTGAGCAAAGTTAGGCAGAAAGTTAATCTCTGCACACATCAGCTTTTTGATGTGTGAAGGTTCATTCTCAGGTTTTTTTCAACTTCCTTTCCCGGCATTTACAGCAACCTACTTACAGCCAGCCCTCCTCATCTTGGTTGTGTAATTGCCCATTTTAAACTTGATGCTGTTCTTCCAACCATTCCATCCATTGTCAGATTGCACTTGTTTTTCTGAAATGTGTAAATGCAATCATCATGAAGGCATGGCGGAGGGCTAATTTAAAAAATGTGCTGCAGTCTGCAATGTTTAAATAAATGTTCTAGTGGTAAAAGCTGTACACACCTTACAGTGCCAAGACACACTTGTTCCAACAATCTGAAAACACACAAAGAATATTGTATTACAGGACACGTGTCATGATTTCAACCTATCATACCCATCATACTAACAGTGTACAACAATATACACAAACAGATCAAAACAAAATAGATGTGCAGAATGTCTGTTAGACTATTTAAAGTATTTTATTTCACAAATAAGTCAAAGTTGGGTAAAGTTGAGCTCGTAGCATCCATTAGTTCTTATAATAGCAATAACTGTGCGTGTGTGTGTGTGTCTGATGTTTAATATATAAAATATATTTAAATATATTTAATGCAATTAATTTATTCTTAATTTGTCCCTAAATTGATTTTTTTATTTTTTTATTTCAAAATAAAATATAAATTCATGTTTGATCTGTAAAGGTTTCAGTAACTCTGAGTTAATCATTTTAAGTAACATGTATGTGAAATGTAAAATGTTCATAATATTCAAACATTTCAAGTTAAGTCAACTCAAAAAGAAGGAAATTGCTCCTGGCACTCAACATCTTTAAGTAAGTACAACTTTTAAGAAAATTTTAAGTTCACACTACTTAAAACAACTACTTATTTTGAACATTCGGGTTTACAGTGAAGTAAGAGTTTTTACCGACACCCTCATTTGACATTAGTTTTTGTCAGTTCTTAACATTGTGTTCTGTTATTTAGACTTACTTGATGTTGTTTCTAGAAATCACCCTAGATGTTTTTTTACCCCTTTGATTTAACCATTTTCTTTCCAGATCTTCCTATCATGCTCATTTCTAGTTCCTTCGGTTGCAGATTTTGTGGTCTTTTTCGTTTTCTCAATCTGTGCTCATGAGTTTTTTCTTTGTCATCTTAATTATGAGACTACCATCCTCTGCTGTCTTAATGCTCAACCTAACTTGTAGCATTTAGAATCAGTTGCAGATGGTAAATCAGAAGATTCTCAAGAAAACAAAAAAACACCTATATTTTCTTTGTATTCAATATTTAAACAATGTTGGACACTAGAGCATATACACCTCTAATTTCTTCTTTCCTGCAGAATTTTGCTCTGTTACGTAACGTGTTGATCTACGTGCATTTTCTCAAAATATTGTAATAAATATGATAGCATACTTATGCCATTAAAGGAAAATCAACATAAAGAAATAATAACCTGATAGTTTCTGTTAAACAACACATGACTGAAAACCTTTTAAATATCCAAGCCTGGACTACAGCATAATTCCTCGTTTCAATTCATTTCAACACCACATGTGTTGTTTGACTTTAGTGCCCACTTTAATCAGCTGATTCATCATGAAACCCATTTCTTCTAAATTATGGAACTGTTGTTTTACATTTCTGAGGAACTCAAAAACAGCTTTTCAAGTGGTCTTACTCTTTTAGGATGGATGAATAAACAATGTTCTTCCGTTTCTTAGGGGAATGAGAGTGGTGTGACCTCATCAGTTCACTAAACCCCCAACAACTTACCTCAAAATGGTCGATGGACAAATAACCAACAGCTAAAAAGGACCCTCCCAACAAACAACGCCTTTCAACTAAAATGAAACCTCCCATTTAAATTTAGAACCGGTTTCTTTTTTTGTTTTACTAGTATCCCAAAACATAATGTACAAAATACTGCGATGTTAAACATTTTAATTATCAGACTACTGACATGTGCATAGACACAGGAGTTTTATTAGCTGACTCAGTTTCTATGGTGATGACACAGTATAAAGGTGACCTCTAACTCAGAAACATTATGGTTAAACTCAGGCAACCTGCTGATAATCCAAAAATACCAAGCATCTGTTTTCAGGGTGAGAACATATCTAAACAGCAACTTCTTGCCGCATTCAATGTGTAATTATCTGCTGACAGGTGGTGTGTGTGTGTGGCAGCTTGATTATGCAGACAGAATACATTTCTTCTGGTCTTAGAAAATCAACTTCAAGCAGAAAAAGGGTGTTACTGTGGAAAATCTTTGCTGGTAAAATGCTGTTGGTAAAGGGTAAGAGGGTATCCTTAATAATTCACCCTCAAAGCCATATTTAAGCGTACTATTACTCTTAAACAGGTTATGGAAAAATATTCTTTATCAGGTAAACGCTTAAACATGGTAAAAACTCATAGTTTTTTGCTTTTAATCAGATTTACACCAGATAATATTAATAAAAGTCTTGATGTTGCATAAATTATTTTGATAACTAGTAATATTTTATAGTTACAACACATTAAAAGTTGCCTGTTTTATATAGAGCCTATCTGATTAAAATGTAGTGACGTGTACATGCCAATTCTAATGAATCATCCAAAAAAGAAAAGACGATCCTACAACTGGACATATTTCAACAAGTTGTATCACAGTGCCCTACTGGAGCTCACTGAGGTCTTAAGAGTAAGCCATTTATTTCAAAATGTTTCTAGAAGTAGTCTGCATGCATATTGTGCTTGATTTTTCAAACCTGTGGAAAGATTGAACGAAAAACAAGTACGCAAACCGAAGAGAAAATACTTTTTGCCATAGTTGGACAATTAAGGTTCCTATAATACACATTTCTGCCAAAGGATAGTACTTTTCTGTCATGCTTCCAGCCTGGTAACTGCGTTTGTTTACATTTATCTCAGCTCCACGCACTGATTGCTTATGTTTTCCACCTGTGCAGCTCAGACTCAGCTGTCATCAGCGCTTATGCCTCCCACCTGTGCTGCAGCCTTTAAAACCAGCTCTCAAAGCAGTTACTAGTAAATGTACAGTGTTCAGTCGCTGCCTCATTGCATGAACCTTGCTTGATTTTGATCCTGTTTCTGCCTCTTGGTTTACTTTTTTTGGCCCTCAGACCAGCTTTAACTTTCTGGACATTGACCCCGTTTATGAGACCTGACTTCTGCCTACTGCCTCGTCCCTGGATTTGTCTGATTCCTTCTGCTGTCACTGCTCTGACCTAGGTTCAACTTCCTGGTTACGATTTGACACGTCCCCCCCCCACCCCCCCCACGAGTATGACACCTAATTCTGTCTCCACGGTTCTGACCCTGTTTCTGTTCCCTGACCTCTGATTTCTGCAGGTCCCTGAAGGTACTTTTCTGATGTGGGAGAATCCTGCTGATCAGTTCTAGCAACAGTCTGTACATTACGCTGAAGACCTTCTGTGACGTGACTCCCATCAACCTTGCGAGTGTTTGGGGGCCTCGACATTAGACATTTCTATCATGTTTGAAAAAAAGTATATATATATCCTTTAATACTACAAAGATGTCCACCTCTGGTCTGAAGTGAAAAATCCAAGAACCGTATCATATGTGTGTGTTGCCTAAATTATACTCCAACCAATTCAACAGATCTTGTGATTTCACAGGAAATGTGGTTTGTTTTCTTCCTGTATGATGATACTCATCTGTTTCACCCCCATGGATGTTGGGTAAGAATTTTTTTGCAGATCATGTGATTTTAGTCAAACGTAAATGGATCACAGGAGCAATCTACCCTCACTGACTCTCAAACAGCTATGCGTTTTGATTCCAAAGTAGAAATCAGACTTTGGTTTATCTGTGGATGTTTGATTTGCCTGACAACTGTCTTATATGGGATACATTTTGTGCCACTAGGAATTGAAATTGATATTTCTATATCTGAATGTGAATCATTCATTTTTAACCTGAATTGATCATTTTGAACAATTGACATAGATGACGCTTCTTGTCATACATGTGGTGCTTCATTTCATTTATTTGTTTTACAAAACGGAGCGTTGGGACGCGAATTGTTGCCATCTTGGTTCGACTAGTTTTGCACGACGCCAGGCACAAAAAATTGAGTTGAAAAACTGAATCTGAGTGGAGAGAAGTGAAACTGAAAAGTGAGAATGAATTAAGGAGCTGAATTTTTCAATAAAATTAAATAGTTTTATTTTAATTTTGTTTCATTGTCATACACATTCAAACCAACAGATTCAATTTCAGAAGAGTCTATTCAGATTCAGATTTTAAAAGCAATTATTTAAAATGATCAATTCAGGTTCAAAATGATTCATATTCAGATATAAAAAATTCAATTTCAATTCCTAGAGGCACAAAATTTATCCCATAGCCTTTACACTTTTCTTCTGACTCAAAGCAGAAAGTTTTTTTTTTTTTTTTTTTATAGAACTAAAAATCCAAATCCCAAATTAACTTGTTTGTTTTAATCTTCCTGCTTCAAAATTGGTATACCATTTTTAAATTGTTATTCTTTTTGTAGATAGATGCTAATGACTGGTGCCATTTCTGTATAGAAATGGGGTAAAATCTAAATTATCAATTTAGAGCAAAAAGATAAAAGGTTTGGGTTAATTAATCTTTGCAGTCTGTTTTTTCATTGCTTAAAGGCCTCAGGAGGTGTCTAGGTCCATCTTTAACGTTTGAGATTTAATTTCCAGCAAATCTGACAAATCCTAAATCTAGATTGGTGTACTCTAAAAGGCACTTGCTTATGCAATGCCCTGATGACCAATTCCTGTATCATGAATGAGGAATGCCCAAAACCTGTCCAGGTAAAATATGTTTAAGTTCTTTAAATTCACTTTCTACTTCACATTACAAAACAGCTGTGGCTGTGCTCTGCATCCTTTTGTCAGCAGGCAGGAAGCACCACCTCTCTCCTGCTTTTCATCATTCCCCCCTTTTTTCTTTTTTCTTTTTTCTTTAAATACCTAGGGGACGTGACCCTGTCTGCAAATTGTCATAATTAGCCAGGAACATCTAGAATTATGGGTTTAATTTGTGAATGACGTAAACTCTACTCACTCAGGCAGAAGCTGACTGAACTCTTTTTGCTTGTTCGGGCTCCTTGAAAGAAAGAGCAGGGAAACCAAAGAATCCAGAACCAGAGGAGTGAATCCACAAAGGTACTTATAATTCCCCCGTAGCCTTCGCGGTAAAAGGGCAAACGACTCATTAGATTGCTGAAACTGAGGCGAGACATCCTGCAGTAATAATCCTAGGTGGGAGTAGATTGTCAAGATAATGTCTCATGCCCATCTGATTTATCTAACTACGCAGCTGCTGATGTGTATTTATCTTGACAGGACGCATCTAAATCAAAGCCTGGATGACTGCATTAACAGACAAACCACCGGAGACGGTGTTTCCTCCCTAAAGAACATTGGCAGTGTTGGACTAATCTTCTCAAGTGTCAATTGAAACTGTGGGGGCCCAGCAGGTCTTGAACCTTCCTAAAGTTTTGGTTTTTATAGCCCTGGCCAGCCCCTTCTTACAGCTCGGTGACCTCTTAAACCATGTTGGGTTGAGAAACATTTACTTCTCTTAAGTGATGTGTTGCTAAAATAGTTATGTTACAATAGCAGCAGCAAGTTTTTAGTGTAAAACTTGCTGAAAACAGGATGTTATTATTTGAAAATGAACATTGTTGTTTAAGAAAATTTGTAGGCAGACAAATCTGCAGATTTTGACAACAAACCACTTGAAAACACCAAATCAAAGCTAGAGATGTAATGAGCATTAGTTTAAAGGGTTACAAAATATTCTGCAAGTTGTATTGTTTTTCAATTCTGTGTTTACGATATGTTTATTAGAGACAGTCCAGAGACGCTATGGATTTTTATAGCTCTGGTGAAGAATATAATGAAGGACATTTTAAAAGATTTCAGAATGTTGCAGCATCATGTCAAACCACATTCATCCCTGCTGCCATAGCTTCTCTATCCACAAGAAACTCTTATGCTAAAGATTAAAGATTCAGAGTTTTTTTTAAGAGAAATCAACAGTGTACATGTTTTAATTTGGTTCTTTATAATACACCAAATGCATGCCGTTCGTTTCTATGAGCTGGACAGATCCAATAATTTAAAAAAGTATTTTTCTAATTAATCTAGACCATCTCGGAAAAGAAAAAATATAAACTGTGTGGTTGCATCCGTTTTACTTGTTTATATTATTTGCAATAATAGAGGACTTATCAATGAATTTGTATCAATTTTTGTTGGTAAAAAAAAATCTGATAAAACTCTCCTTTAGCTTAAAAGGGTGCAGTAATAAAATGATTTTTAAAAAGTAATTTACAATTTTTCTCTGCTACTTTCTTTTACTATACTTGCATCGGTTGGTGTCATTTCAGCTGTTACCTTCAGCTTTCTTTCAGTGGTTTCCTTTCCATACAACCATCACTTGATCTGGCATAAGGTTAGCTGGACATTTGCTGTGAGCAACAACTGGGAGCAACTAAGTTTTGACTTGTATTACACAGAAACTACACCAACATAAATTATTCTGCTGCTTCTTGGGTTTTTGTCTCCTCATGCCCCTAGTTGGTTGCAATAGATGGCCACTTAAAATGATTCTGCTACAGGTTTGTTAAAGGCAAGGTTTTTTTTTTCTCCACTTTTTTGGTACATGCATGCTCAGTATGGGGGATTTCTGCAAAGTTGACAACCCAATGCAAGCTTTTGTCTACTGTCTCAACATGCTTGTTCAGGTGGAGTGATTTCTACAAGTTAAAGACGTAATGCAATGTATTGATATTCCTTAGGTTTAATCTGAACAATAAGTTTGATAAATAGGATTATGAAAATGTATGTATGAACGGATTGTAAGAGATCATTCTTGTAAAGCCCCTTGAGAATACATGTTGTGAATTAACTTTCTATAAATGTGTTTACCGTAATTGAAATTTAATTGAATTGAGTGCCACTGTGAGATGCAGTAAATTGATATGCATATGACCGTGCATGATGTTATCAGGATGCTATTAAGGGATAATTCAGGACATTTGATATCCTAAAATTGAAAGAAAATTGTATTTGATTTTTAAAATTATCTTTTTTTTAAAGCAGGAGTATGTATCTATTTTTTACAGCTGAAAGGAATCTTTTCTTATGAGTTTTAATGCTACTCACCTCAGCGGGCCATAATTAGTTGTGAATAATGAAACAGGTTTCTATGTTATCTCAGCATCTGCTGCGACCTGCTGTTTCCTCTTTCCCACATTAATAGAAGATGTTGCCCAGAAGTAATATTTGAAACCAGATATTCACCTACAAATAAGCATGTGAATTGTTCCCTGCGATAACCAACAGACATTGCTGCTCATGGTCTCCTCAGTGCCAGATTATTTTATGAGCATTCATAACTATCATGTTCTGGAAGTGTCACTCCAGTTAAATGACCTGCAGATTATATCAGCTCCAGACTTAAGTGAGGGAAAACTTTATTACAACTGACATCTCCATAATAATATTGAATCAAATCCTCACATACTGCATGTTTTCCCACAATTTTACAGTCTATTTTCAAATATATAACACAATTGTTTTCTTGTCATTTAGCTCCTAAATTATTTCTGTAAGAATGCATTCAAGCCAGTTATAGAAATCTTCTGCTATCTTGTGCCAAGTGTTTAGAGAGAGAATATTAAGATAGATTTTATTTTTGAATTCAACAATAAGGTAAAAATTTTGTTGCATATCAATAGCACATTTCACACTAAGGATGGATTCAGATTCAAACGTATTTCTAATCTATTGCAACAGCAATAGAGCTGTTTAATTTAACTCTTGCCATCGGAACAAGCTTCCTAACACAAATATCACCATTAGCGAAACAAGACTGCAGTTAATGGTTTTAAATATAACAGGAACATCAACAAAAAGGAGATCTTGAAATCTTAACAGAAATAATAAAATAACATTTTTCCCTTTTTGTCACCCTTTACTGTTTCAGATCATCAAAAGAATTTTCTTGTTAGACAAGGATACACATGTACCGTCTATAAAAAGCTTTTTTACATGGCTTTTACAAATCATTTATGAGCAACTAAATTTGTCTTTTCTGACAAAATATTTCAAATAAAAAAGTAAAAACTGATTTTTACAAAGTAGTGATGAAAAAAAAAATATTTTACATAAAATAGGTGAATAAATACATTTAACTAATTTAAACTAACTGACCTGCTTTCACAGAAGTCCACTGGTTCTAGCAATCTCATAATAAAGGGAGCAGAGATTGCTTGAGTGCAGTAGGTGTGTCTTAAATGTAGTATGAGGACACAAGTGTCTGTAGACGTCTAATTCATTTGCTAATTAGCATTTCTGCTACCATTATAACATGAAGACAAAAGAAACACTCCAAGCAAATCACTGAAATACTGAAGGTATAAGTTAGGGGGTGGATATACAAAAAGGTCTATGGTTTAAATCTTTCATCAAGAAATAAAAGAAATATGTGTAAATCTGTCTAGATCAGGGGATCCTTCCAAACTAAGTGACCATGCAAGAAGAAGACTTGTGAGTGAGGTTATTACGACTTATATGATGACAATGTAAGGGTTAGACTCTACAGACAACAACGGTTGTTTTAGGTTCTTCACCAGTCCAAGCATTATTGGAGAGTTGATATGAGAAAACTTAAATGAAGGCGGCTTGACTAAAGTTTGCCAAAGGGCATACGCATATGGGAAAGTATGTTCAAATAGAAAAATTTTTTATTTGGGCATCATTTCTGGCAGCATCATGGTGTCTGGATTCTTTTTAGCAGGTAGAAAGTAAAAATAAGGCAGTAAATATAGATAAATCCTGAAGGAAAATGTATTTCACTCAGCAAGAGAGCTCTGGAGAACATTACTATCTGGCAAGGCAATGATGCAAAGCATCCATCACTAGAGTAACTGCAACAAATCCCAGACATCAAACCAAAGAGAATTTGGAATCGCATGTGAAAAGGGCTGTTCACAGCTGATCCCAATGCAACCTGACAGAGTTTGAACAGTTTGGCAAGGAAGAATCGAGTAAAATTGCAGTACAAGTGAATGCCAGATTGAGACCTATCCACACGGACTGCATCTTTTAAACATTGACTTGATTGGGGTAAATCACTTATTTTATGTTTTTTATATATTTTTCTTGACATTATTTTTGCGGAAATCAGTTTTCAGTTTGACATACAAATAACTTTTGCAAGGTTGTTGGAAAAAAAATAATTTGCAAATACTGAATGCAAAGTTAAACTGAAATTTTAATTTATTAAGGAAAAAAGTTTCCTATTTCTATCTTAAGTCTAGTTTAAAAATAATTTTAATCAATTTCACTAGCCAACAACTCCCAGACCTTTGGGGGAAAAATGACTAATTAAAACCTGTCAAACAACGTTAAGTAGACAATACTGCTGCTAATCAAAGCTGACACAAAGAGATGTTTCTTAAGAAATATCTCTTGAAGATTCTGAAAGATTTTGAATAATGGTTTATAAATCAATGAGACAAAAGAGTAAAAAAATAAGATCTTGCTCTAACGCAAACAATGTGTTTGCACTATGATTGTGTGGGGTTGCTTCGGGAATTTGACAGTGTGAAGTGTTTAATTGACCAAAGCATTATGAACTCTAATAGAAAATCATTAAGAATAATGTCCAGTCATTAATTTGTGACTGTAGGCTCAAAGCCACTTCGATTATGCGACAGGACAATGATCCAAAGCACACCAATTAAAGCTTTTGTTAAACATAAATGATTAGAATTGAAGGTTTGAGAAGACTTAGCCAAAGTTAAAAAATAGGAATGGTTGAAATATGGAGGCATGACCTTAAATAGATTGTTTATGCTTAAAACCAACCCAATTAGGCTACGAAGAAGATTGAGCCAAAATTCATCCATTATTATCGCAAATCATAAATACTTGACAGCAGCACAACCAATTAGGTTTTAGTGGACAATAACCTTTTCATATTAAGACTCAGGCTTGTTTGAATAACATGTTGTGCGTTAAGTTGTCTTTGACAGATATTAAGATGTATTTAATATTTAAACCAGTGCAAGTGACAAAAACAGCAAAAACCAAACAAATATAATCTGTACCCTGTTTGATGTCATTTATGAAAATAAAACACAGTTTAAGCTGAAATTGTACTTTCCCAAAGTCAAAGCACAACAAAACAGCCTCAGTTTTTAATAATTTTATTTTGTCCACAAAGAAACATCCTCAGAAATGTGGTAACATCTTTAATTTCAATAAAACAAATGGGCACAACTGGAGCAAATTAGGAAAATAGTGTTAAATTGAAAAATAAAAAGGAAACCAAAAAAGAAAATGACAATATTTGTTCCTAAAATGCACTTGTGGTGATAGTGCTAAGACACACACCATTAAAATTTCAGTCTCCTTCTCCTTCCACCTGTCATTCAGCTAAACGCCACAGTCCACGTTCAGGAAATAACGATGGCTTTTTGCTTGTTTTTTTCCTCACCGATTTGGCAACAGGAAGTAGGTTCAGGCAGCCAGGCAACACTGTCCGTGAAAAACAACAAGTTTCCTCCGCAAGTATCCTGAATCAACACGGCTCCCCTCACATGGCCACTCTCCACTCGACGCTCTGCCATCCTTCTCAGGAAATTAATTTCACTTTAATTCCCTTAGACAAGACTTCGCTTCCACAATCACGACTTCTGCATTTCCAGAGGGTTAAACCAATTTGCCTTGGTTTCAAAACAACACAAACAAGTAAACACTTTGTAAAATATGCACACACACAGCAAGAAAAAGGACAATGAAAATCCAATGCATTTGTTTTCACAGAGCAGTGTTTTTCTCTCCTCCCTCATCTAGAGTGCAAAAACAAAAATTAGGATGCACAAAAAAGATCCATCAAATAATAAATAGACTTTCTCTTTCATATATTTCTGTTTTGTGTATTTACATATATACTGCATTTCGTTAAGGCTGGGACTCTACATTAGTATACAGCTCTTGGCCCGGTCCTTCCGGATGGCCGGGGCTGGGTCCGTTTGCTCAGTCCGACCCGTCAGAGGTGGCAAAGGGAGCTGTGAAATCCTCTTCAGGCCTCTGCGGGAAGTGCTCCGTTTTAACTGAGGCTTATTTGGGCGCTGTACCGATGCTAAGGTGGTGATGTGGAACACGTCGCGGACGCTGTTCTCGGAAACTTTGGAGCTGCACTCCACGTAGGCCACTGCCCCCATCTGCCGGGCTATTGCGCTTCCCTGGGACATGGAAAGGGACAGCATGCAATTGAGAAAGAGTTACTTTTTAATCTTTCAAAAGTGAAGAATGAACAAAAGATTTAAGGTATAATGAAATGTTATTTTATGGATTCTTTTCTGCTTTCCAACATCCATAAATCACAGTGATAGATAGAATTTTAATGAATCGTACATTGAGCCAAACTCTCTGCATGATTCTTCCCTTAACCCTCATATTTCAGAAAAAATCCTCTAAATATTTTGGTAAGATAAATTACAGAGCAGATTTGCACAAAGCATGTAAGAAACAAAGTCTAATTTTAAAAGCACACACATTAGACAACTTACTTAGGGTGCAATCAACAGGTTATATTTTGTTGCCAGTAGGCAGCGGTCTACAATATTCTAATGTAAATCATCAATGCAAACAAATTTTATATACAAAAATCTATGTTCCTCATACTTTTTTGTTGACAGCTTTTCTGCTTCCATAGTAGAGTTCGTATTGGTGTTTTATGTTTTGTAAGTCAATAAATCTGATCCTTTAAAATGTATGTAAACTGCTAATGGATGATGCAAGTAATGCATTTTATGTCAATGCTTAAGGCACTTTGTTAGAAGTAGTCTGACACAAATACATATTTTACTCTAAACAAAACCCAAACATTTTTATTTTTGGACCAAAATGAGATTACTAGGAACAACATTTAAACCAAAGTACATAATCGACTGAGGGAAGCTGAATCATTTGGCTCATGTGTCAGCTCTTCAAATTTTCCTTTGAAACTTTTTTTTATTTTTATTTTGATAAACAAAGGTCCTTTATCAAAACACATTAACAGCACAGACGCTGAATTCTCATTAAAAGCAAGCACTGCACCTTCGGAGTGGCTGAACTCAAGATTACCCCTGAGCAATGTAACAATACACAGAGATAATAAAGACTGCAAATTGTTTGCTTAAGATCAACTGAAGCAAATGTAATTTTAAAATCCCCAGGCCACACTCACTGACACACTTTAGAGTGAGCTGATCTCTTTTGTTTCATGAACAGCTTTTAATTCGCATGCAGATGTTGTAAGACACTGGATGGATTTGAAACCACATGCTCTCCAAACAGCCTTTACATCCTCGACTGAAGTAATTTCATTTTACAATCACGGGGGGTGCTCCAAAGTTCATGTAATAAGCAATGAAGCCCTCATAAGGTTGAAAAAAAAAAACTGTTTTAGATTCAGCTACAGCAGGTGGAAGGGGGCCAGCTGATCAAATCTTGGGCAGATTAGATTGAAAATACCTGGAATTTACCCAACGGTCAATCTTGTTGGCGACTCTTCAGCTTTGCATTAAGTCAATGTGAGATCAAAAATAGGATAACAAAGCACGCTTTTGGATTAGAGCAACAAAATATGTGTGCGTGTGCACGGCTCCGATATCTGCTATTAGACTCAAACACAGCTGCCCTGAAAAAAAATGAAACCAAAAGGGAGCAAAACAACTACTGAATGTGGTCTGCGTATTATCTGTTATTCGATCTGCATTTTGTTGCTTTAATCTCTTTATGTTGCTGCTATTGGGGCGGGGGAGAATAACGAGTTGTGTAACCTCCAACACACAAGAACACCAACTTGAGCAGGAGAGCTGATTAAAAATTCCCAGATTTACAGTTTATCATCACCCTCATGTCCTCTTCTATCCCAGCGTCCTTGGCCTTCGAGGTCATGGCTGACTACGATAAAAGGACTTGCCCATTTGTCAATGTCCATTTTTTAAATTCATTCTGCATTTTTAAGAAACCCTTAAGCTGCATGATCGTGTTAGACGTAAACTCAACTTGGCGCTTTGTCTTCTGGAGCCTTTAAATTAACTCTGTTCAGTAAGCCAACAGCAGCAATATATCCTCAAAGAATTTTATATTGCACTTTTAGTGGTAATGGGATAGTAGATAATGTTGTGTACCACCTTTATAGGAATGTAAGACAAAATTAACTCCCCTAATGGTTTTCCGTCTGCTTTTGTTAACGTTTTAATGTCTCTTTCCCTCAAGGATTCTCTCCAAAAGCCTTTAGTCTTTGAGGAAAATCTATCCCAACCCCTCCTTTTTCATCTCAGATATCCATCTCCAGCTTATTCTTACCTGCTCGTGAGTGACAGGGATTAGGCGCTGCTTGGAGAGTTCCCTCAGGGTGTTGACGTCTGTCCTCATGTCAAGCTTACAGCCTACCAGCACTACTTTGGCGTTTGGACAAAACTCCTGCGTCTCTCCTTGCCACTACAAAAACAGTGTGGGGGGACTATATTCATCATTACACAAAAAAACAACAACAAAGACAGTACTGTTGAAATGCTTGTCTCCCACAGGGAGTGTTCTGCTATATTAATGAAGCTTTTTTTTTCTCATGCTGAGGAATTACAGAGTAATAAAAATGGTTTAGTCGTGTAAGAGTTTGCATATAACCCTGAAAGTTCTGTTTCTGCAAATAACCAAGTGACTGAATTTATTTCCTTTGGGATTTGGGGATTTCAACAACTTTTTATTGTTACTTTGAATACTTTTTGCACGTCTTTCAAAGAAGGTTTGCACAAGCCCACGATTTTATTTTCTTAGAGATTCGTTGGTCATTCAAATATCTTTTTACAGTCATTTTTCAACAATTAATCTTTCTAATTTGTTTTAATAATTTACAAACATAAACCGATGAGTATGAAAATAAATTTCTTCTACTGATTCATCTATTAGCATCAATAGTTTAGGATTTAGGTACTAATAATGAACACAAATAAGATATTCAGAAGCTCAAGATATGTTTATGAACTCAAGAGAATATTTTGCATCTTTTGATGTGGGGTTCTGTGGGTTGTTTTCGGTATCTCACCACTTTAAGGTAAGAATCAACAGTTTGGTAACTTTCAGCAGCTGTTTTAAAAAAAATGACAATAAATATTTAAAGTATTAAATAAGTACTCTAAGGTATTTAAATTACAGATTAAAGTAAAGTATAGACGTTGAAATCTTTCTTTTTCTGTCCCATGCAATGTTAAATGCTTCACTCCAGGAACTGAACCATGTGTTATCTCATGTAGCTCAGATTTCAACTCTACCTGAAGTACACACTCCTCACACATTTTCTACCAACAGATCAATTTCAGGTTATACTTAAAAAGGTTTAGGTGTCTTCCTTCTATACTCACTCTAAGATTAAATGTCACTCTGAGGCACAGCTGAAGCAACACAGTCTCTGCTCCCTACGACCCAAATACAAGACAGCCCACTGCTATACTGCCTGCTGCGTGTTAAATGTCAGTGTCCGTTCATCCTTTATGCTTAGCACTACCTTTAACCTTTTGAGCCTGTCCCTAGTCCATTGATATGCCCTAGTCAAAAGCTTAGATTTTTCAACCCTCCCTCCTCCCCCAGCTTTCAAATAGCAACCTCTAAGACCACCTCGCTTCTGCAGGTCAAGAGTCTAATTTGAGATGCAGATTGTGCAACAGGTTTTCCAAGAGCCCTCTGAGTTTCAGGGATTACTAGGGTTACAACTAAGGGCCAGGGGTCATGGCATCCCCTTCTGCGAAGTAATTCTTGGGAAAAAGCTAAAACGAGATGCATGCGATGCTCCCTGTTGTTGACAAAGGCCACTGAGACACACCATCCTGGGTTAGACCTTCAAAAACATCAAGGGAATTTTTTGCAGCTCTCCACACACCACTTAGCACGTCAACAGGGTGCTGCGGGAACGGTCTTTAGTCTGCAAAGCATGTAATTCGAAGGCAGATACGCTCAGATGGATTCAAGATGTGAAGCTAGTTAAAAGCAAGTCCTTGATTAACACCATGCATGTATAGAAAACTCAACAAGCTGGGTATTTAAACACCTCAGATATTTAATTATTTGCACACAAATAGCTGTAAAAACAGTTCACAAAGCACAAATTACAACTTCCCCCTACTATTACACCCAACAGCAATGACTTTTGACATATAGGCCTCATATCCGGACAACTCTTTAGCTAAACTTAAATTTGAAATTCTAAAAGCCTAGATTGTAGTAGCAGGCTCTGAAACAGTTCATTGGATATGGCTGGCTATTTTGCATTTCAGATTTTGCGCTCCAAATATGAAGCCACCCAGCTGCAAAGCCTCCCCTCTCATTCTTCACGCTGACCTTTTATTTTCTTAAGGTGATTCGGGTCAAGTATCCCCAAACATTTTAATGAAAGAAAGGAACGGGAGACTGTGGCCTCTCATTTGATCAGCAGTTGGAGCATGAAAAGCTGCTGGCGCAGAAATCTGTCATTGTGAGTTGCTAATCCAGTTGGATTTCTGGATGGTTTTACTCCATAAGTACATATTAAGGGCCGCTGTAAAGCGTTTGAGAAAACAAATAAAAACACTGACCTTTTTGATGACACTGTCCAATGTTTCTGGTCTGCTGATGTCGAAACAGATGAGAACAGCATCAGAATCAGGGTATGCCAGTGGCCTCACATTGTCATAATAAGAGGAACCTGTAGACACACATCAACACCTGGTATAAGGTTGTGCTTAAAAAAAAATCGTATAAGCAATTGTTCATTCTGTTAATTTGAAACTCCCGGGGAAGTGACTGAAAGGTCATTAACACATGCTAAAAAGACAATAAAGCGGGCATAGTACCCCAAACTCGGACATGCTGCACCTCGACTGCACTCTGAAGATGCAAATGAATCCTGATCTTCATAGTTATGAGTGCATATTTTCACATGGTTTCCTCTTGGGTTTTTCACACAGCTCCAACCTCCCCCTTATCGCAAGATGAGGATTGTTCAGAAAAGTATACACACAAAAATGAATCATAGAAGCCCAATTGGGGATTTAACCCATTCTCATCCAAAGTGGCTTTTCAGAGGACAAAGTCTCTCAACAGTCGCTGCTTTTCCCTAACTAGGGGTTTTAGTTTTTTTAAATGTACATTTTCTATTTAATCTGTGTAAATGACTCCTGGTTTGCCTGAACCTTGGGTTTTATTTTTGCACCTTGATAAAGTTTAAAGGCACATGTACAGCCACAGACTTCTTCATTAAACGACCAAGTTCTCATTAGGAGAGTTGTATAAATGTTTGAGCAATCGAAGGAATGCAGCTGCGGCTATGGAGGCAACCCCCCCCCACCACCACCACCAGCCCCTCTAGAATCTGACCGAGGCTTGATGTGCAGGGCTGCGCTTTAGAGCACAAAGAAGCGTTTGTTTGCAATGAATGTTCACATTTTCAACCACTTGGAATGCAAGAAAATTAGTAAATCAATTTAAACATTTGCACACTTTGGTATGTTGAAAATCTTGACAACTAGGTTTGTTCCCCTAATGTTACTTAAATTAAAGCATAAACACAGTCGCAGGAAATCTCTTGTTCAAGATCTGCACGCCTTTTTGTCTCACAAGGCTAATGGACTCTGCACAAAAGGAATAAAAGCGCTGTTTATAGCATTGCTGGGTTCTTTTTGTCAGTGTTTTTGTCAGAATGACACAGTGACAATAGCTGCACATGACCAGCCTCCCCTCCTCATTTACCAAGTTTCTCTGTGGTGAGGTGTCTTTCAGTTCAGAACAATGCAACAGGGTGTCTGTTGCAAAATCAATGGATAAATAAACAGTAGGGAGTTGCAATTTAACATCAGGGCTGCAAATATGTTGCCCACTTCATCATTCATTCATTAAATAATGTCCCCTTGTAATAAAAAATCCTGTAAAAATATTTTCCTGTGTCTCTCTTAAAAGATTAAGCTCATTTAACTTTTTTAAATGTCAAATGAAAAAAGGAAATGTGAGTTCTCAGTTTGGTTCTGCAAATCATTATAATAGTCTGTGAAGTGTTTTTATAGTCCTAAATGGTTACATTTAAATATTTATTATCTTCTAAATGATCACAAGCCCCCCCACAGCTCTCAAAACAAGCAGGAAAGTTTTTTTCCCCCCTCTAGATCTGATCACAAGCCCACATCTTTTCACTTGTTGCTCCTAGTGAGAGAACTGTGGAAATAACTCACTCCCAATAATAAATGTGCTGCTTCCACTCTCGTATTTAAGTCCGGGTAAAATCTCACCTTTTTTCTGTTAGCATTATGATAACGTTCCTACATTGTTTTTGTCTGTTTGTATACTGCTTTCTACTATTATGATGTTACAAGAAAATACGTGCTATTTAAAAATGAAAAAAAACAAAAAAAAACTCACAGAATGGGATCAGGAAATTCACTCTCGATCCCATTACTTCAAGATTGCCTCTGTTCTGTACTGCTGAGACTGCAGACCAACAGCCAAAAGAACCCAATCACATGAAAGTCCAACAGTCAGCAAACCTCATATTGTATGACAGCTGGCCCCTGATCAGTGCCGGTCATGCAAGAGGTGCTGTAGCTGCTCAAGTTTGTCCTTAATTCATATCACAAACCTCTATTTAGGTCAGAATTGGGGAAAACGAGAAACTGAGCACCTTGGGAGAAAAAAAAAATTGAAGACTCTGACAACAGTGCAGCTGATGGGTTAAAATGCAGCCATTGAGTAAAAGCAGCATTCAGAGAAAGTTGAGGGAATGTAAATAAAACCTGGAGCAAGTCCATTTGGATGAATTTGATTTTTTTTCTTTTTTTTTTACGAAGATTTTCAGATAATTCAGCTCAAAACTGTCAAGTCACACCATTACAAGAGTTAATTTCTGTTCTGAGTGACAGGAGGGTTACATCAGCACTTTTTGAAAAAACACAGAAAAAGTTCAAAGACTAATGGGAGATGTGCTGCTTTTGAAGCAAGATGAGAGGCACTGATAAAGTCCAATCACCTTCATAATCAAATAACAGGAAAAATCAAGCATAAGGGAGAACAGTAGTGCAGAATAGAGAACATGTGGATGCATGGACAGAAAGGAAATGCATTAGACTTAGTAGAACAAATGAAATTAAAAAAGGTTATTGTAGAGCTGCTGTTTTGCTCATTCAATGTGAGGTGGAACAAAAGGTCAATTGAATGTAAGGCAGGGACAGGTTGAGATGGAAGTGGCAGGGGGGTAAGGAAGGAGGAAACAACCTGGCAGGAGCTATTAAAAACCATTATGTCTGGCAGGGAAGGAGCACCCTGCCATAGCGTGCCAAGTGAAAACATAAAACATCCGGCGAAAAAAAAAGTAAAATCCTGCATTCGCTTAATTTAACAGATGTGATCTTCCCCCCGTATACATCTGTATGTATCAAAAATTTGATTTGGCGTCGTATTTGCAAAGAGAACACGACAGAAGAGAGAGGATAAACACCAAATCAGTTGGGTTTCTATCCAAAGGCTATGAATATATAAAATAGGATGCTGAGGTGGACAGGATCTTCCCAATGTACAGTAATAACGCTTGATGATTTGCAGTAAAACTTTAATTTATGCTTTTGGTCCACAGAGAACGCGCCGATGAGGGCAGTCTGTTTGAAACATGACATCTGTTCATTCAAAAGCTCCTCAGGGAGATTATCGCTTAACGGGAGCGGACAATAAAACAAACATAACAGTAAAACAGAACTGAACATTTGATTGAGAAGATTGTGTGTGTATATTGCTATTTTACAGAACCAGAAAAGTTTCAGTACTTTTTCCTCCACACCCATAACATAGTTTGTATCCTTCCAACATTTTGTAATCAGAGAGGAAACTAAGAGGAACTGTCGTTGAGCCGACATCCTCATTAGGCCATCAAGAACCTCTAAAACCCTTTCGAAATTGTCTGCTGACAACAGCAATCCACTTGAAAGGATTTTTTTTCTCCTACTGCTGTGACCACCTTCAAAGTTAAGAAGAAGCATTTTAAGTTGTGCCGGTAGAATGTCGTAGCAACCTGCTGGGAGCCAAATGGTTTCATTGTGAAGCACTGAAAGGAAACCAGGAAGAGGAAAGCAGAGGAGTGAAGGGGTTCTGGTGCTGTGGTGATCAGATGATGCTCTGAAAAAAACGGACAAAAGTCGGTGCTCCATTCTGTAAGAGGTAGTGCACACTGTTTTTAGAGTTGTTTTCTGAACCACTGGGGTTTCTTTTTTTCTCCGCACAGTTGAGTCAAACCAGGATAAACACACAGAGCTGCTGGGGCGTCTTTGGAGAGGAGGTGGATTTACTTTGACCCAGTGCAACCAGCTTTGATACAAGGCAGCATGTGTTTCATTATGTGAAAGATGGGCTGCACTAATCTTTGTCCCACAGTGTCGCCACCTCCAGAAACCAATATAGTTTAGTTCAAGAAGCCTCTGACCTTATTTCCCGCACATAAAATGTTTAGCCCGGAACTAAACAGAACCCACCTAGAATATTGGAACATAGATACAGTTCAATGCATATACCATCTCTTTATTCGTGCAAACTGTTCATCACAAAGTAACAGTCTGTGGTAAAATATACAATTGTTTTTATATTTCAGGTTTTCTTGTGTGTTTGAGTAAAAAAAACAACTTACAGCATTAATAAAATTCAAGCATTTTTCAAGGAAACCTTAAGAACTCTGAGAATCATTCCTTTGGCTTACTCAGGTTTATTTAGGTGGGACTCATCTTCCTTTAACCACATCTGAGCAAGCAAGTGATATTTACCTATTTGTATTATCAATCTGTGTTATATATTTGGACTCAGTTATAATTGCATCATAATCTGTACTTAATTATAATCAGAGTTAAATGTAATTGCAATATCACCGGTCTAAATTCGGATCTCATTATAGCTAAACTGTGATAATTTGCATTATAAATGCTAAAACTGTATAGCAACTGGACCAAATTCTATTTGCACCATGAGAATTACATTCAATTTTAATTGTTTAAGTGAACTGAATTAATTCCAAAGGAATTGGAATAAAATATGATTTTAATTTTAATTACTTACAATTTTTATTTAGTAGTGATTGATTGATAATTTGACCAAATTAAATGAATAATATAACTGGACAGGAATGCAATTGGATTGAACTGAACTGACCTAAACTAAATTGACCTGACGGTATGTATTTAACTAAAACCACAAAGTTCATAAGGGGAACATGCCAACAGTTTATTTAATATGTTAAAATGAAAGAGACACACTCTGTTGAAGTTTTGTACAGGGAGCTCGACTCAAAAAAATAACCTCAGCTCAGAGTAACAAGGCCTTAATAAACATGTAATGAAGCTACCTCACCTGGCCTGAGCTGAGAACTGAACTTTATATCATTTATTCGTGTTCCTCTCTCACATAAGGACTATATTGCAGCTCAAACACACAACTACAAAATGACTGAGCTGTCGATTATGGCTGTCTAAGGATTTTGAAAGCATTAGCAGGCAGAAAAGCTAGAGAAACTGACATAGGGTTAAATGTCCATTAACCTTCCATGTCGGCAGCCTTTGCATGAGAGATATTGATCAAAGCTGCAATTTTCCTTTGTAGACTATACAGCCTTTGAAGGGCATCCAGCACCTTTTATACTTCTAAGCTGATTTAATGCTCATGACTGTTGTCCTTGTTGCAGGTTTATAGAGTAGAACTCAGTGCTGGTCTGACAGCGTTGAGCTAAGAGACAGAGCATCATTACCATCGGCTTCCCAGACGCCTCAGCGGAATAGAAATGCAAGCGTGTCTGCTCTCAGTTTTCCTCAACTCCGGCATCTCTTTCATTATCACACACATTCATCCTACCAGAGTGGCAACTACACGTCTCATCCGTCGTTTTCTGATCTGTGTGTCTGTCTTGCAGAGATTTGCATTCAAAGGTCACTGAGTTTCTTTGTCGCACACATATTCTGATGATCTGAATGCACACCCATTGTCTAGCTTTGCTTTACTTATTCCCCTGCGAACAGCTTGAAACTTAAAAGATAGCAGACTTGTGAGGCAGTTTGAACTGTGACAACCTTTTTTCCTTTCGAGACACGAATGTTCTTTGTTATTGGACTACATAACTTCACATGCAATTGAATAAGAAAAGCAGCCGACTGTGAATAGTTATCTGTGTTGTAAAGGATGTATATAAAAAAATAGGTTTATCTGCCATTGAATGTTCTCATACAACAGTTGATTAAATAAAATTGTTTTTAAAGGCTTGATCTTAAAAAAAATCTAAATAATCAGCACTGAATAAAAAAGAAAAAAAACAAAAAACATGTGCAATTACCGGGTGTGTTGCAGGTGACCTACAAAAATAATGTGCATAATTAATTACAGTAAAAAGTGGGGCTCAGAGATGTATGACATAACAATTAAAAGATTGTAATGACAAAAAAAAATCAGAAAAATAACAAAATCTAAAGTTAAAAATATTAAAGTTGCCTCAGCTGACAGCTCCTGACGCAGCAGCTCAACATTGTTATGTCAGAAAGTGATGGTTCATTTGGGTTTCAGTGTAATTCTGCTATTTTTTTAATGTTTCTCTCAGTGACTGCAGAGCATTTTTTAGTACCTGTCTTTAAAACATATTAAATTTATATGCAAACGTACCACCTACAAATGTCTCAGATTTCAGGGTACCAAGTTTGCATCTAGTGGCTGGAATATTTTTCAATTTATCCATATTATTGTCTCCCAGTGTTTACTATTGATTCCAGTTATATTTAACTTCTGTTTGTGTTTCTTTGAAGCCCTCTCTCTTTTGAGTCTTAATGTATTTATCTTTGTTGTTGTAATGTAGGGGTATGAATACTTTTGCAAGCCCCCTGTAGTTTAACTGACCTGCAGGATTGTGTGTTGCACAATTCAGTGTGATGTAATGGTTGCTGCAACCGGCCAGGTTAGAATTAAAGATCAGATATTAATTAACGACTAAACTCTGAACATTATTGGATTTCTGCTCTTAATCTGATTGCCTTCCGTATGACATTTATCAGCAATCACAAGGGTTTTCGTTTAATAAACAGTAATACGATAGTGACTTTTTCCGTCTTTAAAGTGCAGCAAATCATTTATTGGCATTCATATAAAGTAACGTAAAACTTTTTGAATTATTTCCTAAACAATTACTGGCACCCCTGGGAAAATTGAGAAGTTTGACAGTTCCGCTGGAACAAGAGTTAAATGCAATGTATTTATATATAACTCTTCTTGACCACTGTGTGTGGCCATGAAGGTTACTGATAGATTTTTGGCCATTTTGTTATATTGCAAATTACCTATTATACACATACATTGTTTGCAGGATACAAAATCAACTTTTTACAATTACAGGCTCGTTCCCTGCCCTTAATACTGTAGAAATCTCTAGCAAAACAAAAGAATACACATAGGAGCATAATTAGCTTTGTTGCTTAAATATCACCAGTTAATAGGAATAGAAATGACCTGAAAATCATGACGTCCTTTGCAAACTAAATTTAGCAAGAGATGTTCAAAATGGTTGCACCAAATGGGTTCAAGTACATTTAATGAATTCATAGATGTAAAAGTAATTGTTTAAGATTCGTTCATTAGTTCCTTTTTATTGGAGCATGATTTTTTGCTTTTTGTGTAGCATCTACAAATTGTTCGGCCCATTTAATATGGCCAGAATGGTTCTATGTAAGACATTTCTTAAATCTAATAATCAGGCAACACTTCAACTGACACTGAACTAAAACATCTGCTTGGTTAAATTTATTTCATGATTTACCCAAGGAAGCATAAATCAATTCTCACAAAGCCAACTTGGTTTGTGAAGCTGTTTCCATAGATTATACATTTTCATTACAACAATCTGACAACTGCCTACTTCTATAACTTAACAGATACCAACCATACAGTCCTTTCTGCTAAATAATTTTTAAATAAATCTTCAATGTCAAAGTGAGCACATCACAAAGCTAAATGTCCCATCTATGTGCTTTCAGGTAGTTGAAAGAAGTGTAACCCTCCCATTTTGTGGTAAGCTTTAAAATATTCTAATAAAAACACAGTGAAGGTGTCACTACACTGCTGCTGCTCATTTATAAGCCTAAACTTTAAAAACCTCTTGTTCTAATCCAAGTAAATCATAAACAAAAAAAACAACTTCATTACCATTTATCTTTTCTTTCTGATCAAAATCATGGGCAAGATGTTTCACTGACAGCTTGATACACTCATCCAACAATCAAAACCTTTACTTGTTTGGCATCATTTTGACAACTTGTCACATTGGAAAACAGTTTTGGAAGGCCATCTTTTTAAAAAGTTCAGCTATAAGAGAAAGATCAATAAAACAGCAAAACCACAAAAAAGCTGTGAAGCGTCTTTTTCAGTCATCTATTCTTTAGAAAGTACTTCACATCTGTGGTAAAAAAAATGGCAGATACGTTTTTTGTATATTGTTTCAATTTCTTTTACGAATCCAATTCTTTGCCTTCCTAACACCAAAATTAAGTACCAAAAGAAGTTGTAGTAAGCATTTTATTTTTTGATTTTGCAGCACTGAAACTACTTTATTTGGGAACTCGCTAACCGTCATAACTTCAAAGCACTCCTGGCTTTGCTGAAAGAGCACTTCACACCCTCAGGATTTTAACTTCATCTGTACATTCCTGAAAAGGGCAATCACAGCCTTCTCTTCCACTCCCACTAACGCTATCAATCTCATATTCATCTTTCAAAACTTGAAGGTTTTCATTAAACTTTGTAATAACACTGTGACAGATTCTTCTCAGTCCAGTGCTGTCTTTCTGATGTGAAAGACAGGAAATGAATATCCAGTCAGCTCCTGCACATGCCTATACGAGAATGTGGAAAAAAACATTATCCATCAGCTCCACTTCCTCTGGTGTATAACCATCCAAACACATCCCAATCATGCTGCTATCTATACCCCAGCTCACTTTGCAATCTCCAAAGGAGGCCACCAGGGAGCCAGGGTTTCACTTAAAGTGCAATTCCACTTGCACAAAAACAAGAGCAGCAGTGAGAAAGTAAGCGCATTTGGACCTTGTTTATAAATAAAGTCATCCATAAATTATAGAATCTTTCAGGTATATGAGCAAGGTGCAGGTCAATGGGTGAACGATGGAGGTTTCCTGTATCTCCTTACGCTTGGATGGGTAGCAGACTGATGCTATGGGCGTACTGCTCATATGGAAGCAGGGAGGCCAGAAGGACTCGGGGCTAGCTTTGGGAATGGCTAAACAACTCTGTTTGAAGAGAGCTGATAAAAGCTGGTGGCAGAACAGTTACTGTTGAACTGATGAAAAGGGATTGAACCACAAGAAAACACACAAAGCTGCAGTTTTTATAGAGGTTGAAATGACTGCATGGACCACAGAGGCATTCACTGCTGCTCTAGTAGAGGGGGAAAAAATATCAGATGACAAATGTCCGGTTTAATGTCAATGTGGATAACAGGACATAATAAAACAAAAAATCAACCTACAAAACAATGCAGCTTGTATAGTCGCCTACCATATCCTTGTTGAGGAATTATGTTTGAAAGTATGGCATTCTTCAGTTAATATGTGTTTTATACTGTTAAGAAGGCGTTACTATACAAGTCATTCGCTTTATATTCAGTTTCATTCCTCTCCTCCGTTGTGTTTTCTTCTGTTCTTTTTTGTTTGTTTGTTTTATGTTGTTACATATAGCTAAGAGAGTTCCCCATGTAACAACAGGCTAAAGATGTTTATAATGTGACATAGGTTGCTGTTGGGCATCTGTTTAAGTACTATAAACCAGAGCAGGTCGGGTCTCAAGGGAGCACCCAACAAACCCGACTCACAGCACAACGTCTCTGAGAGTCAGGAGTTGGACGGGTGTAGGAAAACCACAGATGTACTCCTTTTCTTCCTCCCATTATATCTTCTAGTTTTCAATCTAGTGAACCCTGGCTGCATGGATATCACCCAGCCACATCCTCTATACTCATATTAAAGTCACGACCCCCCACCGCCCACGTTTTCTTCCCTATTGCTTAGGGCAGCAGATGTACCTTGGGCCTGATTGTGCATACTGCTCTCACCCTTACGCCCTTAAACAACCGCTGTAACGCCTTGGGTCAGCTCTGCAACAATAAGAAGGGTCAAAAGCTCAGAGCTAAAGGAATTCCCATTCACAAACTCACTCAATCATGCATATGATTAAGTACATCTGGTCCCACACATCCATCATGGGTAGAAAGGGTGTTTTCAGTGTTCACAAAAGGTATTTAGTAGACAACTGAAGGGACTTTATATGTATCAGTTTAGGGCTGGTTACTTTAACGCCTCACCAAAAAATCTCTTCTCCTTATAATTGCAACATTTTAGTGGAGGGCAGTGTTTATAGCGCCTGTTGCACATTTGAATTTCCTATAAATACAGGAGAAAAATACCTTTTCAAATGTAACTCCCTGTTTCAATTTAAACTTAATAAAACAAATTATAACACTCAAATATCAACATTCAAAATAACACATCAGGATGTATATGTATGTCTTGATATATAATACTTACTAAAGTGAAAAAATGTCAAAATTTATATATCTATAATACTATGATTATAAAAATATATAGAAAAACATTTTCAGGTATCATACAACAACAAATCTAATTTTTAGATGTGTAATGAGGTTTAACCTACATTTAATAGTTTTGGTTTAAAAAGCGTGCATTCTCAACTTATCAAAAGGAATCTCTAGAGAAAAATATGTATAATAGAATAAAATATATCAAGCAAAGTGATTTCTAATATTCATAATTAGATCAAAATAACCTGGATTTTTGACATTGCAATTAAATTATAAAATCTGACAATAGCTGATACTGAATAAAATTATGAATCCCAATTATTATACTTTATAAAAATTTTACTTATAAAAACTGTTTGAATAAGATAATCTACAAAAGTTGCTACATAAGCACATTTGACAAATCAAAACTAGTTCCATCCTAAAATAAATACTGTGCAAGTAATTATTCAATTCAGTCATATTTTCTCCTATCTACTTTTGTTTTCTTGTGCCTTAAAAAAACGAAAAAGTCTTGAAACATGTCATTTTATACCCTGAATGTCATTGCAACATCTAAAGCTCCTCTGTGGTAATAGCACTTCAAAATTAGGCTTAAGAAAGCGCTTGTAATCGGAGATAGAGCAAGCCAACAGATGTTAAAGTGTTCCCTTCTTTTACAATGCACCAAAAGACTTCCTTTTTATTCTGTCAAATTAATGTTCATTGCCTAGCCACTTATCGCTATGACTTCTATAAAGGGACATTAACTGAGTCAAAGCTGAAAGCAGCCTATCAACCATGTGCAGTGCTTTTCAGCAGAGCTTTTAAAATAGATTATTCTTTCTTTCCCCGGTGCTTAGCAATAGCATGACTGCAACTACAGTAGACGCTTGGATGTGCTAAACGATAGTTTCAACTTGTAGATGTAACATAGAAAAACCTTGCAGCTCATTTAACTTAAATCAGAATCTTTGAGGAGTTGCATCCAAATGTGCTTATTTCATTGTGCATGGGCAAGTTGATATGTTTGCTACTGATTTTATGTGCGCTATAGGATTTTAGTACAGGAGCTTGCTCTGCTTTATGCTGCTCAGTGTCACGTAAAACAGCAGATATTCTTGGCAGTAATTACACATCTGTCCACCACCCGCTGCCGTACGATCTCTAACTGCTGGTGACCTAAGCCTAACGCTGCGGTGGCCATCCTCAGTAAAGGGCTATCGGGGATGGAGAACACAGAAAGGGTAAAAGAAAATCAGAGGATGAATCGAGAAAAAATAAATACTTGACAGTTCACCTTCAAATGAGCAGCTTTACCTCCTCTGGTGCCGTCTTTTATGATCTAGTTCACTTTATCAAATTCATCCTAAAAAGCCTCAGAGATTAAAAAAAACAATTTCTGTAGTTTTTTAACATCTGAAGTGATCTGACTGGGTTTTTTCTGGTAAAGCAAGAGCAGTGCTGCTTTAAGACTGATTCAGATGTTAGTGTTTATTAAACAAAGCTAAGAACCATTATGCTTTCCAACTGTCAATCTTACTCTGTGGTATTGTGTAATTGGATCAAATGAACGACGACACGCTTTCTCTACAAATAATAATAATTGTAGTGCCTGACTAAATTTAAATACCTATTTAAATAACAGCAATTTATGTTTTTGGAAAGTTTGTTATAATAAAGACAGTATATAAACCAACATTGCAAACATGAGTTAAACACACACAGCTTTAGGCAGACTGAACAATATCAGCCAAGAATCTGACAAGCAAACCTCAAAAATGGAAATGTAGGTGCAGTTCTACATTGTGAAAAGAGAATTGTACTGTGAAATGTGATATTAGGACTTGTAATATGAGCAAAAAAAATGTTTAACTACCTATTAAATGTAGGCTTTGTCCTCCTGTAATGCAAAAAGGAGACTAATCAGCTGACATTTATTTCAACCTAGAGTTCCCACAATGTTTAAGGCTTTGATCACCTTGACCAACGACAAAATTATCCCTTTGCACAGAATAGAGTTCGTGCTGGTGTAACAATGGACTTATTGGAAATAGATTTTAGGCCTAAGTGGTGGAATCAAAATAAAATGCCACGAAGTTTATTTTGTTTCTGTAAAAGCTGAAAAATTATTCCACAAATTACAAAGTAAAATGTAGCATCTATAGTTAGAACTGTTCTACAGCTCTTCTGTGTGCACAAACCTTGTCAAACAATACATGTAGCAACAATTTTAAATCCTTTTCATAATGATACGCTAAGCTAGGCTAAAACACTCCAGTTTCTAAATATGTTTCTTCTATGGGCTGAAGGGTTTAATTAAATACAAAAACAGCATGAAGATGAACTTATGGAGCAAACCAAACACTCATCAGCCACTTTATTAAGTGCATCTTTGATCATACTAATTTTGGGCTGTTGTAGCCCATCTGGTTCACGGTTAAACATGTTGAGCATTTACAGATCATTTTCTGCATATTATAATGAACGGTACCTTTGACCAGAATGTTCCGTCTGTCATCTGAACCAGCCTGCCTATTTTTCCCTGACAGATGAAAAAGACGTTTATATGCACGCAACTGCTGCTTACATTTTTAAGAACATTCTCTTTAAAGAGGAAATGCTAAAGTAAACGTGTCTGGCCCCAATAACCACGTAGTTTAAATTTTAAGCTCACAAATTTTAAGAAAGACATAACAGTAACCCTACTATCCAAAGAAATCCACGATTTCCAGTATGTGGCTTTAAACATTGGCACAGTGTGTAAATACATTTACACAAAAAAATCCAGAAATGTCATTTTAAATTGTTTCCAGCTGCTCTTATGTTAATATTTCTGCTGGTATCAAAAACATTTATCCCATTTGTAGAGTTGTTTCTTTTACCAATGTGCATTTTCATTATTTATAAAATCTCCAGGCTAAATTTGTTTCTCGCTGAAGGAGCCTGTGTGCTGGCAGGCTTAGTCTAAAGTCAACAATAATGTGCCGCTCCTTGAAGTACTCACAATATTTTGTGTCATTTGCCAAAAAGATGATGTTTCAAGATTTATCCAACCCATGCCGGTAGGTGAATAAAGATTATAACTTGAGAAAAGTATCAGAATAATTAGGAAGTGGATTTAATGTTTATTATATGAATTGTGATTTATTGCCATACTAACAAAATAGGATTAATGATGTTGAAAACTCCTAAGACTGCCTTATTTATTCTTCTTTTTCCATTGTTTCTTCTATCAAGGCATTAATACATTAAAAAAAATGAATAAATGCAGTTTTCTTGGTACAGCTTATTTGTAGAAATCACATTTCTTTATGGAACCGGTCTCCTAAAGGGTTTTTTCCAAGAGTGCTGTGTTTGTTTTTTATTACTTTTATTGCTGTCATGATAGTACCACTAGATATTGTGACAAAATCTTAAACCCATATAACTCACCTCTATCGTTCAAATAATTATAAATTGCCTAAATCTTATCTGAAATTTGCAAAAGCACAAAATTAAAATGCACTACCTGCCAATGCTTTCATTCACATTGCTGATCCAACAAATTAACCATATGATTTCTTCAATAGTTAGAACAAATATGCTTCAGAAAGTATTGCTTTGTGCACTATGACACTCTGTGCCTGGCAACATCATGACATTAACAATCAGATGTATGAATAAATTGCAAGCAATACTTTGTGTTATGTTTTTAAAGAAAACTAGCTAAAATAGGTTTCAATTGTTCAGCCTGTTGCAACAAGGTCCTAGTTTTTTATTCTCAGCCAGGTTTGTCCTGCATCGAGTTTTGCATGTTCTCCCTATGTATGCATGGGTTCTCTGTGTCATGTAGGGCTAATTAGTTACTCTAAATGATGTGTTCGTGTTTGGTTGTGTGACGCCTTAAATTTATAAATTTGCGCAAGACTCCTTTCATCCTCTAAGCTTCACACAGACAGAAAAACTGTTACACCTTCTCTGATCTATAAATTAAAGGGGTCAAACTGCGCAAACTGGTGACAAAAAATGTCTGTAGTTTTAAAACCTTTAGCTTCATACATCTCTGGTATATGAAGCTGCTATCCAACTAATCCAAAGTACAAAATGTATGTTCGATTTAAGAGAAAAATATCACAGTCCCACCCGAAAAATTATTTTAACATACTGACTGTAATGGTTCCAAAATGGCTAATTCCTTCATTTCCTTTATGGAGGAGACCTCTTGATTCATCATCCAGCTTAATTCTTTCTTAGGCAATTCACTTACTTGAATTAACAAACCCTCATTACTAAAGGAGTTGACATCTTGCTCATTTAGAACGTTTATTAGTTCACAAAAAGAAAAGAAAAATGGTTGCGTTACTGTTTCTTCTCTTCATTGTGCTTTTGTTGTCTGATTAATGTGTCATGCAGACACTTTTCTTCAGTAGAAGGGAGTGTCTTTCTTTCTTTTTTGCGTGTATGCAATCATCCAAACAGGTTTCATTTAAGCAGTCGTTGCCCTAGGCTGGTTAGGCAAAGAGTAGCAACAACTTTTAAGGCAGAATACTGGTGCGTACGTTAAAGCTTTTGAACCATCCACACCTCCAAAGATGCAGAAGAAAGAAAACTAAAAGGGTGTTTATTGAATGTTTATATTTTGCCAGTTCATACACCCTGAACAATTCTCTTTGTGTTGAGATGTAAAAATAGAAATATTGGGTTTTGTTCATCAACCTCAAATCCACCATTAACAGTAGTGCTTTAGAGAAGCCAATTTGAGTAACTGTACAAGCTAAGAGACAACAATCACGGCTAATATGTTCAGTACGGTGGTTACTTAGATCATATCCGATGTTTCCGAGCACCCCCCTCCCACTCCAGCAAGCTGCAAGCTTGAGGGGAGAGGGGAATGTCAATTTTATTTCTGCTCTGTGGGTTTAGTTCACTCATTGTTCATTAAAGATTAATCAAGCGGAAAGTGTTGAGGATCACAAAGCCAACTGACCTCAGTGTGTTTTTATAGGCCGCTGGATGCGCTGACGGTCCACAGCGCAGAGAATGTGGAGCTTTACGAGCAAAAAAAAAATCACCGGGAATGTCGGAAAGTCAAATACGAAACGGGAAGACACTTTCAGGGTGATTTTTTAGCAAGTGCGCGCGCTGGGAAAGGCATAGCAAACATGAAGTATCTTTCCTATTGTCTCATAAATCAAACACAATTACAATGAAATTTTTTAAATAAAAATAAGTTTACCAGTAGAGAACGTATTACATAAGATTCGTGCAGAAGTAAAACAAGTATTGAATACTCCAAGAAGGACCAAATGATATTAGAACAATCCAATTACTTATGAGGAAGTGAACCAACAGCAACAGAGGGATGGACACAAGGTCTCAATGAAAAGTCATATGTTTAAAGTATAATTTGAAAACTAGTCCTTAAGATAGTCCTTTTTTGTTTGTTACTTTTTTTAAGAAGAAGAAAGAAAAGCAAGAAATACAGAGCACAGCCCTGCATGACTCAACAGAGCGCAAGAGTTTCAAGTGAGACTCATGTTCGCCATAAATGAGGCAGCTGGCAGTAAACCTGAGAGACACATGAGCATACCGTATACTTCTTTGACGGGTTTCATACGCAGGACACGACAACAGGGACTGTTTCTCCGGCACTCCTACAATATTGGGAACAGGATAAGTGCAAGAATACCCCAGGCAAAGTTAAAACCCAGACAGGCTGGCTACCGATCGGTTCTGGGAGTCTTTGACAGCAAACACTAATGGGGCTCAGGCAAGTTATCCCCACGCTGATATTTTTTGACTGCTTGACAGGTTAAGTTATTTAAGGAGTTAATCAAAAACAAAAACTTAAGTGCTTTGTGAAACCGACTTCCCCATTCCTCCCTATGTGAATGCTCAAAAACGTCTTGCAACATAGTGCTCTAATATTCCCTTTATCTCGTTGACTCTTCAGAGAGTCAAAAGGTACAGGGTAGACAAAACATACCTTAAACTTTATTGTTTTTTATTTTTTCAGAAATCCTGATGTGTTTACAGTAGATGCAGGAACATCAACCGCAGTCAGATGGAAATCTTTCCATTCCTGCTCAACTCCGACCAGGAAGAAGTGTTGGATTTAATGAATCCAAACTAATCAATGGCAAACTTCCATGCAGCAGCAATGAATACCAGCAATAATACATAACCACGCCACAGAAATGAGAGCTGGGTGCAGTGCGATAGTCTGGCCTCAAGCATTGATCAATATTTTTTGTGGACTGAGTCAAAATGGAGAAGCATGGCCCTGGGAACAAATAAAGAAGAGACAATACTTTATCTGAAAGCTGAAAGCTGAGCAGAAAGTAAAATTAATGTATGTTTTTACATAAAATGAGGGTGGTTTTGGAATAGCAGCTTGAAAATTGACCAATGGAACATCTAATGTTATATGTATAGCTGCACCACTAGACAAAAAAAGAGGAATGATTTGTTTCTATTATATATATATATATATATATATATATATATATATATATATATATATATATATATATATATATATATATATATATATATATATATATATATATATATATATATATATATATATTTTTTTTTTTTTTTTTT
>JAVLVB010000466.1:482005-492561 GCA_032876305.1 Orestias chungarensis
ACATTAAAAATGTTGTTACAATTCAATAGTGAAACATGGTAAACTATGTTGAGTTGATAGATGAGCAGATAAGGGACTCCAGCCATGATATTTATATTAAATCGGTAGTAATAACTCATGCAGAAAGCCATGGAGGGGATGTAAACCTTATTTCTCTTCATAGAGCCTCTTTTAAATGTCTGTATTTGCTCAATTTAATGAAACTGCTATGTGGGTGTGTTCAAACAAAACATCCCCAGGAGACTCCCTGCAGACTCAGTGTATTTCCCTGACACAGAAAGCAGAATTTGATCCAGGCTGACTGTCCTGCTGTGCAACATTATGCTTGCTGTAACCTACTTTCAACAAGAGGTTTCCAGACTACATCAGGTCTGTACATACCTAATCTTTAACCATCTTGTCAATCTTTAACTCAAGTTATGACCTGTAATAGACACATTTAATTCCCTATTGAACTGCTGGAACAAGATTTGCAAAAGGGCAAAGAAAAACTCCAAATGACCACTTTTAAAGATTAGAGTCTGAGTCCTTGGCAGAAGAATACAAAGAAAAAAAAGGCTTTACTCAATTCTTGTAAAGTCTATGCAGAGCAGTTTGCTGCAGTTAGGCGAAACAAACATTTTGGTTTGTAACATTTTGCCTGTGTCAAAGCAGCAGATCTATAATGCCTGCATTATACATCATTAAACTCCTGTGGCATATTGATTGGGACACTGCAGACTTAGTGCTGAGTGGCACTTTAGAGCCACAAGGTGTCTCGCCACTCCTCCTGTGGTTGGTATCCTTGATGTCTTCTCCCTGGAAAGGTTTTTATGAAGTTAATTGAAAGTTAGTTAGTTAGTGAGTTAGTTTGGAGCAAATATGAATTGTAATGATAATCAGTTTCACAAAACGTCTTTGTATTTTTAAAAGCAGCAAGAAAAAATGCATGTACTCAAATTCTGACCCTTAATTTAATAATAATACTGTCTGTGCTTGCCTGCTCAGAGAGGTCATCCCACCTGCAAGCTCTGGATTCCCCTTCCCTCCTGGTCAAGTAATACAGTTTATTATTTCACCAAGAAACTAGCCTGTCCTCAAAACAATCTCATATTTTTCTCAGCTGCCTGTGCAGGGAAGTTGCAACAATAACCCATACGCAGGCGGAAGGTTCCTGCAAATGCTACTGTAGAATAGGCAGCATAAACAGACATTTCCTCCCATTCCTGGTGTTCCATAAACCACTCTGCTAATCTTGTCACAGTAAACAGAAATTTAAACACATGCAGCAATTAACAGCAATCCCTGTTAAACTGTGTCAGTGTATGTTGTGATTTATTATTTCCTATCTGGAACCCATTTAAAACAAAAATCTGGGACGCAGACCAAAATGAAAACAAGTGTAAGCAATAAATGAAAACAGTTATCTGTTGTCTCTTTTATCTCTATTTATCCATTCATCCATTATCTTTCATTTATCTCAGATTAGGTTGCGGAGACAGACACCTAAGAAGAGAGGTCCACACTCATCGGCTTCACCAGCTCCTCCTGCAGTATCCCAAAGTTTTCCCTCTCGGTGTGAAGAAGCAGGGTCTCTACTCTGAGCTTCTGAACCTATTGCTGAAGGAAAGATACGACAGATGAAACTCATAGCGTATCCATAATCCTGTTATGTTCGTCAGTAACTAGTATTCATGGCCATAGTTTAGGGAAGGAACATAAATGAACTGATTAATTGAGAGCTTCACCTTTTGCCTCAATTCTAAGTCAGGTTCACCACCCTCATCTTCGCATACAAAACACTAATCCACCTATCGATCTCCATAAACTGTTGTAGGGCCTTTACTGTGTTCCAGCTTAAGCCCAGGGTCTCAGATTTAGAGGTTGGGGTGTTCATTTTGGCCGCCTAACACTTGCCTGATTCCCTCTCTTGTACAAGCTGGAGAGCATGATCCAGTAAAGCCAACAGAAAAACGTCATCTTAAAAGCAGACTTGATCCTAAGTCCACAAACAAAAATCCCCGCAACAAATTTGCTGCATCCAGAAACTGTTTCCATGCAGGTACAAACCAGAGTAAGGACAAAATACAATCTTGGCAGAGTCCAACTCTCACTGGAAACCAGCCCAATTTACTGCCTGCAATGCAGACATAAATGGACCCAGCAGCCATGTGGCATGGATTTATACCCAGACCTTTTTACTTTGATATCCCTAAATAAAATCATGTGCAAACAATTACCTTACCTAAATAGTAAATGATCAATCTGGGCATTTTTTAATCTTAGCATGAGATTAAATTAGCTGGTCTGAACATCAGTAGATGAACAGCATCATGAAGACCATGTAGCACAAAGATTCTCAATGATTTTAATGACCAAATGAAGTTTCTGCATCATGTTTTTGTCAGGTAAAGGCCTGCTGCTGAAATGTGCTTTGCAAATGAAATGTGATTTAGATTGGTCAGAAAGGAAGTTTCGGATAAATTTAGGGTGAGGTTATAAAACAAAATACAAAACTTTGGACATCTTAGAGTGCTAGAGAAGATGTTAGAGAAGCAGTAAGGAGAGTCGTGGCAACTCTGGAGGAGCTGTAGAGATCCACTGCTCAGGTGTTAGAGAGTGCTGGCAGCTGGGAGTTGGCAAGAAGGAAATGTATCGTTCAAAGAAAGTCATAAAGAGTCACGTTAAAAGTCTGCTTTCAAGAGTTATTTAGTTTACGTATCACAAAATAAATAAGTAGTTGAAATTAAATTGTAATTTTCAAGCTGAAAATTACAGTAATGACCCATTATGTTGACAGCATCATGCTGTGGGAATGCGTCTCTTCACCAGAGAAGGTAGGTGGGACAGGAGAATGAATAGATGTGAAAGCAAACAGAGCAAAAGCTCCAAACCCCATTTATCTAATTTACATTTTTGGGAAAACCTTTGAAAAACATAATTAGCATCCATTTCATGCCAAGGAAGCATAAACGTTAGCCTATTATGTGTTTTTGTGTCATAATGTCACACAAAAATGGGCATATTTTATCTTTTCATTAATGCTTTATACCAACAAATCGGCAAAACAAAGAGAAATATTCAAAATCAACTTGACCAGAACCGTCTAATCAGTAGTTTTAAAGCAGATTTTATCGTCACTAAGCTTGGCTTGGCTTCCAAATGACTATTTCTTTTTCTTGCTGACCGTTGTATGGACTTAATTTATTGCTACATTGGAACAGCCATGCCCAGACAGCCGCACATAAGCCAATCCCCTGAAAATGTTCCGTGTTTTCCAGCCTGCCTCCGTCTCGCCCCACTCACACACTCAGCCAGAGCGCAGCGCTGACAGCCACTGATCAACCCACTTCTTCGGGGTTTGCTGAAACACAAACTCTGGCTTTCATTCCACCCTTGCAAAGCAATCGCACCACTGCCCACTCGTAGAGGGACCGTCCACGGCTGCAGGACTCACTGAAGAGAGAAAACAAGCGACACAAACAAACAAACAAACAAAAAACACAACAGAGCCATTTAAAGTTATTTCTATTTTTCTAAGAATCTCCACCCCACTGTCTCTGCACAACAATGTCTGGTGAGGACGCACCTGCCCAGCAGCAAAACGCCGTGGACCAGAACCAGGAGACCAAGCCCGCGGAGGAGCCCAAAGCCGAGCCTCCAAAGACGGAGTCCGCGGAGGCAGTGGCTACGGAGAAGGCCCCGGAGGAGGAGGCGTTCACCTACCGCGCTCTGGTCCTCGCCGGCTACGGAGGCTACGATAAAGTCAAGCTGCAGGTGAAAAAGGGAAAGCCTGCGCTCAAAGCCGGTGAGGTTCTGGTCCGGGTCAAAGTCTGCGGGCTCAACTTCGCCGACCTGTTGGCCAGACAGGGTCTCTACGACCGGCTGCCGTCCCCACCGGTTTCCCCGGGGATGGAGTGCTCCGGGGTGGTGGAAGCTGTGGGTGAAGAAGTGACTGACAGAAAAGTAAGCGCGCATCGCACTAACAGTTTTTCCTATTATTATTTTTTTTTTACAATCAATGAAATATTATTTCCTGTGTTTATTGTACCCTTAAAGTGATGCGTATTGTTTGATATGAAGCTTGATTCGGGTGCTTGGTGGATATGGGCGTGTCTGGCTTCACCATTCAGACCTCTGTCAGAGGCACAATGGGGCAATTTTCAAGGCTCAGATAAGAAACTAATATTAAAAAAGTACTATATTTAATATTACATGAATTTATTTTTATTTTGCTCTATTGTTTTTTTAATGCTGTTCGTTCTCGTGTTCCAAAAAAAGCAGGAGCATAAAAGTTGGTTTTATTGGTTTATTTATAGGATCTCGCATCATTTATTGTCTGCAAAATAGATCTAGAGAGTTTTGATGACACAAGTTGCAACAGAAGCAGGCGTCGCCAACCCCCCACACCCCCTTTCTGTCTCATCCTTAAAGTAAAATAAAAACACGCAACTTCAACCAAGTTCCAGCATGGGCTTCAAAATCGTGCAATCTGACTGTGGTTTTTCTATCCGCGTTGCTTGTTCTAAAAGCTAAGTAAGACCAATGAAACTCTGCCGGGCGCTCTGGTGTGCGCCACCGTGTGTGTCCAGAGCGCTGCGTTAAACTGCCAGCAGCCAGACAGGAAACACGTTTAAACCCCTTTAAAATTAAAAGTCCTCGTGATTTCCTTTTCATTAAACAAGATCGGATAAGGAATTGCACAACACAATATAAAATGTAATGGGAAAACTAAAATGGGAGTTAGTGAAATTTAGAGAATGACGCGTAAAAATATGCGTAACTCTGCTGTGAATTAGAACAAACGGAGTTTGGTGAAAACGTTTTATTTTGAAGAGTCATCGGAAAGGATAGCTCCCGGTTGGTTGATGTAGATTGACACCCGGTGGGGGGGAGATACGGAGTCAGCGACGCCTTTTGTTACCGGGAGCGGCGGTGGCGCACAGACGCGCATCGTGGAAAAGGGCGAGGCGCGGCAGAAATAGACACCGCGAGGTTTGAGCGGTGGCATCGTCTTTGTCCTCTCAGCTGCAAGCCTGTAGCGTATGGTTACACGTGCAACAACTATTTCACCATTAAATCAGATCATGATTAATATTTTACCAAGAGACTAAGATTAAGAGAAGCAGGTTGATGCTCTAAATTGGGTTCTCAGTGTCTCGTCCATTGCATGATGAGTCACAGGCCTCTGGTAGATCATGGCTCTTTCCTGGCTGCGTGGTATCACCACGGCAACGTCTCTGATGTGCAATTTAAGCCATCGCACAGGATGGAGGATGCACGTTGTTTGAGCACCATATTCCAGATAATGCCGTGTGTGATGCAAGCAGGAGCAGACTGGGTCCACCTGGCTGGGCGTGGCGCCGCGCATGTGACTGCAAAGCGAACCGGGCAATAAAAGTTCAAGCGGGTTCGTTTGTTGCTGGATTCCTCATTGTCAGAGATGTTGATTAGATTTAAAGGTCGCAAAATGACACACTCGCACACATATGCGGGCTGTCATCACACTCCTACATCTACTCACAGCTCTGTTGGTGCTAATTGAATTAAGAACCAATCCCTCTAATTACTGTAATATATATATATTTCTGATCACGATTACGCATATTTGTTTGTGTTTTGTTTAGTTTTTTATTGTTTTGTTTTAGGAGGTTCAAATTCTGCTGGTTTATCCATCTCACATACAGACACATAAAGATACACAGATGGGTGTGTCTGAATATTTCCTCCTCAGAGAGCTCCAAACAGATGATGCTTTTTAAACACATCAGGCAACATATGCATCAAATCAAATTCAGTTTTATTTAATCTTTTTTTTTTCTTTTTGGTATTTCATGCTCTCAAATTTGTTTCTCTGACAGATTGAAGAGGTATTTAATATTTGATAGATATTTTTTCATTATGATAATAAATGATGTCCTCGGAAAAATGTGGATATTGTTTTTTTTTTAATTAAATGTAAACTTTCATATATGAAATTAGATTGGCTGAATTTTCTCTTGCAGATCTCATTATTAACTGTAATTCTATAACTTTTGCAGAATAAGCATTTATTCAGGGTGGTGGTCATCGGGTGGGGGGGAGAAAGAGTAAGCGATGAGAGAAGGGAAACATGACAAAGCTCCCCTGATGCCAAATAGGTTTTTACTTTGTTTTCCTCCATTCTTGTTTAAGAAACATGGAGGTTTTCTCCGTCGATGAGTTCTGGAGGGATCTGACCCATATGTTCTCAATTACCTTCCTCCGGTCCACATTGTCAGTCTGGTATTTCCTCAACCCCCCCCCCCCCTTCCTCTATCTATCTAGTCTCAAGTCATCATGAGACACCCCCTTTACCCACTGGACAATAAGTGAATACCTCTCATGACAAGCAAGTGGACAGCTGTTGAGTTTTAAACAACAAAAAGTACTTTTCCAAAACTTCATAGTAACTTTCACTTTGTTTGTCCAGCTCCATAAATGAAATGATCTGATACCTTCATTTAAATAGTAAGAGAGGAAAGTCAGCGTTACCAGCTCATCTTTAAAGACTGATTTCACATACAGTCTTCACTAAACACATTTTGCTTTAACTGTGTTTTCACAAGGAGCACTACACTTAAATGCAAGGTGAAAACTGAAACATTTACTCTGTTTGGATATACTCATTAACAAACCAATTTGTAAGCTATCTCTGTGCAGTTCAAGTTAAGCGTATGTGGGAAATAAATTAAAGAAAAAGTAATTCTTCTACTTCAAAGACATACTTTAGTTTGAACATCATACTTAATCGTTACTAATGGGTAAGTTGTTCTCTGCACAGCTCTGCCTGCATCTGAAGTGAGGAAAGCTGGTCACATGTCAGACTTGGGGCAATAGAAGCCCCTTTTCACTGTAATTGATTAAATACAGTCATTTTGGAAAATCCAGATTTGTTGCATTTATTCATGATTGCCATTCTGGTTGAGTCCCTCTATATGCACCCAAACAACCAATTAAAAACAGAAAATACGATTGTTCTTCTCTAGGAAATGCAGTGAGCTGCAAACAAGGGGTTTGATAACTTAATAACCTGAAAATCCTTTTTAGAGCACAACTGACAGATGACTTAATCCTATTTTATCCGGTGCTTGTGCACCAATTCTTCCAGTGCTAACCATAGCAACTTATATTTTGGCACAGTGATTGGATTCATTTGTCCATCCATCCATCCATCCATCCATCCATCCATCCATCCATCCATCCATCCATCCATCCAACCAGCCCTCCATCCTCGTTAACTGTTTACTCTTTTAGGCCCATCTTTAGCTGCCTTTGGGTGAGAGTTGGGGTAGATCATCCATCCAATAGGGTGAACATGTTATTTTCATGCAAAAAGGAACTTGATGACACTTGGACAATAACAGAAACTAAATAATTTTGCTGTAGTTGATCCGTTGTGATATAATTACTGTGCTTAATAATGTAATCTGCACCTAAGGAATTATATCTTACTCAGAAACTAACTAAAACCCAACTAAATGTCATGGTTACGATCCTGAGCCAGTTGCATCAAATAAACTTCTTAGTATCATTTTTTTTTTTGTCAAAAGTTTGAAAATGTACAAATAAAACAAGATCACATGAATTTGGTTAGTAAAATACGTTAAATCTGGGCAGCTTTACATAAAAATAAACTAAATAAAAATTTTAAGAGGAAATAAATATTTTGAATTGAGTCAAAACATCTTCAAAACAGGACCAAAATGCTCTTATTTGAGATGTTGTAATGTGTGAGCAGAGTACAGAGTTTATTTTAACATCATGTAAGCTTTTTTAAAGCACAGTGACACCCTAGGTTTTAGTCACAGGACCTGAGTGAGCTGCAAAAGTGCTAAGTTAAACCTTTCTTTTTTGTCTCAGCCTGACTCAGAATTACTCATTTAAAAAAATCGGTTTACCCTTATAATTTTTTTCGCTGAGCTTGTCAAAACTCGGAATTACAAAGCGAGCTGACTCGAGGAACCGCATACCCCAAAATCGAATCACCATCTGATTAAGTCTATTCATATAGAGTTAACTGGAAGTGTCTTTGTTGGGAGGCCTCCCCCATCGCTCATGACCCCAACTGTGCTCAAAAAGAAGGCTGAGAGGAAATGCAAGACATGACTGCTTGTTTCTGTGTCACACTGTGAAGATGTTGAAACAGAACTGTCACAAGGCTTTTTTGCTTGCCTTTGAATGTTCCTACTAGGGCGTCTGTATGACTGACAGTAACTCACATGCTTTGCATTGGCATGACAGAAGAGCAGCAGATCCTTTTGACTGAGTCTTTTTGCTTTAAAAGCCTAAACTCCCCCGCATATCGATTGTTGTACACCACTGCACCCCAATTATCCGGTAAACTTGATGGGTCTGAAGACTTCAACACCATTTTAGATATGTAGACAGAGTAAAGAGTTTAACCCACTGTAACAAAATTCAAATATACAGTTTTAAGTAAACCAAATGACAGCGAGATGAGAGCCCAGAGAAAAACGAGACAGAGATCTCTCTAATTAGAGTGGATTGACAGTGAGACGCATGGCGCTCTCTAGACCATTAGAGAGGTCCGGGCGGAGAGAGACTTTGTTCCCAGGAGAAGGGAGCTTGTCTTATGCTCAGCCATGAGGAAGAATCTGGCAGGGCAGCTGATGAGTGGAGAGAAGCCAGGGGAGAAGATGGGCCCCATTGTCCTGTTAAGCTGATGAGGAAGAGGGGATGGGGGGGCACTCCTCACAAGGGGGAATAAAAGAACAAAAAGAGACAACAAAATTAGTAGCACCACACAAGACAGACAGGATGAGACCAAAGGGAACCTGAGGAGGGGAAGGAAGACGTTCTAAAGTTGTAAGAGGAAAAGGACTCAGGAAGTGAAAGAGAAAGAAGGGAAGAGAAAAAGTGAGGAGAATGGAAACAGGGTGGGGAGGGGGGCCTATGTTGGGAGGACTGGATAAGGGGGGGAGGAAGAAAACAGGAAGAGAGTTATAATGCTGCTGTCGTCTCTGTTTCCTGTGTCCCTCGAGTGAGTTCTCCTGATTGGCTGGTTTAGGGGCTGGGGGGGAAGTTTATATCATGGCTCATTCTTCTGGACAGAGACAGTTGTGTATTTGAGGATCCTGCTTTGATAATGAAAGATTGGGAGCAGAGAAGGTGAATGCTCGGGTTGCAATGTCTCGTTGATTCATTCTAAAGAGGCCAAAACTGAATAAAAGTAGCATTTAACAAAACCTAAATATGACCCTTTCATGCAACAAACATAGCCATCTGTATGAAAACTAGTTTTGCTGCTGCGCATTTGAACATTGAGCCCATCTCTTTGTTTATTGTCTTGTTTTTCAGGTTGGTGACAAGGTGATGGTGTTGAACCGCTTTGGCCTGTGGCAGGAGGTGGCTGTGGTGCCGGCCAGCCACACTTTCCTCATCCCAGAGGGGATGAGTTTTGAGGAGGCAGCCGCCCTCCCAGTCAACTACATCACTGCATACCTGATGCTGTTCGACTTTGGCAACCTGCGGCCCAACCAGAGCGTCCTCATCCATTCTGCTGCAGGTATAGTGCAGTCAAAAACGCCATTTCTCAGTCACCTAACTAATGTAGCGATCTTAATAGTAGCGGCTGGATAGCTCAATTGGAATGTCACTGGACCTCCAATCCAAAGCTCATGGGTTCAAATCCAAACCCAGGGCAAAAATACACCACAGCATACAGTGCGGGTCCCTAGGTAAGACCCCTTGTGCTACTGCCTACCTGGCGCCTGCAAAATGGCTCCCCCAGTGTGGTTTACACCAAAAAACAATTTCCTACAGGATCAATAAAGTATCCAATATTATTATTATTATCTCACTCTACTGACTGCGTTTAATTTGTTTAAATTAAATTCTAATTTGTCATCATTTTACAGATTGATATAAAAATATAAACTGATAAAACAAGAACTATATAATCTTAAAAGGAGCTCAGGATGTAGACTCTTAGGCCCCCTTTATGCTAAATTTCACAACTGCTATATTGGTTAGTTCCCATAACATGAAGTAGAATATTAAGCGTTTTCCTGGAAAACAAAGGTTTTAAATTCTCATAATATTAATTAGGTTTGAAATACTATTCATATTCTGCACCTTTTCCGAACGCGTCTTTTGGTTGTTTTTTTTCCAGTAAATGTAAAGCTGTTGATAGACACGTTCCACTATTCACTGGTGTGGGGTGTAATTCAGTGTTTTGCTCTCAGCACCATTGCACTAATGCAAGCGCACCTGCCACCTGTGCTTTCAGGTCAGAGTTCAGAATGTGTGAGTTAATGGAAGAAAGATGGGGACTGAGGGATAGAAAGCACCTGTTTTGGGGCGCGATGAGCCTGAGAGCTCAGTGTTTACACACTCAGGCCAGCTGGAAAGGAAAGATTGTTAGTTAAAGGACATTGTTCCCCTTCTCTAAATCCCCCCTTTGCATCACTCCCACTTTTTATGTGCAGGAGGTTCTAGGAATGGAGCATTTAGACTGGGGACAGAGCATGTGGGTGTAAATGGCTCAGTAGAGAAAATGAAATCTGGCCTTATTCTCGATGGAGAACAAAAAAAAA
>JAVLVB010000466.1:493913-515892 GCA_032876305.1 Orestias chungarensis
TATATATATATATATATATATATATATATATATATATATATATATATATATATATATATATATATATATATATATATATATATATATATATATATATTATAAAGAATCTAAATGGTGTGTTACGTTTTCACCTGCTGTCTGTTTTCTCTTTGGGTTTAATGTAAAAAAAATCTTTTTTACATTAAGATAATTTGCAGAAAAATGCTGTCTGGTTTGATGAGTTTCGAGATAAAGTATATTAGTACAGGTAATTGTTTTGTGTGGTTTTGTATTAAAAAAAATTTTTTTATCCTATTCAGACTCTCCTCCCCCACTCATTTGCAGCTTTGGAGTTATAAACCTTTCCTAATAATGGTGCTCTCATTCCTTCATTGCGCACTTTGAAGTTACATAAGAATATTTATTTGACATTTATCTGACTTAAGTATCACATGATGATGATGTGGAACACCACCGCTATTTCCCCCAATTCCACACATTCTTTTTCCCTACTTTTAAAGGCATTCCAAGTAGAAATGAGTTGTTTTCCCTTTATGCATTTATGTTTCGTAATTCTGTGAAACCATAATAAAAGATGATTATAGAATTAAACAACCAAAGCTGGCCACACAAAGTCAGCACACACCCTGTCTAACTGATTGTGACGTTACTTGCTGTAAGGGTTTCATTATATCCTAAAACTGTTTCCAGACTCAGTGATTTGTAAACCCAACTAAAGTGTTGCAGATTTCAGCCTCTTTCATTACTGAACACATCTCGCATTCCGGCTTAGTAAAGATAAAACGCTGAACTCGGGGGTTGAGATCAGCTTGTGAATGATTCGCACAGATGAGGACTAACAGTAGTGCTGAAGACAGGCAAGTAGCGATTTTCTTTCTTCTTTTTTTTATTTTTTCCCACCGTCACAGGGTGCGGTGGTAATCATCATGATTTAATGCAGTGTGATCTTTTATTGAAGGCCTTGATCAACAGTTTCTTATCGCTGCAGCCGTGTACACCCAGCTCCCGGCTACCTAGTAAGCGCTTGGGGGGGGGGTTCATCCTGTCTGTGTGTTTAATGGCTGGGTCGATTGTTCTGGAAACAGAATAATCCACTGATTTGAATGCGGCTTGTTTTACTACCCAAAGCCCGCACAGGCTTTAAGTTATGTGGATCATTTATTACAGACTGAGTAGAGAAACAGAATATTTATCTGAAAACGTTGAACACTGAAAAAAGTATCATTTTTTTAAGACCCACAATGCTATATTTGCCTCCTTTTAAATGGTTACGCAGCACATTTCTCCACAAATGGCTGTAGAAATATTTCTAGTGGTCTTTCCACTGCAGTTTGGGAACCGAGGAATTTAGGGATTACTTTTCCATTGATCTGTTTTACTTGTATGTCCACCATGCAAATACCCTTTTGAACCCAGCTGTGAAAACCTTTGCAGATGAATAATGGGTCACCTTTCGGTTACCTTTAGCTTCTCCATTGTTGTACATTTGCAGGTAAGGTCACATGAACATAAATGGCATCCCTTGCTGTATAGTGACCTTTCCCATTCATGATCCGGTGACCAGTTGGGAATGTTTGACTGCTGCTCTGTATGTATGTGGTGAATAATCCTCAGCTGCCTCTCTCGTGGCTCTCCTCCTATCTGTTCTCTCCAAACAATAGCTTCTTGTATTTCCTCCCATCGTGTCTCTCCTCTCCGCCGCACTGCACATCTGCATCCTCCACTGCCCGCCTCTCTACCCCTCCAGCCCTCTGTAACCTCGTCACCCTCCTCGTGACCCTCGACCATATCCGTGCCGCGGTCCTCGTCATCTGGGAATGTGTTCACATTTCCCATTTTGTTTTCCCCCCCGGGGGTTTTGGGCAGGTGATGGGGGGAAGCTGGACGACATTTGGATGCCTCTCATGGGCCTTCCACTGTACGCCGCCAACAGTTTTCCTCTGACCTCTCCCTGAACTGGTCCTGATGTTTATTAGGCCCGGCCCGCCAACCAAGCCGCCACACCCACACTACACATTCCTGCATGTGGGGACCCGCTGCTTACAAAGATGACGTCCGGTTCTGGCTAACTTATGAGCCCTGGAGGAACTGCAGCCCAGGATGAGGTCTCGTGCTGCAGTTGGGGGTTGCGTAATATGATTAGGGGTGTACACCCGCTTTAAAGTTTTGATTTCCATAATTGCCACAGTCATGTCAGGTTCTTTGGTTTGCTAAATAATTTTATCAGTAAAATCCACCAGCATATCTGTATGTTTGACATTTGGGAGTTAGAATTTTTTTTTCTTTTACTAGTCAGCCGCTTCTGGTTAAAATCTGTAGGCTTTGGATAGAGTTACTGGCTGAGGATTGGCTTTCAGCTTTTAAAGAGAGAGGCTTCCAGCTCCTGCATGTGGTCACAACTGAAGGGCTTAAATTCTTCCTGCAGGTCAGATTCCCATTAGCGACTGGTTGTACGAGTAATATTTATTCTTGCTTTTTTTTGTGTAGAATAAGGGAAGTTTTATGACTTTTATAAAGATTCCTTTTTGTCATTTGGTTGAAAAAAATTTGAGGATTAAGTAAAACTATCATGTGCTTACAGGTAAAAAATCCTTGATACACACAAATAAGTGTAGCATCAAATAAATCATCCGTAACCATCATATGACACAGAATCCAATCCAATTGCCCACAGGCAAATTGAAAGGTTTATCTTGCCACTACATTGTGAAAACGTGGGAAAAAAAAAAATTAATTTCCTAAGCTTACTGCTGAACAGCTGCAGCAGTTCTGCATTCCTGCCAGTTGTTTGAAAGGCGCGCCAGAAAGACGCCTTTTCTGGGCTACTGCCGAATATGTGAAGTGTGCTAACCCCCCCCCCGGGAATTTAACAGACACCATAAACTTTAAGGATTAGACTAAGATTAAGTGTTTTTGAAACCAAGGTTGAGTAGGTGGAAAGTAACCTCTGACCGCTGTTAAGTATGGTGGCGCTGTGGACCTGTTTCGCATCCAAACTCGTGTTTTAAAATACAAAACTGTTCGACCTTGTTAGTAAACCCAAAATGTGTATTGTTTCAACAAGTTGGTGATCCAAAACCTATGAACAAATCACAAAAAAATGGTTTCCCCAGACACACTGTTAGCCGTCTTAAATGGTCATTTCAGGATCCACTTAAATTCTTTGTAAAAATGTCCAGAATTTGCCAGTTGTGGAGAAATTCTGTAAACAGAAATTATCAAATATTCTTCTGTAGGTACTATAATTTTATTTTACAAAAACAAGGCTAAGTAAATATAATTAATGGACTCAAATAAAGGCTGGGTGTCTGTCAGATTTTTCCACTATAAGATTATCATTCTGATAGAAAATCTGAATTTTCCAAGAGTGTAATCTTTATTAGAGGTACAAATTACCGTGGTCGGGACTGTATTCGCTGAAAGTTTGCTTTGAATGCATTGATAACACCAACATATATATATCACATTAAACTAAAGTGGGTTTGGCAGGTGGCTGGATGCCTTGGTTATGCTAAATGAGAGTTGCAGCCTGGCGCGGATATTCATGGCTGCTGTCAAACCTGCAGGCAGAGCCTCAGGCGTATCTGTCTTTGGTGCATGGCTGACTGCAGATGTGTTGGAAAAAGGACAAAGTCAAAGATGTTTTTAGGGTTGAATGTTCAAAGATCTGTTTTGTTTCCTGTTGGGAACTAAACTAACAATCTATTTGTTGTTTAGTCTCCCTGATGTCTTTGATATGTTATTGTTCTCATTCATATTTTACTCTCTTATTGTTTGAGCCTTTGAGCTCTAGCTCATTTTTGCGTCCATCTCAAGGGATGTTTATGTTTTTTCTTAACCTGTCACAAAAAGTGTCGGAGAATGACTCCGTCTCCTCGCTGTCTGTCTGCTCAGGAGGCCTTACTCTAGTTCAGAGAATGCTAATCCACTCTGACCACTGAGCAGGAGTCTGGGCTGCGTGGTTGAACCGTCTCTGCGTTCCCAAGGCCTGCCAACTACGGCGGCAGATCAACTGCACTGATACTGGAAGGAAACCAGGGCAACCTCCAACTTAACCCTCCAATCAAATTGCGCATGTGTGCCTTCATTGCTGCAGTTGTTGACAACTGACCCCGCCTACCCCCGCCTTAGCCGCCACCACATAATCACAGGTGGATGCTGAGCCTTTGTTAGGACACCTGTTTGCGCGTGAAGCAACTTGGGGTTCATTGTGCAACCAAGTTGAAGACAGAAAAGGGTTTGTGCAGCTTTATTTCTGCATGCAGTCCCCTAATATTAGTTGTCTGCAGCTATTGGGGGCTTAATTGTCATACGATATGAAAATGTTTACGGAGGAAATTACTAAAAATGAACTTCCTCTATGAAAATCAGAGAGAGCACATTGAATTTGCGTTTCAAGCCCACACTCACGCAGGCATCCAAGAACAACAACAGGGTTACATAACGCAGTGTAATACCTCAAAAGTACACGTTTACAAGCGCCCAAGTGTAGCTCCTCTGATTGTGCAGAGACGAGGATTTAAATAATGCTTAAGCTTCTCCATAAAACAATGTTTTTTTTTTGCTTGTCCAGAATTTAACATTGTCATTCAGAGTTTGGCTAAAAAGAGATGCTCTGTTCCATGTTTTTATTTCATTCTTTCTGCAAACCACTACCACATTCTAATGATAGGTTAGAAATGATACGAGTCTTGGAGGAAATGTGAAAACATGTAAAAAAAAGAAAAAAAGAATGTAAAAAAACAAATAAAAAATTGGAGCTCTGAGACGAGGGACCAGTCATCTCTTGGTGCTGGGAGCAGCGCTATTGCAACACCTGATCTCACAGCTGGTCTTGTGCACATCGCCATGACAGTAAACATCATATTTCTTCAGCTAATGAACACAACGACATATATGTTTTTTTCACTTACTTGACAGATTTTAGTTAATGCTGTCCATTCCACCCTGCCTCTCTTTCTGATGAACCTCTGGGTGTGGAACAATAATAGTGGCCTCAGTGCTAATCTAGATTCCTTCTGTGTTTTTTCGGGGGAAGACTCCTATGAAATCCTAACAACTATGTTGTGGAGCACAATTTGTGCCAAAATTCAGGGACGTGAGGATGGTGGAGGGAGACAAAACTCCGCTGTCATCCGTTTAGTTGTATGATGTGAGAGTCATACTTGTGTCCGGGTTAAAATGGTAAAATTAAATCTTTGGAAGAAATGATAAAAACAGCAAGTACAAATTTAAGTTCTTGGTTTTTTTCTGGTTGTAAGCTGTAAAGACTCTAAGGACATCTACTCCACTAATTTTTTTGCATGTGTGTTTTTTGAAAGAGGGCCAAAAAGCATCCAATTGTTGATGTAAAGAAATGAGAAGGTTGTGAGTTTCCCACAAATAATGCAGTGGAAGGTAACAAACGTGCGGACATTAAGTATTCAAAACTGTTTGGCCTGAAATCAAAATGCTACACATAAAGAAAAACTAACTCTGAATATTTTAATAAACACACTGTCCCAGGCAGAAGCTTTGTGCTATTGGGCAGATTTTCTTCAGCAGAGATGAACATGTTGGTAATTATTGCTGGAAAGACGAATGTGGTGGCTGCTTGCAAGCGTATAAGATTATCTTTCTTTCTTAATACCTATACAGAAATGTTACTGTTTTACACAGCTCTGTCTGTCCTCTCTATTAAATTGCATAACTTGCTTCTTACATTTGTGTTTTATGCATTAGTACTACTCTGCATTGTCAATCATTTCCTTGTCCAACAAGTGCTCAGCTGTAGCTCTAAAAAATGAACTGCTGACAAACTCTCGATTGTTGCGCTTGCATGCCTGCAGGAAGAGCATTCAATGAGACAAAATGGTTCCCTTTGCTCTGTCATTGCTGGCAATTTGGCTGAGGTTACCTTGGCAACACAAACTTGGTTTTCTCACTGAGAGCGAGGAGAGACGGTTGCTGTTACAACGCGGCCACGACAGCGCTCGCATCCATGAGCAACAGCCTTTAGTTTTGTTTTCTCTTCAGCTGTATTAACACTGTCAACAGGCGCGATTATAGTGATACAGCCTGGCCTGCTTGTCTCACTGGGACCCGTGGACCCTGCGTTACCAGAGAACTGCTCATCCACCTCCAGTTTTGCACAGACATACAAATTGCTCCAAATAATATCACTAAATCCCACTATTTTTTGTATCCTTCTGAACACACGGTTGTTTGTTTTGTTGTTTTTTATGCAGTCATGCTGCAAAAAAAAGAGAAGCTGCCTCGATTTGGTTGAAGAGGTTGTGCTATCAGACAGGCTCATTGGGTCAGAAATATTTATGTTTAAATGAAGAGGCAAGAGGTGCGCCAGCGTCATCCGGCACACAACATTCTCTCCTGAAAGCTGTCAGGCATGAACAAAATCAGCAGAATAGTTTTCACACAGAATGCATGACACCCAAACGCATTGGTTTCATTTCTTCGTGTTTATTTGTAACACTGTATTCATTTTTGTAAAATTACATATTACATTCAGTCGTGCTTCTTTAATCTCTCGGCTATCAGATAAGATGTGCACTCCCCTGGTCAGGCATGAGTGACCTTTATGGATGCCTTCCAGCCACCGCCCCTCCAGTCAGCTTCCATTTCAAACAAGCCACTTGCTTATCTGTTACCTATTACTTCTCGCGACTCTTTCTTCTGCAAACTAGGGCTAAGGCATTCAAACTCAAATATGTCAAACCACTACTTTTTTTATTGTCTTGGACAGTGTGGTACTTTTTTTTCTGTAACGGCAACATTTGTGTTGCTGTGGAAGTTTAGATTGTCTTGAAGAGGCAAACTGCAAAACTGGATTTATCACAGGACAACAATAGCTACTTTCTCCGGAGTTGGATGTATGTGTCTTTGTGTGGGTGTTTACTTTCCCCGTGCCAGCTGGGGTAATGTGATTGTGTTTAATATGCTTCATACAGACCCCTGAGCAAAAAAAAACCCCACACACATCCACTCTGTTATTGACTTGGTTGTTTGTCACAATAAATAATTCAAATCACATTCACCTGGGCCCCGAAAAATATGTGTTGAATGGGGAATTCTTGTTGAGCTCCGTTTCTGGAGGGCTTTGTTCAAAATTGTTTGTCAGATTCCAGCAACTTTAACAGATATTAGTGTTCATATCTTAAACAGGCTTATTGATTTTCAAAAATCCAATTAATGTTCTAACTTGTTTTAACTTGTTAGAGCATGTCTTTGTCTGCATTCTCATTGATTTACTATTAATACGTAAATTGGGGGTTAAAATTCTTGTAATTTTAGAAGAAATCATATATACTAAAACAATTAAAACCGAAAGTTACAAGTTTGCTGAAGTGTATATTAGAAACAATCTTACTAATGATAAGCAATGTCTGATTATCTAAACAAACAAAAAAGTGTTGAAAAAGATTAAATATACTGGTATTCTACAACGACGGCCATTTGTAGTTGAAGAAGAATAAATTGAAACACAAACAATTCTTTTTATAAGCATTAACATGAATTTACACCCTGAAATTAGAATGACATGTTTTAAGCTGTCAGCCTCCCGTTTAAGACTGGCAACAACAAGAAAGTAAAAGCTCTATGTGTTCATATATCTTTTCGGATCGGTGTTGGCTGCCTTATATGTACATTTCCACAACTACAAATAACTATAAAATCTTACTGGAAATATATACAACAAGTTCTTCCTTATTACTGATGGTACTGTTGTGTGTTGTTTTCATTGTGGAATAAAAATTTACAGACCATTTTGTTGAAGGACATATTTACATAAAACATAGTAGTGGTAGTGTGGTGGTTTGTTTCTCTCTTGCTGCATAAGTACCTGAATGAGTTAGCCATATTTGACCAAATCATGACTTCAGCTCACTACAGGAAAATCCAGAAGGCAAAATATCCCAGTCACGTAAAAGACATGTTTCCAGTTTTTACAAAAACTAAGTAACGTTTTGGCTCCAACGGCGTGACAATATCCCCTAGTTTGCTTCTCCGAGCACTGTTAATAATAACAGAACCACTCAAATCTTATTCACAAATTTGTATTTCAGACTTATACTTAGTTGTATATAGCTTTCCTTTTATTGACCCTTGATTCCTTTTTCCATTTCTTCAGGTGGTGTTGGGATTGCGGCCACTCAGCTGTGCAAGACTGTGAAAGATGTGACCGTGTTTGGCACAGCGTCAGCAAGCAAACATGAGGCCATCAGTCAGGGTGGAGTCACACATGCCATCGACTATCGCACCAAGGACTATGTGGAGGAAGTTCGCAAAATCAGTCCAAAAGGTGAAAAGGAGCTCAGCATCCGCAAAGATTAAACATTCTAAATTTTGATTTTTGTTTGGGCAGGGGAATGCAATCCAACAAAAATCTCTGGTTATAGCATTACATATTTTGTGATTGGATATTTCAGGATCCCCAGTGGAGGAATGTAATATTTCTGTTTCTAAAACTGAAGATAGGGTCACAAAATAGATTGCTGTGCTGTTTTCCTCAATTTTTCATAGTTTGTTGTCATTTGAATCAGACTGGGATCATATAGGGAGTAATTTTCTAACCAGGAAAAGTATTTTTTCCAAATACTGATGGTATTTGCTACAGATATTGTAGCAAGAAACATTTAAATTGTTGGATTTGTTGCAAAAGAAATCAAATTGAAATGCTCCTTTTTTTTTAGCTGAAGTAAAACAAGCTCATGCTTCTGTTCTTTTAAGTACAATATCGTTTCCCACAAACTGAACTCATTGGCACCTCTCTGGCCATTCTGGTCATTTTTGAACCAGGCAGACATTAGAGACAGACAGGTTGAGAACAGGAGCTGACACTTCACAAATAATGTATCCAATTAGAAGCCTAAATCAATGCGCTCACCACCAATCCTTCTGTCTTTGACCCTCTGTCAATCTATGTGTGCTCCCATCAAGGCAGAGTCCTGCTGTGAGTCCCTACAATCAATGGGACCGGGGTTTAGTTGAACAGGGTGGGCTAGTCCAATTTAAAGGGTTCCCTGTGGCACAAAGGAACATCATTAAGGCTGAACCTACATGGCTGCACATTAATAAGCCACAAAAAAACAAAACTTCATTTTCTGGGTTTGCCATCTGTGCAGAGGCTGGATTGTTATGCTGAAGTGATCGCAACAGGGAGACGTCTCATCCCTCTTTCAGACAAGAGACATGAAAGGAAAAAAAGCGATCATACAGGAAGGTTCTGTTGCGTTCCTCCTGTCCTCCTTCATGGGTTTGAGTAAACATGGAGCAGCTTGGCTACACACGCTACTCTGTATTGAACTTTGGCATGCAGAGGGGCCCACTATGGAGACCTGGCAGGCGGCTCTTGCTGAATTTACACCAGAGATAACTTCCACCAATTGCCTCCTCTGTCTCAGGGTTGGACATCGTGCTCGACCCCCTTGGAGGATCAGACACCCACAAGGCCTACAATCTGCTGAAACCTATGGGAAAGCTCATCACCTATGGTGAGTGAAAATTATTCCAGTTGAAAGATAAGAATCAATGTTTGTTTAAATACAACATACCTTGATTTAAAAATCTTACTGAATCCTATTCATGTTGGCCTAAACATCAGTTAGGTAAAACTAGTATCAGTGTACCAAAATTGAACATGGATTAATTTAAAGTTATTAGCCGGACTTCTCTGCAAAATCAATAAAAAATACGTGGATATAATTTAATTGGGGAACAACAGGTGGTTAAAAATCATTCTAATTAATTTGTTGTTTGTGTTGTAAATAACAGTTTAATTAAGTTTACCTCCACCCTACGAGAAAGAAACTTGTGTACAAATGATTTTGATGACATCCCATATGGCAACCAAACGGCATGCAGCTCTTTTTATGTTTTTGTTGCAGAGTTAACTAACTCATTGAAAGAAATTCGCTTAAGGGCTGCACAATATATTCTGAATATATTGTCATATTGGATGTCACTATCACAATATTTACCAATATTATCACCGTCACATTTTACTAACATCGTGAAGCCCAAGTTTCTCTTTTATTTTGATTCACAGCAGCCTGAGCTGCATGTCAGATTGGCCAGATTTCAGAAGTCAATAATTGCTGTACTGTGATCAGTTTTCAGACTCTTTGGACGGGTTTTCCCTTTTTAATGTTTCAGATTAACAAGGTTATTTCAAAATGAAAATAATCTTTTTCCTTGCAAGAAAACAATGTTATTTTTGTTAACTGGAGAGAAAAGGTTTTCCGAATTAACCTCGAACTACATGAAAAATGAATTGCCCCCTTAACCTAACTACTCCTTGAGCCAGTGTTGGTTTTAAAAAGCTGAAACCTGTTTCCTGATTTGTTTAGATTCACTCACATTGGATAATTTCCGAAGTTTAAACAGCCTGTCAGGCGCAGAATGAACAAAATCAGATAAAATCAATCAAATCAAAAATAGACTATAATGGTCTTTTGGGGGGTTTTTTTCTGGTAATTTGGGTGAAATTGCTGGATTTCTTTGGTTTTCCTCTTTCATCAACCAGATGATTTTGTGCATAGGGTGGAAAACCAAATACTGAAGCAAAATCAAAGCAAAAAGCCTTTAAACAAAATAATCTCACTTCATCTCTCTTTTGGGTTTTAAATCATAGTACCCTATTCATTTTTTATTCACAGTGCAAATGTATTTATGGAAACAAAAGCTCTTTACGTCTATAAAGATTTTCAATTTTAACATGTTATGCATTTTAAAATGTTAGCCTCGAGAAAAAATATGATGCCTAAACTTAAAATGGGCTTGCTATCTCTAGGCTTTGAGGATAAATGTCTTCATATGTAACACATCAGTTACATATTCAGATTATCACACCAAATTCCTTACATTCTGTTCATTCTGGAGTAAAGCTGGAATCCACTCAGAAGTATTCACACAATTACATATTTGATTTTTATGTAGCAACTAAACAAAAAATATCTCATCTCATTCCCGGAGTCTTTCAGGTGGTTGTAAATACATCGAAATGTTGTGGGTTTCACACTTGCAGCTGAGTAAAAGCTTGTTTCTAGTAGGCGAATTGGCCTTTCTTTGGAGGCCCATGTCCTAATGTGCTGTGTGTCATCCGTGGGAAGCCCTTTTACACTCTCTCTGTTACAATGTTAATCCAAATGCATGCGTAGAGTGGGCGTGGTCGGCATCCACGGGGAACAGGCCTTCGCCTTTTTTTTTTGCGTGTTGCTCAGAAAGCCCCTACCCAGCATGGTGCCCTACAACCTCAACCACTCAGCCCCTCTGGTCCCTCTGCCTTGTGCTGCTTCTCCTCCAGCTTATCAGAAGTAGGCCCTGTGGAACAATGGGGGGTTCTATCTGTATGAAACCTGGAATGTGTGTGAATACCGCGGGCCGGGTCCCTCGGTTTCTCAGAGCATGCTTTGTCCCTACCACCCTCACCCCCACCCTTTCCTCCAATCCGAGGAACGCAAAGATTGAGAGTAGAGAGACTGTTAAGTGAACCCATGAGGAGGGGGGTCGGAGGAGGGGGTGATGGCGGTGACTGCCGAAGTGCTAAAGAGGTTTTTCAGGGTGCAAGAATAGGCGAGAAACTACAGAGAGACAGAGGTGAAACAAAAAACGGCGGATGGTTCCCGTTGCTTAAGTGAGATGTTGTCGTCTAACACCACCAATTTTTTATATATAAGCCCAATATTAACACCTGTATACTTAAAAATATTAAAACACATTTTTTAAAGTTAATAGAGTCAAGCTTTACTTCTTTCCGTCGTTTCTTAATGTCCTTTTCTTGTAGGTGCGGCTAACATGTTGGCGGGTCAGAGGAAGAACATCATCGCCGTGGCTAAGAACTGGTACCACCAGTTCTCCATCCACACACTCAGCCTTATCCAAGGTAACAAGTCTGTGTGCGGATTTCACCTGGGCTACCTTGATGGGGAGATGGAGCTCATCACCCAGGCCATGAACACCATTCTGGATCTGTACAAGCAGGGCAAAGTCAAACCCCGCATCGACTCCACCTGGCATCTTGAGCAGGTTTTTATGTTTTTGCCATTTGCATCTAGATTTGTCACATTCTTATACAGATACCCTGATATGATGATGTGCGTCAGTGCTCCAAAAACAAATACAGGAGATAAACTGTGATAAACTTGATGTCAAAAAACAAAACAGAAATATTATATTGTCTAGAATTACATTTTGCTGTCTGCAAGATAAACTGATGCAAAGAAAAAAATCAGATACTTCAAAAATCAGATAATTTTTATAAGATACATTGCATATATACAAAAAGCAATTAGTGACTACAAAATAGTCTATTTATAGAGCCCCAATGCACTACAAAAGGGATTTAAACAGAATCAAACAGATAGAGTCCATGTCAAGTTCATGTATTCCGATTTTTTAGTTTATAAAACTAAGCAGTCAAATACAGTAAGTAGGTTAAAAATAGGTTTTTCTGTCTAAGAAAACCTTCAGATTACATCCAGTCACTGACTTGCAGCATTCATTACTCCTGGATGAGCATCTAACAACACTAGACAGACGCTCATATCAACTGTGCAGTAATGCCTCATACTGAATGGGCCAATGGGTTGAGTAAATATTTTCAAAAATCTAGATCAAACTGTAATTGCAAAAAATAAATGTTTGATCATTTACTAATGTGTTTATGAAATAGGATTTCTTTTAAAAATCACTATTACTACAGTTTCAGTCTCATGTATTGACAATCATAGATCAGAGCATTGCTATTAAAGCGACAGTCACACTCAGGGCATCCTAAAAATACATTTGATCTCATGAACTCTTTTTAGGACTGAGAGAAAAATATCCAGAAAATTCAAGAGAAAATTGTTTTAGAAACGTAATGAGCTCAGATAGAACAATTTTGTGTGATTTTCTCATTCAGTACTACATGCACACTGGAGAATTCGAAGTGTTTTCACACTAAGAAGAAACCTTATAATAGATTCAAAATGCTGGCATCTAATGACTGAACAGAAGCATGCAAGTTTAGGGAAATGAAACCCTGCTTTCCGGAGGAGTAAAGTGAATCATAGTTATTTTAAGAAGAGTAGAGATGTTTTTTTGTTTTTGTTTTTTACATATGGTCATGTTGGTTTCGATTTTTTGCATATGAAAGCATATGAAAACAGCGTTTTTGTGCTTAATCAGGTTAACTTTATCTGATAATTAAAAAAAAATAAAAAAATGTCTTATAGGCCAGATACTTTTTTACATTGCTGAATATCAACATTTCAAAAACGTATTGTTTCACATAGAAAAAATACGCAATGCCATTTCTTCTTCTTGAAGTTATTTTAAAGAAATGCCAGGAAGATGAATGAAATAAATAGAAGAATCAACAAAATGGTAAAAACAAAATCTTACTTGAAAGGAAAATGCAAAAGCTCAGTATTGAGTGCTTGTCTTTTCTAACTGTTTTTAAACTTTTTTCTGAAATAGAAATTAAACACTAAAAAATCTAATAAACAGTATTTTGGTTTTGACACCTGAATTATGTTCTTACTAAAACAAAAGATTACTGCAGACTGTGATTTTGGTGGTTGTGCCAACCTACATAACTTCACATATTTAGTGTCAAGAAGCTTCCAATTGGCTTTTCTTTTAAGAAAACATGATTAAGGATCAACAGAAAACAATTTTTGCTTGGTTATAACTAGAATTTAGGCCAAATCCCCCCTTTAAAAATAGGTTTTGGTTTAAAAAGATCAATTTAAATTATTTTAATTTATTACTAAATAAATAAATTTTTCATATGTATCTTATTTGTCAAAGGCTAAAAAGTTTTGGCACCCTGGTCCAATTAATGCTCGGAGGTAAATTTTCCCTAAGAGTCTCTGGATTTCGATGTTAATATAAATGAATCCATCCCTCCTTTTCTTACTCTGACTGATTCATTATAACTTGGCTTTAATCACATCTGAATTCCAATATTTTGTTTACATCTTGCAAACACTTCAAACACTCATTAAGGACAGGTGGGTTTAGTGTCTTTGTGTGCTTGATGGATCCGCAGCAGCTGGGCGTGGCCCGAAGGCTCACATTCAGAGACGGAAAGTTTTCCATAAGACGCTCAGTGTCTCATAAGTCACTGGGGCCGACAGCCTCCGATTGTGGCAGACGAATTAACAGTGGTAACAGACATGAATAGAGAGGGAGAATGGATTTTTTTTAAAAAGGGGGCGCGCACATAAGGAGATCTTCTGTTAAAGTCGGAGCTGGTCAGTATTTTGGCTGGCTGACTGTGGCCAGGGAGAAGCGCCCGCTGTCCTTTTTTCTCTGCTTCTCCATCTGTCTGCTCTTTATATCTGGTTCTTCTTTTTGTCATCTTTAGGTTATTGACCTTCTTTCTCTGCTTTATTCTCTCCTTCTCCATGTTCACAGTGTTTTTTTCCCCTTCTTTCTCTCTTGTTGCTATGGTGACATCCTTTAGTCAGCGTATGCGTCCGTCATAGGGAGGGGCCCTGATGTATAAAAAAAGACATAATGTGGAGATACGGAGAAGAGATAACGGTGGATGTCATGTCTTTGGTGTATAGGTTTATGTCCACTGACATCAGTACTCATGTGTGTGGTGTCACAAAGACAAAAAGCTGCCAGGGAGCGGTGAATGAAGTATTTTAACCCATATAAATGCCACATTCTGACCTCATTCATCACGACCCTTCCCCCTTTAAACAGCTTGATCTATCAACTGGCTTAAACAACTTTTGCACATTAGCGTCTTTGCTTTGTAAATTCAACCGAGGTTAACGATAGAGAATATATTTAAATTATGATTCAACTTTTTTTTTTTGATTACATTTCACCAGCCAGGGCAGATATCTACCTGGCCTGAAGAATCAAGAAATCACTTGAATAGAACCAGTCTGGCAACGTAAAGTTATCCCAAAGCGTTCAAAGAACCCAATATACAGACATTCGAAAGATAAGAAAGCCATTGTTCTTTCTCACAAATCTGGAAAGAGTGACTTTGGGGATCCAGTGAACCGCAGTTAGATCCTTTATCCACAAAAGGCAAAAACATGGAAAAATGATGAGTAGAGTAGCTAGCCAACCAAAATTGCTCCAAGACCACAACGACGACTCATCCAGGAAGTCACAATCCAGAATAACATTAAAAGTACCGCTGTCTCTGTTGCCTCAGTTAAAGTAGCTGATAATTAAAATTCACAATTTGTGTGAAAACATTTTGTTTATTTATTTATACAGTTCAATTTTTTGAAGTGAGTCCTTTTATATCGGGCATTAAATCAACACAGCCCAGAAAAAAAAGATCATCACACAGACAGTTAAACACCGTAGTGGTTGTGTAATAAACTAAGACTGTTTTTTTTTTTTTCTGGTATACACCAAACCAAAACATCCTAAAACGGGATGTCAGGCAATTTTGACCTTCAGCTGAAATGCAACAAAAATCCAAAGAATTTGAAAGCTTTTAATACGTTTAATTTTAATCTTAAAAAGCTCTGGAAGTCTTAACTGTGACCTCCATGAACTTACGCAAAATAAAGTTAGAAAAGTGTTAAGACACCTGAGAGATCCTAAGCAGAATGTGTCGGTGATGCGTCTTGGAACAGGACTTGATAGTAAAGAGAAAATACTTTTCCTGTCTTATAAACATTAATGAAGTGGCATCTTTTAGTTTCCCAAAACCGCCTTTCTTCCATGTTAAATCCACATATAAATGTAAGAAAATAAAAATAAAGCAATCGTTACTAATTGTTACCAGAGATAACATATGAAAGTGGACCAGCTGTGTAACCAAAAGAGTACTTTTTTGTTTTTATTTTAAAAGGGTATTTGGGTTGCTCTAGACTTTTTACCTGAATATGTCAAGGAAGTCCACAATTACTGTGATATGTAAAGGCTTGCTGATGATAATAAACAGCAGTTGGTCATAGATGGACAAGTATGTGAAAAGCAGCTTGAGTCGTTATTGAAATATATTTATAAACCAGTTTTTTGTAAGCCAATAGAAACGTCTCACATGTGACAGAACAGTGTGTTGCAAAAAAAACCTTAAGCTTACTCATTTTATCACCTTGTTAGTACTTTACTGTATTTTATAGGAATTGTATGTTACAGAAAAAAATACTTTACATGACAAATAATATTTTTAAAATGCCTGTTATACATTTGCATCAGTCAACTCTGAAACCGAAGCATCTGCGAACATCAACTTTTAAATGTTGCCACAAGATTGAGATCTAGACTTGTAACTATTTCTAGGTGACTCTAAAACTCTGATATTCTCTGACCTGAAAAATTCAGGTGTAGTTCTGGCTGTATATTTAGTGGAGCAGCAAGGTTGATCTGCCTCTGCCCTAGTCACAAGTTTTCATTTTTTATTTGTTTCTGCAGCTTTAGATAGATTTTTTTTAAATCTAAAATTAGCCACAAGAATCCTCTCCTTTCCTACCCGGCTTCCCTCTAGCTGCAGAAGTAAAGCATTTCCACAGCTTTTTATTCAAACCACTGTGTTTTCCCATTTAATTGGTGTGTTCAGTTTGGTTAGTTTTCAGGGTCAGTTCATCACAACAAGTGCTGGACTAAATGTTTTTTATTGCATTCAGGTTTAGCTGTTTTCTCACCTGACTGGTGCAAGCAACATGTTTTCTGAGGTCCATGCATTTCTCATGGCAAATTGGATTTCTTGTGACCTTCTTTAAACAATGGCTTTCCTCTTGCTGTAACAGCCAGATGTTTTGATTCCATAAATTAGATGTCTCAGCTGTTTGTTGTCGTCTCACTTTGGGTCGGAGAGCCTTCAGGTTTATTTAGAGAATTTCCTGGGAAACCACACAAATAAACGTAATATTGCGAAGTCTGGAACGAAACGTTAGGCGAAGCTTGAAATGACAAATAAGAGGTAAAAAATGCAAAAACATTCGTGTAAGTCTGTCAGTCTGCCCAGTCTTCATTCTTAGAGAGTAGTCTAGATGTGGGCACAGTTGATTGAAAGAACCTCACTTTCGGTCACAGTTTATGTTTTTAATTTACATTTTTTTTAGACTTCTTGAACTTATCCCTCAGCTTCGTCTGAAGGATACCAGTTGCTCCGATCCCCTCCCACCTCTTCCAGACTCCTACACTCCTCCCTCCCCCACTTATTTCCCATGTGTCAGAGTCGTCAGAGCCACGTTTCAGCCAGGCTTTACGTTGCTAGGAGATGGCCCTGTTGCCTTGGCATTGGTCGTTAGGCGGTCTGCCTGCCTTGCACAAATAGGGTGGGGGAATGGAGGGACGAGGGGGTGATGAAGACAAGAACAGACAGTGGACAGAGCTCAGTGGTCAAAAGAGGAGGAGGGTGGGGTGGGTCTTGGATGTGATCCTCCACTCATCATTATGATGGAGAGCCACTTGGTCAATTTATCACTGCGTGGGGGTTTGAGGGCAGTTGCTAAAGGAGACTTTTTACTCTTAGGGGAGAAATTTTGCAGGAAAATCTTTTGCAATAGGCTCTGACATATACATTACTGTTCTAATCATGATGAATTGCTACCCTTTAAATAATGTGTACCCATTTATGTCTTAAAATAGCACAAACATCTGAGCAGCATTGGTGCTGCTGGCTCTCTTATACTTAAAAAGGTTTCATTTTAATGTACAGATTCTTAATGATTGTTAGGTCTACATTATATTTTGACATAGATTATTTTATCTTTTTAACCTATTTTTAAAACAAAGTAACTGTTTACTTATATTACAAATAAAAAATGTCTATAATTTAGCATTAGGGGTAAAGGTTTCCATCCTGAGGATGGCTTTGATCGGAGCTTAAGAGATTTCTGTAAACATTTAAAAATTTGTTTATCAGTCTGAATTATAGGCTGAACTCCAATTTAGACAAGATAGGGGATTTTGACTAAGTCGCTTTAATTTGTCTTGAACTTTGCTTGTTGCCGCAACAACAAGAATCCAAGTAAAACTTAATTGCAAATGACAACGTGTAGTAAAATATGAACCCACAAACAGCAACAAATTTTAGACTATTTCATATTAGGACTATTTGTATGTATTACATATTTTGTATCTTGAACTGTGTAACTGTTAGATAGGGTTTGTAAAAAAATGAAAACTACCCAAGGAGAGTTTTAGTGGCATTAAAGACTTTTCTGCTTTTAATCTTCGCTCTTATTAGTGAAGAGATTTACCCATCACTATTCTTTCTGGGTTTTGTTTTTTCTTAACGCTTTTAGTTACCAAAACAGCTTGGGTTTGATTACTTATATTGGGAGCAAAGTTAGCATCAGTGATATAGGTGATCATATAGCAATAATATTTGTAATATAATAATATTGTAATATTTTAAAACAAAGACAAAACCATTGCAGAGACGATTTGAGTTGGTTTCAGCATCTTATTTTTTTCAATATTGTGGTTAGCTGTGCTAGCCGTAAACAGGAGTCTTTAAATAGCTGTTTAAATCTTTTGTGCTTCATTTGATCAAAATTTTAAACACATCAATGATACTGACACCAACTTTGCTCAGTGACAGTTTCTACCCCAGAAACTTTTGTTGTAAGTGTGACTCTATAGGTTTTGCATTTTCCAACCAGCATCCGGGTTGGTCTGACAAAAAAAATGGATGATTTAAGCTAAAATTTGACATGTGAAACCCTTATATAAAAGAAAAAAAGTCTCTCCTTTGAAAAAAGATGCAGTAAAGGCAAGACTTATATTAGCCATGCGTAAAGTTGAACATTTCAATTCCTTACACAATCTGTATCTAAATTAAAACATCCAGCACAAACGTTGTGATCATAAGTCACTACATTCAAACAGCCACCGGCCCTGAGAGCAACACGAACTATAAGTTTTAACTGATTTACAAATATTTAAAAATGAACTGCATGATCAACTTTAAGTAACAAAAATATACGTTTTTCACAGCTGATTTTGATCAGATAAATTCGTTGGACTTCTAAATTGCACCTATTGTATGAAACCATAAACAGGAAGTGTAAATTCACAGTTTTTAAACATAAAAAATTTGTGCACTATTAAATTAAAGAATATGCTGTGTAAAACGTTTCTATTTTATCATTTGATCTTTAGATAATTTTTCCTTTTACCAAATTAGTTATTTTGCTATTTTGTGACCAGATTTTGCTTGTTGCTTGCAGCTTTAACGGTTTAATTTCCCTTCTAACATTAATAAAATCGCATCTGTCTCAATACAAGCCTGAATGGGTTGCAGGTAGCTGTAATAAATGAGCAGATCAGAGATACCAGGCTGCAGAGCAGGTAATATTGCTCAGGATTTTAGCTCTTGTCAACTTCTCTGCCTTCAACTGAGGATGTCTTCAGAAATATGTTTGTTCTCATCCTTCATTTTTTACTTTATTCTGTTTCTTTCTGATTATCCAACTTTATTCCTCCAGGTTGGCGATGCCATGAGAAAGATGCAGGAAAGGAACAACATCGGCAAAGTGATCCTCACCACCGAGCCGATGCCGGAGGAAGAGAAGAAGGAAGAAGCAAAGAAGGAGGACAAGAAGGAGGACAAGAAGAAGGAGGATAAGAAGAAGGATGATAAGAAGAAGGACGATGGAAAGAAGGAGGAGAAGAAGGATGACAAGAAGAAAGAGGAGCCTAAAAAAGAGGAGAAGAAAGAAGAGCCCAAGAAGGAGGAGGAGAAGAAGGAGGAGGCCAAGAAGGAGGAGAAGTGAGAAGGAAAGATGGATAGTCAAGCAGACCAGCAGCAGGGAGTTTATGTCCTGGGAGCAGGGGAGGTGGCAGGGATGAGCTTGGTGGTGGAAATGCAGAGGGATGGGGGTGGTGTGGTAGCTAAAATGGGAAGGAGTTGGGATTAATTAGAAATTATCACACCAATCTCCGTTTTTTACCTCCCTTCTGCCTCACCCACTGGGTGACTACTCAGGCCTGGCTGCTCCCACCTCATGTTTCCTCTTCTGTTCCTTATATTTACCCCTAAAAACCAAATAAATTAGATCCTTCAACCCCATATATGCTCTAATCTCATCTCCCACCCTATGGCCCTCGCAGTATTTATCGATTTTTGCTATTGGTAATCAAAGTGTCAGGAGAGCCGTGGAGGATGGTGGGTTTGGTCTAAGCCTGCGGGGCAAATTACCATCCCCCTGACAACCTTAATCTCCTTTCACTCTCTGGTCCCACCCTTGACCTCCGTGCCCCCTCTGCATCTCGACTCCCGCCGTGCTAAATTGTTCTGCTCTGACTTCCACCTGCCACCTCCTCTCCCCTGACTCACTGTGTTGAGCCCCCCACCCCACCCCCAACTCACTCACTAGCCGGACCCACAGACAGGCACCAAAGGCAGGCAGATAAACCGAGAACCACACCCACCCACTGTGTTCAGCTCAGTTATGTCACTAAGGATGAGTCAGAGATGCCTCTGATTGGCTGATGCACTGCATCTCCCCTGGAGATATTTTCATTGTAGTTTTTTAATCATCATGTTAAACTACATAGAAAAAAGTTGGAAGCGCTCCAAAGCTATAGCAACATTTTTTTCCATCAAATTGCATTTAAGTTCAGGTCCTTGCTTTGCCTTAATCGTTGAATTTCATCTCATAATGAAGCATTCTTTGCTCTGTTGAATAGGCGGGCTGATAACATTTTTCCAGCTTCCTTCCTTTTGCTAAGTTACAATTTTTTCTAGCTGACTAGCTGCTGGCGAAAGGTTCAGGGTGCCAATTAAGAGAGAGAAATTGTTTCTGTGCGAACACACAGACACACACGCTTTTTTGGTTCTGTTTTACTTTGCTCCAGACCTTATCTCCTCCCTGATCCTCTGAGAGGAATTTCCTTGCATTCCAAGCTTCCTTTCGATCACACTGACCTAAGAGAGGCAAATTCAGCCGGCACTGTTGTCCATGCTTTGCCTCCCCACCTACTCCCTCTTCCTCCTCTCTCTGTTTCCCTCTTTATGGTCGGCATAGCAACAGGCGTCGTCAGAGATGGCACTGTGGTCTTTTTCTCTCTCTCTTCTAACTCCCTCTCTCTGTCTCCTTTCTTTATGCTCTTCTGACTCTCCATTTGCTAGTAGTTGGTGCTGTCAGCCGGTATTTCAACAGATCAAAGATGTTTTACTAATATAAATCTAAAGAGCATGTGAAGAAGTTTATTAACTATTATTTCTATAACTTATTTCTACATTTCTAAAACAAACATATAATATCGATAGGCTACAAGCTCATGTTATTGTAATAATTATTACGCTATTAAAAGCAAATGTGAAATCTATATAATTAAATACAACACAAAAAATCCTTGAACTATTCATTTTAACAACTAATGTAAAGAAGTATTTACGCCCTTACAGATTTATTGTAATTTTCCTTTGTCATGACACTGCTAAACTGTTAATTAAGCAAATCACAAAAAAAAATGAATAAAAAAAACAAGATAATTAGAGCAAGTACCATCACCCAGTTTTCAATTGATTTGTTTGTTTATTATGGGAACAAAGCCGTCCAAATCAATCTGGTGTTGTCTGAAAAAGCAATTACTAACCCAATATAGATATCTCTATAATATCTCTATATCTAATAACTCTTTACGCCACCACTGCGTACATAAATGCCATTCTGCATTATTGATAAGTGGAAATAATTTATTTTTAGATCTACATTGGTCGAATTTTATAAAAAAAATTTTAAAGTGTTTTATATGCGTGCAGATTGTGTTTACCACATGATAAAAGACGATAAAAGTGTATGACAACGCGACGAATCACTTGGTAAAAAGCTTTTATTTCTACCTGCTATTATTAGTTTTGCTACACAGTGCATAAACTAGTTAGAAATGCAGTTTCAGATTAATAATAGACATATACCCCCCACCCCACCCCACCCCGCTCAAAATGGTTCTCCACTAATAAAAAAAACACACATTTTCTGCTGCTAGTGTAAAGTTACTGTTCAGTTTCTGATGCCATCAATCTGTGTGAGTGGCTTTTGGGTAGTAATGTAGC